>CM064351.1:20532225-20645595 GCA_032595735.1 Pelochelys cantorii | reverse complement strand
TGGTTGCTCCAGCACCAATCCCTCAGCTTCTCTCTCAGCAGGGGTCAGGCCTGGATGGTCTAGTCCCCTCTGAGACCCACTGGTGCAGGCTCACCCCCTGTCCTGCTCGTGGCTCTGTTGTCCCCCCTCCCCACAGCCCCCCCAACCTCTAAATGCTCGTCACGTCACTTCCCGCTTCTCCGCACCCGTGGCCAGGCCGTGCACGGCTCTGGGGGGCTGCTTTGCTGCCCTCAGCCCTGCAGTAGCCTGCTCCCCAATTTGCAGCCCGCTCCCATCATGCTTAGGGTTTCATGGTACCGGCGGGAGGACTGGGTCTGACCAGGAGGGTTAATTTGATGTTGCAGCGGCAGGGGAAGGGGGGGTGTCGCAGAGGAGCTGTTAGTACATTATGCCAAGCAGGGGCGTCTCCATCTGCGATGAGCAGAAAGGGGGTCTATGACCCACACCTGTGGCCCCAGCACCACGCAGGAGAAGAGTCCTTCTGCAAAAGGGAGACGTTTATTGGGTCTGCGAGGGCGGCCGTAGGGGGGTGTCGTGAGTGTGCCCCTCGCCTCCCTCTGGGCAGCGACACCGGTCGGGCTCAGAACCGGACACAGGACAGGACCACGGCACCGTCCATCTCCAGTGTATGGATCTGCTGGAAGCCGTGGCAGAGCTGAATTGCAGAACGGCTGCCCACTGCCAAAGACCTTGAAGCGCTGCTTCCTGCAGCCGATGGAGAGGAACCCACTCCTTCTGGGGGGAGGAGCAGCCATGAGAGGGACCCACTCAGACGGGTCAGACTGCGTGATGTCGTGGAACCGGCGCTGCCTAGGTGGGGTTCTACCGCCCCCCAATCTGCTTCCGTGCCCGAGTTTCCCCCTCTGCCCCATGGTCTAACAACAAAGTGCTTTACAAACACTCTCGGTGTCATCGACATTTTCTGAAGGGGGAAACTGAGGCATGGAGTGTCATCTAATTTATACAGCCAAGTGCTCTTGCTACTTGGCCCCGCAACCTCTCCATTCCCCTGCTTCCACCTGATGTCAAATACACTCAGCTTGTACTACTTCTTCCTTCCTGTGCTGAAGCCAAGCAGCTCAGGATGGGGAGGAGACATGAGGGACGCCCAGCTTCTTCCTCTCTCTCTCTCACATACACACATATATTACTTTGGGAAATTCCAGGCGTGAGCTAGAGGAGACTCCCCATTAACTGTTAGCACTATAGGGCATAGGATACATACGTAAACCGTTTAGAGACCATCTAGCAGAGGGCAACAATATACCCCACACACATGTACTTCGCCCTTCTTTTCCAAACGCCCCAAGTCTTAAACTACTGGAGACTACCCATTAGCTGTTAGTTCTATAGGAACTTTGACACGCACATGCAGTTCTGATGCCATCCAGCACAGGGCAACAGAATGCTTAGAAAAACAGTTGTGTATGGAAAAAAAAGCTGATTGAAGTTTTTCTACAATATTTTACCAACATTTCTAAAGCAAAAATGGTTTAATTTCAATGAAATCTTTTCCCCCCCACACACTTCAGGTGCAATAATCTTCTTGGGCATTCCACAAAATAGTTTAGCATTGAAAGGCGATCTTTTCTTGTGCTTTGAGGTGACAATTTTGATTTGGGTGTCAAAATCCAAAAGTGGCAGGAAAACGTCGATTGGAAACTAAACCTCATAAAAGCCCTTTGTGTCTCTTAACTGACCGTTTTGTCTCATGTCATTTGCAAAATACTCGAAACAAAGGAAAATATCGAATGGGAGCTCAGGTGGGATGATATGTCTGGTGCCTCCCGCCAGAGCAACCCCCCACTCAGTGAGTGCAGAGGAAGGCAACATCACTAACCAGCAGGGACAAGCCACATTCAGCATCATAAAAGGTAGCCCTTGAGAAAAATCTACTAGGATCAGGTTTTAGTGACTGGCTGCCGGGTTAGCACAGAGGCAGGGAACTCCAGAGGAAACTTGCCCGGCAGAAGGGTTTGGGCTTCCCCCTCTGAAAGAGCCAGTTTCCTGTCCTGAAAAGACATTTCCAAGCTCAGCCATGCTGGGCAAATTCCAGGAGAGGGACAGAGAGACCAAGCGCCTCACTGGACAAGCCCGTCCCTCTGTTGGGTCATCATATTTCCTTTGACATTCGCTGCCGTGGTGATCACACTCAGACAGGGGGAATCCAGCTCAGGACCCACCTTTCCCCAAATCGAGTCTCCAGAATAGACAAACGCTCCAGGAGGATTTCCCTGGTGAGGGAGACACAGCGGCTGCTGGAGTCACCATCTTGGCCGTAAATACACAGAGACCAGAGGAGACACAGGCCTGCCCCAGGCCCATAAAGAGACTAGGGATCCTTCGTTCTCCATGTCCACTCAAGGCAGAGCAAGACATGCGGGACTTAATCTGCAGCCAAAAAATGTAGCTGACATGTAGTTAAGCTCTGCAGTAACTTCCAGGGAAGGTTCTAGACTTGGGGTTGCCGGGTATCCAGTTTTGAAACCAACTGTCCAGTATTTGAGCTTTCTGTTCGGGAAAAAAATTGAGAAAATATAATTGAGCAGATAGACCTGTCCAGTATTTTCTCAATCAGATGTAATGTAGATTGTGATGTCATGTCAAGTGATTTGGGTCCAATATTTCACAATATCTCTCGGCCAGCACGTCTGTAACAACAGAGACTAAATGAATAAAGATTCTGCTGCTTGTTTTGACTAATTGATTCCTTAGGAGACACATTGATACAGAAGTGTGTGGAGTTCATTTCCACGGCACTGAGGCCTGTGTTTCCCGCCCCGGTGGGAAGCCGTGCACAGGCTGGAGGAGCTCAGGGTGAGGGAAGAAGCCGGGGAGTGAACTCAGAGGATGCTGCTTTTGAGGGGAAGGTTTAATTTCAGGGGGGTGTTGTTCAGGTGTTGTGAAGCCACCCCAAGGCTGACCCAAACCTCTTCCATTGAGTCAGACACCTCGGCTCCTGTCCCCCCACCCTCACCCCCATGGGTCTCTGGATCCCCTCCCCCACTCCCGGCTCAGTCCTATCACCTGTCCCCCTGTGTTAGCACCAGGGCTCAAAATGCTCCCTCAGAGCTGAGCCCACAGCCCAGGGCTGCAGGGGCTTAGGGCGATTCACTCAAGGCTTCCCCCTCCCCCAAACGCTCCCCATCACACCCCTCCCCCCTCCACACTGGGAACAGGCTGGGCCTTGGTGGGCTTGGTCCCTGCTGCGCTCACACAAGGCCAATTTCTGCCCAGGCAGGTGACTCCCCACTGGCCCAGACCACCCAGGGCAGGGGGGTTCCCCATCCCCCGACATGCTCAGAGCCAGGCTGGGGGCCAGACCCTGCAGGACTAGAGAGCGACTGGCTGCTGCTCCAGACAGGGCGACTGGTGCTAGACGGGGGAGGGGCAGAAGAAGGGGGAGGGGGAAGAGGGGAGACGCTCTGGGGAGGCAACCGGGAGTACCCGGATTTTACAATTAAAATCTGAGATGGTGCCCGATCCCAGGGGCCTCCCCAAGGAGTCTCCCTGTCTGGGAGCAGTGGCCCCTGCTCAGCGACTCTGCACACGCAGTCCGGTTGCTCCCAGGGTTGCCGGGTGTCCGGTTTTGAACCGGACCGTCCACTGTTTGAGCTTTCTGCTCAGGACACAAATTGAGAAAACAGAACTGTGCGGTGTTTGCTAGATACGATGTGATGTGGAGTGTGATTAACGGCACGTGTGCCCGGTATTTCTGTGGAAACCATCTGGAAACCCTGGTTGCGCCATGCAGCAGAGCAGGGGGTGAACCAGGATCCCACGGCGCCCGGAGCCTCGGCAAGGTCTGCAGAGAGCCCTGTGCAGACACGTCTTCTCCGAGCCGTGAGCTCTCCCTGCCTGAGCCTGAGCTACCCGCCCAGCAGGGTCGGGAGATGGGGGAAGAGAAGGTCCACAAAGCAGTTCCCTGACATCAAAGGGGTAAGAAGCAGGGCTGGGAGGCACCTGGCTCTAGCCAGAAGGAGCTAGTTTCTGACAGCCAAGCCGCCTACAGAGAGGGGAAAAGGGACAAAGGCCGTTGGGCCCAGGGATTGTAAAAGGCCCGGGGGCTCCTGGCCACCATCACAGTCACTCCTGCTGCAGTGGTGGCAGCTGGAGCCCCAGGCCCTGTAGAATCGCAGCGCTGAGCGTTGTGCCTCAGTGTCCTGCGCCACGTGCTCTGGGCAGCTCTGAGCCAGCAGAGCGAGGAAGATCTGGGCCAGCTTTAGTCCTGCTCCTTCCCTCTGAGGTCCTGTCCCTCCCCAGAATATGGACCTCACTGTGATTATCCCTGCACTGCTGCCCGGGGGGGAATCTTCCATCCTGCCCTTTGTCCTACACCAGGCACCTGCACCCTCCTAGGTTTTAATGGGCATTCGCCTGACGGGCTTTAAGAGCTTTTCCCTGCAGCCAGGATGCTGTGATCCCCAGTGACACCTGGGAGCAGCCGGGAGCTGCTGTTCTGGGGGCAGACGCAGAGCAGGGCAGGTGTCCGTGGGCCTGGTGAGACAACCGCTCTCCAGGCTGTGAGCTGGCCAGACCCCACATCAGTGAATAGAGAGATCCCAGGGCTCCCGTTGGCTGAGTCTCACAGACGGGCGAGGTCTTGCAGGAGCCTCATTGGATGATTCAGATTCTTCTTCCTCTCACAACCTCCAAACAGCCACTCAGGGCCAAGGAGCCACCGCGGAAGCTTGTCACCAGCAGGGCTGAGGAGCCAGAGGGGACCTGTCACACAAAGGGAACCAGCCCCCTCGGTGTCACTGCTGCTGCTGCCTCCAGCCCCTAACATGGGAACAAGTTGGGGAACAAATCCTCGAATTTCCAGACGACTTTGTTTTCAGAACCCGAATGGACGCCAACCAGTGTTCTGGGCTGGAACTTCCTGTCCAAAAGTTTGCAGGAAAAATAAAAGGAAAACCCCCAAAGACACTGCCCCCCATTTCTGAAAACCCCCCATGTCACAGCAGGAGGATGCCTGAGGCAAGACACGCATCTTTCAAGAAATAAAACCCTTTTCAAAAGATCTGTAAACCTCCTTGTATGAGGGATAAGGGATCTTTCGAAAAACGGTTTATTTTTCGAAAGATGCACGTCTAGACTGCCGAAGGTACGGGGGGCATTCAAAAAAATGGCCGATATGTTTATGCTAATGAAGCACGGGATATTTAAATCCCCACTTCATTTGCAATTTCAAAATAACGTGCTTAGTAGTGTGGATGCTCCGCGTTTTATTTCAAAATAAGGGGGGTTATTTCAAAATAACTCCCTAGTATAGACCAGGGCTTAGGATTGAAAGGCCCCTTTTCCCAGGATCAGGCCCAGTATTCAATTATGCTGTGTTTGGGAACCTTGTTGTGCACAGTTTCAACACTCATATTATAGGAACTCTTTTATGTTTACAAATATAATTTTTAATACATTTAGCACCATCACAAACCCCCCCAAATTAAGAGTGGGCAGCCGCACCTCAGCCCCAGTCTTCCCTGCCAGCTAGAGGACCCGGCTGCCACACCATGGCTTCAGCCCCCCTGGCTGGCCATAAGGCTGGGCAGCCACATAATTAGATAGAGCATGCGCAATTCTGGGAAGGCAGCGCCTTTCCTTGCCTTCGTTACCCGCCACCCATGCTGCTGTCACGACAATTTGCTCCTGCTTTCTTTAGATTTGTAAGATATTCAGCAGACAGAGTTGTATATTGCTCACTGTAATCAACTTAATTTGGGGGGGGTTGTGATGGTGCTCAATGTATTAATCAACTATATTTGTAAACATACAAGAGTTCCTATAATATGAGTGTTAAGAACGTAAGAACATAAGAATGGCCGTACTGGGTCAGATCAAAGGTCCATCTAACCCTGTATCCTGTCTGCCGACAGGGGCCAGCACCAGGTGCCCCAGAGAGGGTGGACCGAAGACAATGATCAAGCGATTTGTCTGACATCCCTCTCCAGCCTCTGACAAACAGAGGCCAAGGACACCATTTTATCCCGATTTTATCCCTTGGCTAATAGCCTTTTTTGGACCTAACCTCCATGAAATTATCTAGCTTCTCTTTAAACTCTATTATAGTCCTAGCCTTCACAGCCTCCTCTGGCAAGGAGTTCCACAGGCTGACTACACGCTGTGTGAAGAAGAACTTTCTTTTATTAGTTTGAAACCTGCTACCCATTAATTTCATTTGGTGTCCTCTAGTTCTTCTATTTAGGGAACTAATAAATAACTTTTCTTTATCGGCCCTCTCTACACCACTCATGATTTTATAGACCTCTATCATATCCCCCCTCAGTCTCCTCTTTTCTAAACTGAAAAGTCCCAGTCGCTTTAACCTCTCCTCCAATGGGACCCGTTCCAAACCCCTAATCATTTTAGTTGCCCTTTTCTGAATCCTTTCCAAGGCCAAAATATCTTTTTTGAGCTGAGGAGACCACATCTGTACACAGTATTCAAGATGTGGGTGTACCATAGTTTTATACAGGGGCAGGAAGATATTCTGGGTCTTATTTTCTATCCCTTTCTTAATCATTCCTAGCATCCTATTTGCCTTTTTGACCGCCGCTGCACACTGCGTGGAAGTTTTCAGAGAACTGTCCACGATACATCCAAGATCTCTTTCCTGATTTCTTGTAGCCAAATTAGCCCCCATCATACTGTACTTATAGTTGGGGTTATTTTTCCCGATGTGCATTACTTTACACTTATCCACATTCAATTTCATTTGCCATTTTGTTGCCCAATCACTCAGTTTGGTGAGATCTTCTTGGACTCCCTCACAGCCTGCTTCTGTCTTGACTATCCTAAACAGTTTGGTATCATCTGCAAATTTTACCACTTTCTCACTGCTTACCCCTTTCTCCAGATCATTTATGAATAAGTTGAACAGGATTGGTCCTAGGACCGACCCTTGGGGGACACCGCTAGTTACCCCTCTCCATTCTGAAAATTTACCATTTATTCCTACCCTTTGTTTCCTGTCTTTTAACCAGTTCTCAATCCAAGAAAGGACCTTCCCTCTTATCCCATGGCCATGTAATTTACACAAGAGCCTTTGGTGAGGGACCTTGTCAAAGGCTTTCTGAAAATCTAAGTATACTCTATCTACTGGATCCCCCTTGTCCGCATGTTTGTTAACCCCTTCAAAGAACTCGAATAGATTAGTGAGACAGGATTTCCCTTTCCAGAAACCATGTTCACTTTTGTCGAACAAATTATGTTCTTCTACATGCTTCACAATTTTATCCTTTACTATTGTTTCGACTAATTTGCCCGGTACTGAAGTTAGACTTACCGGTCTGTAATTGCCAGGATCGCCTCTAGAGCCCTTTTGAAATATTGGTGTCACGTTGGCTACCTTCCGGTCATTAGGTGCGGAAGCCGATTTAAGGGATAGGTTACACACCACAGATAATAGTTCAGCAATTTCCCATTGAGTTCTTTTAGAACCCTTGGATGAATGCCATCCGGTCCCGGAGATTTGTTAACATGAATTTTTTCTATTTGTTCCAAAACCTCCTCTAATGACACTTCAATCCGGGACAGTTCCTCAGATTCATCACCCACAAAGGACGGTGCAGATTTGGGAATCTCCCCAACGTCCTTAGCCGTGAAGACTGAAGCAAAAAATCATTTAGTTTCTCTGCAATGGCTTTATCGTCCTTGATTGCGCCTTTTCTAGTTCGATCGTCTAGGGGACCCACAGGTTTTTTAGCAGGCTTCCTGCTTCTAATGTACTTAAAAAACATTTTGTTATTTCTTTTTGAGTTTTTGGCTAGCTGTTCCTCAAAATCTTTTTTTGCTTTTCTTATTACATTTTTACACTTGATTTGACAGTGTTTGTGTTCCTTTCTATTTATCTCACTAGGATTGGACTTCCACTTCTTAAAAGATGCCTTTTTGTCCCTCACTGCTTCTTTGACATGGGGGTTAAGCCACAGTGACTCTTTTTTAGGTCTCTTCCTATGTTTTTTAATTTGGGGTTTACATTTAAGTTGGGCCTCTCTTATGGTGTCTTTAAAAAGTTTCCATGCAGCTTGCAGGGATTTGGCTCAAGTCACTGTGCCTTTTAATTTGTGTTTAACTCGCCTCCTCATTTTTGTGTAATTCCCCTTTTTGAAATTAAATGCCAGGGTGCTGGACTGCTGAGGTGTTCTACCCACCACAGGAATGTTGAATGTTATTATATTATGGTCACTATTGCCAAGCGGTCCTGTAACGATTATTTCCTGGACCTGATCCTGCGCTCCACTCAGGACTAAATCGAGAATTGCCTCTCCCCTTGTGGGTTCCTGCACCAGCTGCTCCAAGAAGCAGTCATTTAGGCCATTGAGAAATTTTATCTCTGCTTCGCTTCCTGAGGTGACATGTACCTAGTCAATGTGGGGATAATTAAAATCCCCCATTATTATAGAGTTCTTTATTTTGGTAGCCTCTCTAATCTCCGTCAGCATTTCAATGTCAGTATGGCTGTCCTGGTCAGATGGTCGGTAATATATCCCTACTGCTAATTTCTTATTAGTGGAGCATGGAATTACTATCTATAGCGATTGTATTGAACATGTTGATTCACTTAATATTTTTATTTCATTTGATTCTACATTATCTTTCACATACAGTGCCACTCCGCCACCCACCCGGCCTGCTCTATCCTTTCAATATATTTTATATCCCGCTATGATTCTGTCCCACAGATTTTCCTCATTTCACCAGGTTTCAGTGATGCCTATTATGTGAATCTCCTCATTTAATACTAGGTACTCTAGTTCACCCATCTTATTAGTCAGACTCCTAGCATTTGTGTAGAAGCACTTTAAAAATTTGCCACTGCTTATTTGTCTGCCCTTCCCTGGTGCATTGGATTCCTTTGTATGCAGTTGTTTGTCTGCTCTGGCCCATGGTTTGCCCTCTCCCCTCCTCTCTTTCTGACTACAGCTTAGAGAATCTCTATCAATGGATTCTCCTCTAAGAGAAGTCTCCCTCCGATTTACGTGCATCTCCGCACCAATCAGCTTTCCCCCATCTCTTAGTTTAAAAACTGCTCTAGGGCCTTTTTAATGTTTAGTGCCAGCAGTCTGGTTCCACCCTGGTTTAGGTGAAGCCCATCCTTCCTGTATAGGCTCCCCCTCTCCCAAAAGTGTCTCCAGTTCCTAATAAATCCAAACCCCTCTTCCCTACACCATCCTCTCATCCACGCATTGGGACTCTGAAGCTCTGCCTGCCTACCTGGCCCTGTGCGTGGAACTGGAAGCATTTCCGAGAATGCCACCAGAGAGGTCCTGGATTTCAGTCTCTTTCCAAGCAGCCTAAATTTGGCCTCCAGGACATCTCTCCTATCCTTCCCTACATCATTGCTACCTACATGTACCACGACCACCGGCTCCTCCCCAGCACTACACATACGTCTATCTAGATGCCTCGAGAGATCCGCAACCTTTGCACCAGGCAGGCAAGTGACCGTACGGTTCTCCAGGTCATCACAAACCCAACTATCTATGTTTCTAACAATCGAATCACCCACTACTAACACCTGCCTCTTCCTAGCTGACATTCCCTCCCCCTCAGAGGTATCCTCAGTGCGAGAGGATACCGCAACAACCTCTGGGAGGAGGGTCCCAACTACGGGATGGTTTCCCTCTGCTCTCATTGAATGCTCTGTTCCCTTGAGACTTTCATCTTCCTTAAGAGCACTGGGGCTCTCAGACTGGAGGTGATGAGGCTCCTGCAAGAGCTCCTCCAATGAGGCTCCTCCAAGACCTCACCCGTCTGTGAGACTCAGCCAACGGGAGCCGTGGGATCTCTCTATTCATTGATGTGGGGTCTGGCCAGCTCACAGCCTGGAGAGTGGGTGTCTCACCAGGCCCATGGACTCCTGCCCTGCTCTGCGTCTGCCCCCAGAACAGCAGCTCCCGGCTGCTCCCAGGTGTCACTGGGGATCACAGCATCCTGGCTGCAGGGAAAAGCTCTTAAAGCCCATCAGGCGAATGCCCATTATATCCTAGGAGGGTGCAGGTGCCTGGTGTAGGAAGGACAAAGGGCAGGATGAAAGATTCCCCCCCGGGCAGCAGTGCAAGGATAATCAGAGTGAGCTCCATATTCTGGGGAGGGACAGGACCTCAGAGGGAAGGAGCAGGACTAAAGCTGGCCCAGGTCTTCCTCCCTGTGCTGGCTCAGAGCTGCCCAGAGCACGTGGTGCAGGACTCTGGAGCACAACGCTCAGCGCTGCGATTCTACAGGGCCTGGGGCTCCAGCTGCCACCACTGCAGCAGGAGTGACTGTGATGGTGGCCCGGAGCCCCCGGGCCTTTTACAATCCCTGGGCCCAACGGCCTTTGTCCCTTTTCCCCTCTCTGTAGACGGCTTGGCTGTCAGAAACTAGCTCCTTCTGGCTAGAGCCAGGTGCCTCCCAGCCCTGCTTCTTACCCCTTTGATGTCAGGGAACTGCTTTGTGGACCTTCTCTTCCCCCATCTCCCGACCCTGCTGGGCGGGTAGCTCAGGCTCAGGCAGGGAGAGCTCACGGCTCGGAGAAGACGTGTCTGCACAGGGCTCTCTGCAGACCTTGCCGAGGCTCCGGGCGCCGTGGGATCCTGGTTCACCCCTGCTCTGCTGCATGGCGCAACCAGGGTTTCCAGATGGTTTCCACAGAAATACCGGGCACACGTGCCGTTAATCACACTCCACATCACATCGTATCTAGCAAACACCGCACAGTTCTGTTTTCTCAATTTGTGTCCTGAGCAGAAAGCTCAAACAGTGGACGGTCCGGTTCAAAACCGGACACCCGGCAACCCTGGGAGCAACCGGACTGCGTGTGCAGAGTCGCTGAGCAGGGGCCACTGCTCCCAGACAGGGAGACTCCTTGGGGAGGCCCCTGGGATCGGGCACCATCTCAGATTTTAATTGTAAAATCCGGGTACTCCCGGTTGCCTCCCCAGAGCGTCTCCCCTCTTCCCCCTCCCCCTTCTTCTGCCCCTCCCCCGTCTAGCACCAGTCGCCCTGTCTGGAGCAGCAGCCAGTCGCTCTCTAGTCCTGCAGGGTCTGGCCCCCAGCCTGGCTCTGAGCATGTCGGGGGATGGGGAACCCCCCTGCCCTGGGTGGTCTGGGCCAGTGGGGAGTCACCTGCCTGGGCAGAAATTGGCCTTGTGTGAGCGCAGCAGGGACCAACCCCCCCAAGGCCCAGCCTGTTCCCAGTGTGGAGGGGGGAGGGGTGTGATGGGGAGCGTTTGGGGGAGGGGGAAGCTTTGAGTGAATCGCCCTAAGCCCCTGCAGCCCTGGGCTGTGGGCTCAGCTCTGAGGGAGCATTTTGAGCCCTGGTGCTAACACAGGGGGACAGGTGATAGGACTGAGCCGGGAGTGGGGGAGGGGATCCAGAGACCCATGGGGGTGAGGGTGGGGGGACAGGAGCCGAGGTGTCTGACTCAATGGAAGAGGTTTGGGTCAGCCTTGGGGTGGCTTCACAACACCTGAACAACACCCCCCTGAAATTAAACCTTCCCCTCAAAAGCAGCATCCTCTGAGTTCACTCCCCGGCTTCTTCCCTCACCCTGAGCTCCTCCAGCCTGTGCACGGCTTCCCACCGGGGCGGGAAACACAGGCCTCGGTGCCGTGGAAATGAACTCCCCACACTTCTGTGTCAATGTGTCTCCTAAGGAATCAATTAGTCAAAACAAGCAGCATAATCTTTATTCATTTCGTCTCTGTTGTTACAGACGTGCTGGCCGAGAGATATTGTGAAATATTGTTCCCAAATCACTGTAACTGGCAGGATTGTGTTGTGTACAGCTGGCAAATCAAATCTGCAGAATCTTCAGATATTGCCTGCAGAATGTTTAATTTTTTGGCACAGAATTCCCCAGCCACAGACTGGAATAGGCCTAAATTGCTCACCAAGTCCAGCCCTGAGCTCTGGGGCAGGACCAAGCAAACCTGGATCATCCCTGACAGGGATTTGTTCAACCTGCTTAGAACAGCCTCTGAAGATGGGGAGTTTAGATAGGGTTGCCAGATGGTTTCAGGAAAAATACTGGACACACTTGACATGACATCGCAATTTACATTACATCTTACTGAGAAAATACTAGACAGGCCTATCTGCTCAATTATATTTTCTCAATTTTTTTCCCGAAAAGAAAGCTCAAATATTGGAGTGTTCGTTTCAGAACTGGACACCTGGCAAACCCAAGTCTAGAACCTTCCCTGGAAGTTACTGCAGAGCTTAACTACATGTCAGCTACATTTTTTGGCTGCAGATTAAGTCCCGCATGTCTTGTTCTGCCTTGAGTGGACATGGAGAACGAGGGATCCCTAGTCTCTTTATGGGCCTGGGGCAGGCCCGTGTCTCCTCTGGTCTCTGTGTATTTATGGCCAAGATGGTGACTCCAGCAGCCGCTGTGTCTCCCTCACCAGGGAAATTCTCCTGGAGCGTTTGTCTATTCTGGAGACTCTATTTGGGGAAAGGTGGGTCCTGAGCTGGATCTCCCCTGTCTGAGTGTGATCACCACGGCAGCGGATATCAAAGGAAATATGATGACCCAACAGAGGGACGGGCTTTTCCAGTGAGGCGCTTGGTCTCTCTGTCCCTCTCCTGGAATTTGCCCAGCATGGCCGAGCCTGGAAATGTCTTTTCAGGGCAGGAAAGTGGCTCTTTCAGAGAGGGAAGCCCAAACCCTTCTGCCGGGCAAGTTTCCTCTTGAGTTCCCTGCTCCTGTGCTAACCCGGCAGCCAGTCACTAAAACCTGCTCCGAGTAGATTTTTCTGAAGGGGTATCTTTCATGATGCTGAATGTGGTTTGTCCCTGCTGGTTAGTGATGTTGCCTCCCTCTGCACTCACTGGGTGGGGGGTTGCTCTGGTGGGAGGCACCAGACATATCATCCCACCTGAGCTCCCATTCGACATTTTCCTTTGTTTTGAGTATTTTGCAAATGAGATGAGACAAAACGGTCAGTTAAGAGACACAAACGGCTTTTGTGAGGTTTGGTTTCCAATAGAGCTTTTGTGCAAGAGCTGTTGTGCAGGAAAGCAGCGTGGATGGACACGAATGGCTTCCTGAGCAAGAAACTCTTATGGCTAAAATGGACAGCAGAGCTTTCTTGTGCAATAGAGTGTTCACGCTGCCATGGACGCTCTTGTGCAAAAGCACATGACAGGGTGGATGCCCTCTTGCACATGGCAGGGAGGAGGTGGTCTTGCATACGACCTTTTGCTCAAGAATTCCCGCGTAAAAGAGTTCCTGCGCAAGAAGCCTACAGTGTAGGGCAGGGAACAACCTATGGGGTGCTACTGGAGCTGCTGGCTGCAGGATGTACTGTTGGGGAGGGAGTGGAGGGGACCCCTAGGAATGGCTCAAACTTCTTAGCGGGGTGTCCAGAGGCAGGATATTTCCCTGGCAGGGGTGAGCTGGGGGGGCCGTGACCTCACAGTGGCTTTGGGCAGCCCTCAGCATATAAGGCAAAGGGCAGGAGGGGAGGTGGTGACCTCACAGAGAGACCCAGATCTCAGGCTGATAAAAGGGGGCGCGGGCCCAGGGGACTTTGGAGACCCCGGTTGCTTTTGCTCTGGTGCGTCTCCTCCTCACAGTTCCTTTGCGCACTGCGAGATCCAGATCCCCACACCTTTGTGCAGAAGGTAAGAGCCCCCAGGGGTTTGGATCCTGCCCGGGACTGGCTGGGTTCCAGACAGGGCCAGCCCTCGGTCAAGGGCCAGAAGGTGACTCCACACCTACGCTGCGTCCTTAGCGCCACTGGGGCTGTGGGGCTTTCTCCTGTTTGGTTTCCCTTTTCCTCCATCCCACCCACATTTCTCCTCTGTTCTTGCCTCTTCTGTGTTGTGGGGACTGGGGAGGTGGGTCTGGAGCAGGTCTTTGGGGAGAACGCTCCATGCCCCCCACACCTTAGACTCTCCCCTCATTGCCTGAGTGGGGGCTGTTGATGGGCAGGCGACTCAGGCCATTGGAGGTCTTGCGCAAGACCGAGCCAGTGAGCAAGGGGAACACTTGGGGGCTGGAGGGCAGTAGCTTTGGGAAGCTGGAACCCCTGGATTTCGTTCTTCAAGCCTGCACCCCAAGCTCATCTTTGCTTCCCTTCATTTACAGAATGGCCCGAGGCTTCCGGCGCTTTTGGATGAAGGCCCTGCAGGCGGCCCCAGGGCCGTCAGGAACCAGCTCTTCCGTCCCTGCGGGTGGGGAAGCTGTTTCCTACAAGCCTGGAGTGACACGCCCACCGGCCAGGCCCCCCCAGACCTGGCACCGGGGGCGGCTGGGAAGGCGGGACCCAACCCAGGGCGGGAGCCGGGTAGGGTGGCTCTGGGGCCTCCTCTGTGGAGAGAAAGACCTGCCCCAGGAGCCCAGCCCCCATTACCACCAGGGAGCATCGCCCTGCCCGGCCCCCGGGGTCCTGCCAGTCTCCGGGAGCCCGCAGCCCATCGCTCTCCGCACCAGCCCCTGCAGCTGTGGGTCCAGGTCGGTCAGCAGCAGTGCCTGGGCCTCCAGCTGCAGCTGGGCCACCTCCCGCAGCCTCTATGATCCAGGTTAGGGGCCATGAACATCCTGGGCCCAGGGGCTCAGCCGGTCCCCAGGAGGGGGCGGGGAGGGCAGCCCCAGTGTCTGGCCTGAGCCCTGCGAACCCCACCCCACTGACTCCTGCAGCCTCACACTGCTGCCCTGCAGCCAGGGCAACAGATGGGGGTGGGGGTTGCTGCTACCTGGTTCCCTGTTTTTCCTGGTGGGGGGCTCTGCTGAGGGCGTTGGAAGATGTGAGGGTGGAAGGGGGATGGATCCCTGCGAGGGGCGTGTGGGGCCCAACCTGCGCTGGGTCCCTGACGGGGGGGGGCGCGTGACCCCTGCTGGCCACTGGAGTCCCCCTGTTCCCTTCCCTCCCTCACAGAGTCCCCCTGGGCCTCACCGGAGCGCTGCCGGGAGCGGATGGACTCCCGGGTGGAGGAAGTCCTACTTTATGACATTGAAGAACAGCTCCGCACCCGGGACACGGTACGAACTTTCTCCACCTGGGTGGGACCCGAGATTGTCAGGCCCCTTCCCAGCACGTCCCTCCACGCGAGGGGCTTGTCCCTGGGGATCCCCCTGGGGCTCCTTCTCCTGCATGACCTGGGCCCGGGGCTCTTGTCATGCACCAGTTGGGCCCTCCACAAGCCTGGGGCAGCAGTTTGGAGGGGTGGGGGGTGCTTGGACCACCGGCAGCTCCCACCTCCACTACTGGGAGGCCTGAGCCCTGCAGCTCTCCAGGGTGGGGCAGGCAAGTCCCAGGCTCACAGAGTCTCTCTGGGATAGCAGAACCCGGCCGCCCTGCAGCGATTCCTCTTGGCCATCCCCACCGCCTGCCTCGCCGCCTTCGACACCCTGGCGCCCCACTGCACCAAGGACACTGTGATGGCCAGGATCGTGGTGAGCGAGTCGCAGCGGCCGGGAGGAGGGGATGGGATACGTGGGGTGGACAAGGATCTGCCTGGGCAATGGGTGCAGGTGGGTGTGCTGGAAATGGGATAGGTGGGGCCAGGAGTGCTGGAGGGGGAGGTGGACATGGGGAGGGTAGGTGGGGATGCTGGAGGAGGAAGGGACAGAGAAATGGGGCAGGTCTGGGGGTGCTGGACAGGAAGGGGGATTTGGGATAGGTAGGGGTCTCCCCGGGCCATGGGGGGGGATGCTGGAAGGCAGCAGAGCAGGCTGCTGTGGATGCGTCTAGGAGAGCAGAGATGAGGAGATTCAGAGGCTGGTCACCAGGGGTAGTGAGGTCCAGGAGACGGCCTGGGGACAAGGATTGAGCTGGTCCCAGTTTGGAAAGGGGGGTGCTGGGAGGGGCCCTGTGCCAGACAGGGTGGCTACAGGGCAGCAGGAGGCAGTGGGGTTTCATCCTGCTGGCTGGGGGGTGCTGGCCATGTGAGCGTCTCTTGGGGACGTGCTGGGGCCCCAGTCTCACACGCCCCTTTGTCTCCTTGGGGTCTCACAGGAGATCATGGAGGACTCCCCACTGCCGCTGGTCTTGGCCAACTGCGTCAGTGCCACCTGCAGCCTCAGGTATCGATCCCCCCGACCCCGCCGACCCTCTCCCCCTCCCAAGAGCTGATCCCCTGACAAGGGAGTAGGAAAGTCTCTGTCTCTTGCTGCTGACTTAAAAGTCTCTACCCCTCTCTCCTGCCAGTACCTTGAAGCCTCCCCTGCAGGCCCAGCTCCTGAGCCCCCTGCTCAGGGCTGCCATAAAGGAGACAGTGTCTGGGGACTGGCAGCGGGAGCCCATCCACAGCCAGGTACGTCCCCTCCCTCACGCCCCTCCTCCCCCCAGCCAGGAGCAGGAGCAGCCTCTGTTTGGCTGGAGCTCTGGAGAGGAGTGGGGGGTGCAGAGGGAGGGAAGAAGCTGCAGGTTTGGATCCTTCCTTCCGGGGGGCCCGATGCTCTCCCATGGGGCCCCTCCCTACCGTGCCCAGCCTGGGCTCTTCCCTGCTCTGATGTGTGGAAGGCGGCTCAGACCCTGCTCCAGGCAGGACCCCAGAGCCAGCTGGTGGCCTGGATTCCCCAAGCCCAACCCTCCCTCTCACCTAGGGCTCCCCCTTGCCTTGCAGGAGCTTAGCCGGGGCCTGTGCAACACGCTAGACATCATGTTGAGGAACATCCTCATTGAGTCCCCAGACACCGCAAGGCTCCAGGTCATTATGGAGGTGAGCCCCGTGGGGAGGTACAGGAGCCATTTTCCCTGCTTCCTCGGGGGGCAGAGAGAGGAGCTGTGTCAGTGGCTGGGGGGCGGGGAGCGGGGACTCCCAGAACCGGCGCCTGCCTACGGGTCCTGACCTGCCTCTTTCCCCCACAGCACCTGAGCACGTGGCTGTATTCCCGCCTGCCCCAGGAGCGATCCAGGGCCCTTCGCAGCACCACGGCCCTGCTGCGAGTCGCCACCACCCTCCCGCGGTTTGATGTAAGTGACCTCGGAGCCGTGGGGTCTGGTGCTGCAGGGCGCGGGGCTGGGAGCGTCCCCCGGGGAGGCAGAGGCAGAGCCGGGAATGGGCCGGGACTGATCCGCGTTCTCCTTTCCCGTGGGAGGGACGACCCTGGGCCTTTCAGGGGAAGCTCTTGTGTGACTGCACCTGGGCCTGGGGACTGGGGAGTGGCCATTAGTGGATCCCCTTGTTCCACCCCCGGAGTGACCCTTCAGTGGGGGCCACTGCTCAGGGTTGTCGCCTCACAAGACCGTCCCCGCCCCCGCCCCAGGAGGTGTCTCTGTCCATCCCCCGAGCTTAAAACCGCCTTGGCGGCCTTTTGCATGGAACGTGCAGCCCCAGGGTGCTGAGGGACCCCCCCATTCTCTCTCCCCTCAGAACTCAGCCGACTGGCCCAGGATGGGTCACCACGTGGCCCAGCTGGGCCTTTTCATTTCAGACCCATCCGAGGACATCAGCCGGCTGGCCCGGGAGGGGGTGCACAGCCTCTACCAACTCGTCCTGCACCACAGGGGTAAGGAGCCTAGCCGGGAACTGGGCCCCAGGGACACCCTGAGGGTGCCGGTGGCGGGGGGAGGGGACCCAGCCCATTACCCCCAGACTGGTCCAAGGGGCGATGCGTCCCGCTGTGTTCCCATCCTTCTGCCCCCTTTGCCCTTCCATTTGCCTAGGGATGCCTGGTGGGACCCGTGGGAGGGGAAGGGCTCAGACCTGCCAGCAGAATGACCCTGTTGTGTCTCTTCCAGGCCTCAACATCCACCAGGCAGAGGACCTGTGGTGCAGGCACTGGTATAAAGACAGCTGGGTCCTGGCTCACAGCAACACAGTCAGGGTGGGAGAGGTAAGGACACGCTGCCAGGGGAGGGCGTGGCTCGGGGGTGGGGCTGGCTGGGGCCCTCGTGCGGGAAGGACACGGGGTGGGAGGCGGTGAGTAAGTCACTGATCGAACGGTCGATGCATTTTCCCTCGACTGTTCGACCCATGGACAGGGCGGCGCTGCCCCTTTGTGACGCTGTCAGGGCGTTTCAAAGGGGCGGCGCTTCGCAGGGGCAGCGCCGCACGGAGCCCCGGATGTGGCATAGAAGGGGAAGCAGGGCCGGGGAGGGGCGACACTTTTTGAGTGAGGCCGCTCCAAGATGTGGGCAGGTGTCTTAGGGCTGCCGTGTTCTGCGGAGGGGGGTGAGGTCTGGGTGGAGTGGGGGGGCGGGAGGAAGGTGTGACCCGGGGCAGGGGTTTGGGCTGCAGGGTTTGGAGAGCGTCCGGGTGCAGGGTCTGGAAGGGAGTTTGGGGAAGGAGGAAGCCGTTCTAGCCCCAGGAGTTGGGGCCGGGTTCTGGGCCTTCAGCTGAAGCCTCATGTCCTCTCGATTTCAGGTCTTTGGGCAGCTCTTCTCCCAGGAGCAGACTCGTTCATTTTGGAGAGAGCGCTGCTCGCCGCCCGCTCCCCTCTGCGGCGCCCCAGCAAGGCCAGGCTGGTCCTGGCCCACGCCCTGCTGGGGCAGGCCCAGCAGCTCCTAGGCTACATGGTGAGCAGCCGGAGCCGATGCAGGAGAGTGGGGCAGGGCCAGGGTCTCCTTCCCATTCCCTCAGGGAGTCCCCCCCGCCCCTTTCCTCAGGCTGCCCCCACCCCACGTCCCCGCTGGCAGAATCCCTCCCGCCCCTGCGAGCACAAGCCGTGTCCTGGGAGGTGGGAGGAGGCAGAGGTGTCAGGCGCCCTGGGGGGGTCAGGAGCTCACCCTACGGGCTGTGTGCCTGACAGGGGGGTGATTAGAGAGCAGAACATGTCTCAGCGCTGGGGGGAGGAGGGTGGAAATGCTGTTGGGGCCCAGTACCCCTGACGCCCCGGGGATGGATCTCTGTCTGACAGATTCTGCTTCCCTTGCAGCAGGAAGACAGCCAGTGAGTGCACCGGGAGTTGAGGAGCCAGCAGCTGCGTCCCTCTCCCCCCAATCCTGCAAATTGTATTTCAATTAAGATAAAAGAATATTTGAAAAAACAGTTGGAGCGGGCTTGGTCAATAATGTTTAATGGGGGGGCAGGGGGGCACTCTAGGATTTTGGCAAGTGGTCAAGGGCCACATTTCTACCAAGGAGTTTGGGGTCTGGGACGGGGTGGTTGGGTGCAGAAGGGAGTTTAGGGTAGGAGCCTGGGTGCAGGAAGGGGGGGTCTGATCTAGGGCAGTGTATAGGGGTGCAGGGTCCAGGAGGGGGCATGGGTGCAGGAGAGGAGTCTGGCCTGAGGGAGGGACTAAGGGGGGGGGGGGGATGCAGGGTCTGGGAGGGAGGTGTGAGCTGGGTGAAGGGGGAGCAGAGGGTTTGGGGAAGAGGGGTACGGGTGCCAGAGAGGATTCTGGCCTGGGGGAGGAGTGTCGGAGGGGGTGCAGGGTCAGGGAGGAAGCTGTAACCTGGGGGCAAGAAGGACACAGGTTCGGGTGGCTACCTGGGACAGGGAGTTGGGGGGAGGGGACCTCGGTACCTTCGGTGGTCTGAACTCTCAGTGTCAGTGTCGTCTGGTCAGGGTCGTCCTGGCGCCCTCCTGACAGGACCTCTATTCCGTCGGTGACGATAAACTTTCGGCTGTGTGCGTAACAGTCGGTACTCCCTTTATCTAGAGTGTTAGACCCCGTGCACTTGGGTCAACACAGGAGGTCTCTCAGAGGCCCCAGAAACGACAGATGCAGACAAGGTTTGAAATCAATCGAGCAGGTTTCTTGTCAAATGCGAAGCTCTACCGGTTGGTAACAGAGATCGGTACAATGTTACTCCACTGGGCACTATGGCCCGTGTTGACAAGGTACCAGCACCAGGCAGGCCTATTGCCATATACCAGATATTAACAGCAGTCAGTCAGAGTTACCTACTGTGCATTCTGTAAGTTTAGGCAAGGACACCTGCTGCTCAGGCGCCTAATGCGCCCCCTCCCCCAGGTCGGCCGGAGAGCACCCTTTGCGATGTCCTTTTATAGACAGGGAGAAACAACTTACATCACTTGTTTATGTATCAGGTTGCCACCCTCTGTTGCCTACTTACCACCCCTCCCCTTATGGAAAGGGGGCTTACTTACTATCTTTCACGCAGTCAATCTCGACCCAGTCTTGAACCTAGGGCGGTACGTACATTAGTTTTTGGGGAGTCTTTGTACCAAGACATTTCTTATTGAGATGTTCCACTACTCCCCTTTGACATGCAGTCTGTACCCAGTGTCTCCCTGTTTCCTTCCATGCTCTTCCTAACTCACACGATTACACAGTTATCAGTAGGGCCTCTTTCTTGGCTCCTGGATTCCGGAACCAAAGTCTTGCTTACTAGAGTCTAGGCCTGTTGCTGCTTTCATGTTTCAGGCCTCTAGTTAGGCCTACTGACTCCATGTTACTCACCCTCAACTTACTATTCCATCTACATGTTTTCTTAGTCTTTAAGGTGCCACTAGACGATTAGTTGTTTTTTAACTCTTGTGATTTTCTAGAAAAATGGCTGAAACCCCAGAAGGACAGATTAAGAAAACCTCTCAGATTTATGGGTTTGTGGTTTTTAAGCCAGTCACGTGATATTTTGGGACGCGACGTGTGGTTTTTGATGGCTTAGGGGGGAATATGCTTTTGAATATCTGCAAAATGGCCACCAAATTTTAAGCACGTACAAATTAATATTGAAATGTGGGTGGAGGCACGTTATATTTATTTTGGCAATTAATCATCACCAACCATTATTCAGAAAGCTCATTATACACTATATTTCTTAGTTTCTGAGGTCGAATTAAGATACGCAGCTTCAGCTATGTTAATTGTGTAGCTGAAGTCGAAGAAGCTTAACTCAACTTTTGGCTCTGTCCACACTGCAGGAAGATGAAGGGAGCACACTCTCCTTCAATTTGCCTTCCTCCTTGTGGAAGCAGCACTGCCGGCATTGACCAGAGCGCCTCTCTCAGTTCGAATTAGTGTGTCTTCACTAGACCTGCGAATTCGAACCCTGGAAGATCGACTGTGGCAGCTTGAATCTCCTCTGAAGCGTAGACCGGTGTTTCTCAATCAGTGGTACGAGTACCCTCGGGGTACTCAAGAGAAGTTTGGGGATACATCAACACAACTGAAATTTGGAGAAAACTGATTTTTTCTTTTAAGTTTTACAGCGCTTTATTGTTTTTCTACTTTTTACACCCAAAAATTTCACTGCCACACGGTTAGGATTAAGCTGTTTAAACAAATGTGTTGCATGGCTAGAAATAAAATTGTGTCTCTGAAGACTGTAGGTACGGGGATACGTATCTTTTTTTTTTTTTAAAGGGGGTACTCACGATTTTATTTTTTGAACAAGGTTACTTTATTAAAAAAGGTTGAGAAACACTGGCGTAGAGGTATCCTAAGGTGCTACAGGACTGCTCTTTGTTCATTATCGAGAATGTTACATGTCATGAGCACACCAGGTCTCTGCCACCTTTGTTCATGTTGTCTGACCCAGTGCATGGCTCATGACTCTACTATTTTAGTGGTTTCCAAATTAACTTCATTTCAAGACAGGATAATTTCCCCCACCCCTGAAAATTCCCTGGGTCTGAGAGTGACGCCAAGGGTTCGGAAGGGGAACACAGTAAGGGGCGAAGACTGGAGCTAGGGACAGGAGCAGAGCTGAGGGTGGAGTTGATTGAAATAGGACCCCACCTTTCTACAGGTCTGTCTCTCTAAGGAGCAGGGATAGAGTAGGCAGACAGCCAGGAGGGAATAGGTGAGGTCAAAGGCATCGGGCTAGAATACATCTTAGGAGGGAATGGGGGAAGATCAGGTGCAGCTCCCTAGTTTATGAGGTGCCCAGCAGCTCAGCATTGCTCCCCTTCCACCCCCTCTTTGGACTCTAGCAGCCTCCTTGTCAATTCCTTGCCTGAAAACCCCTCAGCTCCTGGCCTCTCTGTGTTCCTGAGCGGGGGGAAGCTCTGAGTAGCCAGAAAGACTCCTTTTCTGACCGTTCCATGAGCGCGCTGCAGGAAAGAAGGCTGCACGTAGTCGTGTGTAGGGCTGGATAGCAGCTGGATTTTCCTATTCACAGGACATTGCAGGTTTCAAAAGTTTTCCATTCCACGACTAAAGAAAGGCCTTGAGATTTTCAAATTCCCCTCACGATGACATTCTGGATTTTTCTGTTTTGCTTCTGGTTCAGTTGAATGTTTAGTTCAGATTTCATACTTTGGTTGATTTTCTAAGATGGTGCCCGATCCCAGGGGCCTCCCCAAGGAGTCTCCCTGTCTGGGAGCAGTGGCCCTGCTCAGCGACTCTCCACACGCAGTCCGGTTGCTCCCAGGGTTGCTGGGTGTCCGGTTTTGAACCAGACCGTCCACTGTTTGAGCTTTCTGCTCAGGACACAAATTGAGAAAACAGAACTGTGCGGTGTTTGCTAGATTAGATGTGATGTAGAGTGTGATTAACGGCACGTGTGCCCGGTATTTCTGTGGAAACCATCTGGAAACCCTGGTTGCGCCATGCAGCAGAGCAGGGGGTGAATCATGATCCCACGGCGCCCGGAGCCTCGGCAAGGTCTGCAGAGAGCTCTGTGCAGACACCTCTTCTCCCAGCCGTGAGCTCTCCCTGCCTGAGCCTGAGCTACCCGCCCAGCAGGGTAGGGAGATGGGGGAAGAGAAGGTCCAGAAAGCAGTTCCCTGACATCAAAGGGGTAAGAAACAGGGCTGGGAGGCACCTGGCCTTTTTCATGTTTAGTGCCAGCAGTCTGGTTCCACCTTGGTTTAGGTGAAGCCCATCCTTCCTGTATAGGCTCCCCCTCTCCCAAAAGTGTCTCCAGTTCCTAATAAATCCAAACCCCTCTTCCCTACACCATCCTCTCATCCACACATTGAGACTCTGAAGCTCTGCCTGCCTACCTGGCCCTGTGCGTGGAACTGGAAGCATTTCCAAGAATGCCACCATAGAGGTCCTGGATTTCAGTCTCTTTCCTAGCAGCCTAAATTTGGCCTCCAGGACATCTCTCCTATCCTTCCCTACGTCATTGCTACCTACATGTACCACGACCGCCAGCTCCTCCCCAGCACTACACATAAGTCTATCTAGATGCCTCGAGAGATCCGCAACCTTCGCACCAGGCAGGCAAGTGACAGTACGGTTCTCCCGGTCATCACAAACCCAACTATCTATGTTTCTAACAATCGAATCACCCACTACTAACACCTGCCTCTTCCTAGCTGGCATTCCCTCCCCCTCAGAGGTATCCTCAGTGCGAGAGGATAACGCAACATCCTCTGGGAGGAGGGTCCCAACTACGGGATGGTTTCCCTCTGCTCTCACTGAATGCTCTGTTCCCTTGAGACTTTCATCTTCCTTCAGAGCACTGGGGCTCTCAGACTGGAGGTGATGAGGCTCCTGCAAGACCTCGCCCATCTGTGAGACTCAGCCAATGGGAGCCCTGGGATCTCTCTATTCATTGATGTGGGGTCTGGCCAGCTCACAGCCTGGAGAGCGGGTGTCTCACCAGGCCCACGGACACCTGCCCTGCTCTGCGTCTGCCCCCAGAACAGCAGCTCCCGGCTGCTCCCAGGTGTCACTGGGGATCACAGCATCCTGGCTGCAGGGAAAAGCTCTTAAAGCCTGTCAGGCAAATGCCCATTAAATCCTAGGAGGCTGCAGGTGCCTGGTGTAGGACAAAGGGCAGGATGGAAGATTCCCCCCCGGGCAGCAGTGCAGGGATAATCAGAGTGAGCTCCATATTCTGGGGAGGGACAGGACCTCAGAGGGAAGGAGCAGGACTAAAGCTGGCCCAGGTCTTCCTCCCTCTGCTGGCTCAGAGCTGCCCAGAGCACGTGGCGCAGGACACTGAGGCACAACGCTCAGCGCTGCGATTCTACAGGGCCTGGGGCTCCAGCTGCCCCAATGCAGCGGGAGGGACTGTGATGGTGGCCCGGAGCCCCCGGGCCTTTTACAATGCCTGGGCCCAACGGCCTTTGTCCCTTTTCCCCTCTCTGTAGGCGGTTTGGCTGTCAGAAACTAGCTCCTTCTGGCTAGAGCCAGGTGCCTCCCAGCCCTGCTTCTTACCCCTTTGATGTCAGGGAACTGCTTTCTGGACCTTCTCTTCCCCCATCTCCCGACCCTGCTGGGCGGGTAGCTCAGGCTCAGGCAGGGAGAGCTCACGGCTGGGAGAAGAGGTGTCTGCACAGGGCTCTCTGCAGACCTTGCCGAGGCTCCGGGCCCCGTGGGATCATGGTTCACCCCCTGCTCTGCTGCATGGCGCAACCAGGGTTGCCAGATGGTTTCCACAGAAATACCAGGCACACGTGCCGTTAATCACACTCCACATCACATCGTATCTAGCAAACACCGCACAGTTCTGTTTTCTCAATTTGTGTCCTGAGCAGAAAGCTCAAAGGGTGGACGGTCCGGTTCAAAACCGGACACCCGGCAACCCTGGGAGCAACCGGACTGCGTGTGCAGAGTCGCTGAGCAGGGGCCACTGCTCCCAGACAGGGAGACTCCTTGGGGAGGCCCCTGGGATCGGGCACCATCTCAGATTTTAATTGTAAAATCTGGGTACTCCCGGTTGTCTCCCCAGAGCGTCTCCCCCCTTCCCCCTCCCCCTTCTTCTGCCCCTCCCCCGTCTAGCACCAGTCGCCCTGTCTGGAGCAGCAGCCAGTAGCCCTCTAGTCCTGCAGGGTCTGGCCCCCAGCCTGGCTCTGAGCATGTCCGGGGATGGGGAACCCCCCTGCCCTGGGTGGTCTGGGCCAGTGGGGAGTCACCTGCCTGGGCAGAAATTGGCCTTGTGTGAGCGCAGCAGGGACCAACCCCCCCAAGGCCCAGCCTGTTCCCAGTGTGGAGGGGGGAGGGGTGTGATGGGGAGCGTTTGGGGGAGGGGGAAGCCTTGAGTGAATCGCCCTAAGCCCCTGCAGCCCTGGGCTGTGGGCTCAGCTCTGAGGGAGCATTTTGAGCCCTGGTGCTAACACAGGGGGACAGGTGATAGCTCTGAGCCGGGAGTGGGGGAGGGGCTCCAGAGACCCATGGGGGTGAGGGGACAGGAGCCGAGCTGTCTGACTCAATGGAAGAGGTTTGGTTCAGCCTTGGGGGAGGCTTCTCAACACCTGAACCACACCCCCCTCAAATTAAACCTTCCCCTCAAAAGCAGCATCCTCTGAGTTTACTCCCCGGCTTCTTCCCTCACCCTGAGCTCCTCCAGCCTGTGCACGGCTTCCCACCGGGGCGGGAAACACAGGCCTCAGTGCCGTGGACATGAACTCCACACACTTCTGTATCAATGTGTCTCCTAAGGAATCAATTAGTCAAAACAAGCAGCAGAATCTTTATTCATTTAGTCTCTGTTGTTTCAGACGTGCTGGCCGAGAGATATTGTGAAATATTGTTCCCAAATCGCTGTAACTGGCAGGATTGTGTTGTGTTCAGCTGACAAATCAAATCTGCAGAATCTTCAGATATTGCCTGCAGAATGTTCAATTTTTTGGCACAGAATTCCCCAGCCACAGACTGGAAGGGGCCTAAATTTCTCACCAAGTCCAGCCCTGAGCTCTGGGGCAGGACCAAACAAACCTGGATCATCCCTGACAGGGATTTGTTCAACCTGCTTAGAACAGCCTCTGAAGATGGGGAGTTTAGATAGGGTTGCCAGATGGTTTCAGGAAAAATACTGGACACGCTTGACATGACATCGCAATTTACATTACATCTGATTGAGAAAATACTGGACAGGAGTGTTCATTTCAGAACTGGACACCTGGCAACCCCAAGTCTAGAACCTTCCCTGGAAGTTACTGCAGAGCTTAACTACATGTCAGCTACATTTTTTGGCTGCAGATTAGGTCCCGCATGTCTTGTTCTGCTTTGAATGGACATGGAGAACGAGGGATCCCTAGTCTCTTTATGGGCCTGGGGCAGAGTCCTCTGGTCTCTGTGTATTTATGGTAAAGATGGTGACTCCAGCAGCCGCTGTGTCTCCCTCAACAGGGAAATGCTCCTGGAGTGTTTGTCTCTTCTGGAGACTCTATTTGGGGAAAGGTGGGTCCTGAGCTGGATCCCCCCTGTCTGAGTGTGATCACCACAGCAGCGGATATCAAAGGAAATATGATGACCCAAGAGAGGGACGGGCTTTTCCAGTGAGGCGCTTGGTCTCTCTGTCCCTCTCCTGGAATTTGCCCAGCATGGCTGAGCCTGGAAATGTCTTTTCAGGGCAGGAAAGTGGCTCTTTCAGAGGGGGAAGCCCAAACCCTTCTGCTGGGCAAGTTTCCTCTGGAGTTCCCGGCCCCTGTGCTAACCCAGCAGCCAGTCACTAAAACCTGCTCCCAGTAGATTTTTCTGAAGGGCTATCTTTTATGATGCTGAATGTGGTTTGTCCCTGCTGGTTAGTGATGTTGCCTCCCTCTGCACTCACTGGGTGGGGGGTTGCTCTGGCGGGAGGCACCAGACATATCGTCCCACCTGAGCTCCCATTCGACATTTTCCTTTGTTTTGAGTATTTTGCAAATGAAATGAGACAAAACGGTCAGTTAAGAGACACAAACGGCTTTTGTGAGGTTTCGTTTCCAATAGACATTTTCCTGCCACTTTTGGATTTTGACACCCAAATCAAAATTGTCACCTCAAAGCACAAGAAAAGATCGCCTTTCAATGCTAAACTATTTTGTGGAATGCCCAAGAAGATTATTGCACCTGAAGTGTGTGTGGGGGGGGAAGATTTCATTGAAATTAAACCATTTTTGCTTTAGAAATGTTGGTAAAATATTGCAGAAAAACTTCAATCAGCTTTTTTTTTCCATACACAACTGTTTTTCTATGCATTCTGTTGCCCTGTGCTGGATGGCATCAGAACTGCATGTGCGTGTCAAAGTTCCTATAGAACTAACAGCTAATGGGTCATCTCCAGTAGTTTAAGACTTGGGGAACTTGGAAATGGAGGGCGAACTACATGTGTGTGGGGTATATTGTTGCCCTCTGCTCGATGGACTCTAAATGGTTTATGTATGTATCCTATGCCCTATAGTGCTAACAGTTAATGGGGAGTCTCCTCTAGCTCACGCCTGACATTTTCCGAAGTAATATATGTGTGTGCGTGTGTGTGTGTGTGTGTGTGTGTGTGTGAGAGAGAGAGAGAGAGAGACAGAGAGGGGAAGAAGCTGGGGGCTCCCTCATGTCTCCTCCCCATCCTGAGCTGCTTGGCTTCAGCACAGGGAGGAAGAAGTAGTACAAGCTGAGTGTATCTGACATCAGGTGGAAGCAGGGGAATGGAGAGGTAGTGGGGCCAAGTAGCAAGAGCACTTGGCTGTATAAATTAGATGACACTCCATGCCTCAGTTTCCCCCTTCATAAAATGTTGATGACACCGAGAGTGTTTGTAAAGCACTTTATTGTTAGCCCATGGGGCAGAGGGGGAAACTCGGGCACAGAAGCAGACTGGGGGGCGGTAGAACCGCACCTAGGCAGCGCTGGTTCCACGACATCACGCAGTCTGACCTGTCTGAGTGGGTCCCTCTCATGGCTGCTCCTCCCCCCAGAAGGAGTGGGTTCCTCTCCATCGGCTGCAGGAAGCAGCACTTCAAGGTCTTTGCCAGTGGGCAGCCGTTCTGCAATTCAGCTCTGCCACAGCTTCCAGCAGATCCATACACTGGAGATGGACGGTGCCGTGGTCCTGTCCTGTGTCCAGTTCTGAGCCCGACCGGTGTCGCTGCCCAGAGGGAGGCGAGGGCCACACTCACGACACCCCTCTACGGCCGCCCTCGCAGACCCAGTAAACGTCTCCCTTTTGCAAAAGGACTCTTCTCCTGCGTGGTGCTAGGGCCACTGGTGTGGGTCATAGACCCCCTTTCTGCTCACCGCAGATGGAGACTCCCCTGCTTCGGATAATGTACTAACAGCTCCTCTGCGCCACCCCCCCTTCCCCTGCCGCTGCAACATCAAATTAACCCTCCTGGTCTGACCCTGTCCTCCCGCCGGTACCATGAAACCCCAAGCATGATGGGAGGGGACGGCAAATTGGGGAGCAGGCTACTGCAGGACTGAGGGCAGCAAAGCAGCCCCCCAGAGCCGTGCACGGCCTGGCCACGGGTGCGGAGAAGCGGGAAGTGACGTGACGAGCATTTAGAGGTTGGGGGGCTGTGGGGAGGGGGGACAACAGAGCCATGAGCAGGACAGGGGGTGAGCCAGCACCAGTGAGTCTCAGAGGGGACTAGACCATCCAGGCCTGACCCCTGCTGAGAGAGAAGCTGAGGGATTGGTGCTGGAGCAACCAGGAACCCCCTACTGCCTTGTGAGCTGTAGAAAAATGGCTTTTCCTGAGCTCCTGAGCGAGCCCAGGGGGAAAAGAAGGTGCCTGCACTGCAGGGCCTCCCTGGAGAGACAGTATCGGTCCCTGCCAGACAAAGATGGGACCAGCCCCAGGGCCTGGCCAGGAAAGAGCCAAAGTCCTGTGAGAAATCAGGCCCCATGTTCAGGTGTGAGTCCGAGTCCCCACAGACACAGGTGCCCCAGGGTAATGGTGGATTCTCCGCGTGTCGATGGGTCTAGTGCAGGCCAGAGGCCTTGCTGGGATGCGTTGAGGTAAAACCCAGGGCCTGGGCCGGACAGGAGCCCGTGAGGGGCAGCAGGGCGGGTGGGAGGCTCCAACTCTTGCTCCTGGCCAGAAAGTCCAGTGCTGGGTGACACCAATGCCACGTCTACACTGCAGGCTTTTGACACAAGAACAACTGTTCTTGTGCAAAAACTTGCAGAGCATCTACACTGTACGTGCCTTCTGGTGCAAGCAAATTTGCAGTAAAGCATCAGAAAACAGGGCTTCTTGCACAAGAGTTATTCCTCTCTGCACAAGGAATAAGCCCCCTTTGTGCAAGAGCTGTTGTGCAAGAAAGCAGCGTGGATGGACACCAAGGGCTTCTTGAGCAAGAAACTCTTGTGGCTAAACTGGACAGCAGAGCTTTCTTGTGCAAAAGAGTGTTCACGCTGCCATGGAAGCTCTTGTGCAAAAGCGCATGGCAGGGTGGAGGCCCTCTTGCACATGGCAGGGAGGAGGTGGTCTTGCATACGAACTTTTGCGCAAGAACTCCCGCGTAAAAGAGTTCCTGCGCAAGAAGCCTATAGTGTAGGGCAGGGAACAACCTATGGGGTGCTACTGGAGCTGCTGGCTGCAGGATGCACTGTTGGGGAGGGAGTGGGGGGGACCCCGAGGAATGGCTCAAACTTCTTAGCGGGGTGGCCAGAGGCAGGACATTTCCCTGGCAGGGGTGAGCTGGGGGGGCCGTGACCTCACAGTGGCTTTGGGCAGCCCTCAGCATATAAGGCAAAGGGCAGGAGGGGAGGTGGTGACCTCACAGAGAGACCCAGAGCTCAGGCTCATAAAAGGGGGCGCGGGCCCAGGGCACTTTGGAGACCCCGGTTGCTTTAGCTCTGGTGCGTCTCCTCCTCACAGTTCCTTTGCGCACTGCGAGATCCACATCCCCACACCTTTGTGCAGAAGGTAAGAGCCCCCAGGGGTTTGGATCCTGCCCGGGACTGGCTGGGCCAGCCCTTGGTCGAGGGCCAGAAGGTGACTCCGCACCTAGGCTGCGTCCTTAGCGCCATTGGGGCCGTGGGGCTTTCTCCTGTTTGGTTTCCCTTTTCCTCCATCCCACCCACATTTCTCCTCTGTTCTTGCCTCTTCTGTGTTGTGGGGACTGGGGAGGTGGGTCTGGAACAGGTCTATGCCGGTGTCTTTGGGGAGAACGCTCCATGCCCCCCACACCTTAGACTCTCCCCTGATTGGCTGAGCGGGGGCTGTTGATGGGCAGGCGACTCAGGCCCTTGGAGGTCTTGTGCAAGACCGAGCCAGTGAGCAAGGGGAACATTTAGGGGCTGGAGGGCAGTAGCTTTGGGAAGCTGGAACCCCTGGATTTCGTTCTTCAAGCCTGCACCCCAAGCTCATCTTTGCTTCCCTTCATTTACAGAATGGCCCGAGGCTTCCGGCGCTTTTGGATGAAGGCCCTGCAGGCGGCCCCAGGGCCGTCAGGAACCAGCTCTTCCGTCCCTGCGGGCGGGGAAGCTGAATCCCACCAGCCTGGAGCAACACGCCCACCGGCCAGGCCCCCCCAGACATGGCACCAGGGGCGGCTGGGAAGGCGGGACCCAACCCAGCAGGGGAGCCGGGTAGGGTGGCTCTGGGGCCTCCTCTGTGGAGAGAAACACCTGCCCCAGGAGCCCAGCCCCCATTACCACCAGGGGGCATCGCCCTGCCCAGCCCCCAGGGACCTGCCAGTCTCCGGGAGCCCGCAGCCCATCGCTCTCCGCACCAGCCCCTGCAGCTGTGCGTCCAGGTCGGTCAGCAGCAGCGCCTGGGCCTCCAGCTGCAGCTGGGCCACCTCCCGCAGCCTCTCTGATCCAGGTGAGGGGCCGTGAACATCCTGGGCCCAGGGGCTCAGGCGGTCCCCAGGAGGGGGCGGGGAGGGCAGCCCCAGTGTCTGGCCTGAGCCCTGCGAACCCCACCCCACTGACTCCTGCAGCCTCACACTGCTGCCCTGCAGCCAGGGCAACAGATGGGGGTGGGGGTTGCTGCTACCTGCTTCCCTGTTTTTCCTGGTGGGGGGCTCTGCTGAGGGCGTTGGAAGATGTGAGGGTGGAAGGGGGATGGATCCCTGCGAGGGGCATGTGGGGCCCAACCAGCACTGGGTCCCTGACATGGGGGGCGCGCGTGACCCCTGCTGGCCACTGGAGTCACCCTGTTCCCTTCCCTCCCTCACAGAGTCCCCCTGGGCCTCACCGGAGCGCTGCCGGGAGCGGATGCACTCCCGCGTGGAGGAAGTCCTACTTTATGACATTGAAGAACAGCTCCGCACCCGGGACACGGTACGAACTTTCTCCACCTGGGTGGGACCCGAGATTGTCAGGCCCCTTCCCAGCATGTCCCTCCCCGTGAGGGGCTTGTCCCTGGGGATCCCCCTGGGACTCCTTCTCCTGCATGACCTGGGCCCGGAGCTCTTCTCATGCACCATTTCGGCCCCCCACAAGCCTGGGGCAGCAGTTTGGAGGGGTGGGGGGTGCTTGGACCACCGGCAGCTCCCACCTCCACTACTGGGAGGCCTGAGCCCTGCAGCTCTCCAGGGTGGGGCAGGCAAGTCCCAGGCTCACAGACTCTCTCTGGGGTTGCAGAGCCCGGCTGCCCTGCAGCGATTCCTCTTGGCCATCCCCACCGCCTGCCTCGCCGCCTTCGACACCCTGGCACCGCGCTGCACCAAGGACACTGTGGTGGCCAGGATCGTGGTGAACTAGTTGCAGCGGCCGGGAGGAGGGGATGGGTTACGTGGGGTGGACAAGGGTCTGACTGGGCAATGGGTGCAGGGGGGTGTGCTGGAAATGGGATGGGTGGGGCCAGGAGTGCTGGAGGGGGAGGTGGACATGGGGAGGGTAGGTGGGGATGCTGGAGGAGGGAGGGACAGAGAGATGGGGCAGGTCTGGGGGTGCTGGACAGGAAGAGGGATTTGGGATAGGTAGGGGTCTCCCCGGGTCATGGGGGGGGTGCTGGAATGCAGCAGAGCGGGCTGCTGGGTATGCGCCTAGGGGAGCAGAGGTGAGGAGATTCAGAGGCTGGTCACCAGGGGAAGTGAGGGCCAGGAGACGGCCTGGGGACAAGGAATGAGCTGGTCCCGGTTTGGGAAGGGGGGTGCTGGGAGGGGCCCTGTGCCAGGCAGGGTGGCGACAGGGCAGCAGGAGGTAGTGGGGTTTCATCCTGCTGGCTGAGGGGTGCTGGCCATGTGAGCGTCTCTTGGGGACGTGCTGGGGCCCCAGTCTCACACGCCCCTTTGTCTCCTTGAGGACTCCCCACCGCCGCTGGTCTTGGCCAACTGCCTCAGTGCCGCCTGCAGCCTGAGGTATCGATCCCCCCCACCCCGCTGACCCTCCCCCCCTTCCAAGAGCAGATCCCCTGACAAGGGAGTAGGAAAGTCTCTGTCTCCTGCTGCCCCTCTCTCCTGCCAGTACCTTGAAGCCTCCCCTGCAGGCCCAGCTCCTGAGCCCCCTGCTCAGGGCTGCCATAAAGGAGACAGTGTCTGGGGACTGGCAGCGGGAGCCCATCCACAGCCAGGTACGTCCCCTCCCTCACGCCCCTCCTCCCCCCAGCCAGGAGCAGGAGCAGCCTCTGTTTGGCTGGAGCTCTGGAGCTCTGGAGAGGAGTGGGGGGTGCAGAGGGAGGGAAGAAGCCGCAGGTTTGGATCCTTCCCTCCGGGGGTCCCGGGGGGCCCCTCCCTACCATGCCCAGCCTGGGCTCTTCCCTGCTCTGATGTGTGGAAGGCGGCTCAGACCCTGCGCAAGAAGCTGCGAGTGTAGACATAGCCTAAGAGTTTCCTCCTATGAGCAGAATGAATTTTATGTTGTGAACCAGTACTGAGTTCATGTGGCTTGTTTGGATGTGCCACTGTGGCACCCAAGTTGTTATTAAATATTTTATAAACCTTTTACCTTTTCTCTCTGCTGCCATGTCTCCTCCCCTTGCTCCATCAGCTCCCCTGGTGCCTGCTGCCCCCCAACTCCTCACCCTCCTCTGCTGTCCTGATTCCTGTCCTTCTCACTACCCTCAGCCTTCCTGCAACCTGCCCCCCTCCACCAGCCCTTCTCTGCCCTGTGCCCATACCTCCAGTAGCCCCAAGCCCAACCCTCCCTCTCACCTAGGGCTCCCCCTTGCCTTGCAGCAGCTTAGCCGGGGCCTGTGCAACACGCTAGACATCATCGGAGAGGAGCCCCAGGCTCTGCCCAGAACCGGCACCTGCCTACGGGTCCTGACCTGCCTCTTTCCCCCACAGCACCTGAGCACGTGGCTGGATTCCCGCCTGCCCCAGGAGCGATCCAGGGCCCTTCGCAGCAACACGGCCCTGCTGCGAGTCGCCACCACCCTCCCGGGGTTTGATGTAAGTGACCTCGGAGCCGTGGGGTCTGGTGCTGCAGGGCGCGGGGCTGGGAGCGTCCCCTGGGGAAGCAGAGGCAGAGCCGGGAATGGGCCGGGACTGATCCTCGTTCTCCTTTCCCTTGGGAGGGACGACCCTGGGCCTTTCAGGGGAAGCTCTTGTGTGACTGCACCTGCGCCTGGGGACTGGGGAGTGGCCGTTAGTGGATCCCGTTGTTCCACCCCCGGAGTGACCCTTCAGTCGGGGCCATTGCACAGGGTTGTCTCCTCAGAAGACCGTCCCCGCCCCCGCCCCCGCCCCAGGAGGTGTCTCTGTCCATCCCCCGAGCTTAAAACCGCCTCGGCGGCCTTTTGCATGGGACGTGCAGCCCCAGGATGCTGAGGGGCCGCCCCCCCTTCTCTCTCCCCTCAGAACTCAGCCGACTGGCCCAGGATGGGTCACCACGTGGCCCAGCTGGGCCTTTTCATTTCGGACCCATCCGAGGACGTCACCCGGCTGCCCCGGGAGGGTGTGCACAGCCTGTACCAGCTCGTCCTGCACCACAGGGGTAAGGAACCCAGCCGGGAACTGGGCCCCAGGGACACCCTGAGGGTGCCGGCGGCGGGGGGAGGGGACCCAGCCCATTTCCCCCAGACTGGCCCAAGGAGCGATGCGTCCCGCTGTGTTCCCTTCCTTCTGACCCCTTTGCCCTTCCATTTGCCTTGGGATGCCTGGTGGGACCCGTGGGAGGGGAAGGGCTCAGACCTGCCAGCAGAATGACCCTGTTGTGTCTCTTCCAGGCCTCAACATCCACCAGGCCGAGGACCTGTGGTGCAGGCACTGGTATAAAGACAGCTGGGTCCTGGCTCACAGCAACACAGTCAGGGTGGGAGAGGTAAGGACACGCTGCCAGGGCAGGACGCGGCTCGGGGGTGAGGCTGGCTGGGGCCCTCGTGCGGGTAGGGCGCGGGGTGGGACGCGGGGAGTAAGTCACTGATCGAAGGGTCGATGCATTTTCCTTCGACCGTTCGACCCGTGGACAGGGCAGCGCTGCCCCTTTGTGACGCTGTCAGGGCGTTTCAAAGGGGCGGCGCTTCGCAGGGGCAGCGCCGCACGGAGCCCCGGATGTGGCATAGAAGGGGAAGCAGGGCGGGGGAGGGGCGACACTTTTTGACTGAGGCCGCTCCAAGATGTGGGCAGGTCTCTTAGGGCTGCCGTGTTCTGCGGAGGGGGGTGAGGTCTGGGCGGAGTGGGGGGGCGGGAGGAAGGTGTGACCCGGGGCAGGGGTTTGGGTTGCAGGGTGAGGAGAGCGTCCGGGTGCAGGGTCTGGAAGGGAGTTTGGGGAAGGAGGAAGCCGTTCTAGCCCCAGGAGTTGGGGCCGGGTTCTGGGCCTTCAGCTGAAGCCTCCTGTCCTCTTGATTTCAGGTCTTTGGGCAGCTCTTCTCCCAGGAGCAGTCTCGTTCATTTTTGGAGAGAGCGCTGCTCACCGCCCGCTCCCCTCTGCGGCGCCCCAGCAAGGCCGGGCTGGTCCTGGCCCACGCCCTGCTGGGGCAGGCCCAGCAGCTCCTAGGCTACCTGGTGAGCAGCCGGAGCAGATGCAGGAGAGTGGGGCAGGGCCAGGGTCTCCTTCCCATCCCCTCAGGGAGTCCCCCCCGCCCCTTTTCTCAGGCTGCCCCCACCCCACGTCCCTGCTAAAGTATCCCTCCTGCCCCTGCGAGCGTCCCTGGGGTTGGGGGAGGCTCTGCGCACAGGAACCGTGTCCTAGGAGGTTGGAGGGGGCAGAGGTGTCAGGAGCCCTGGGGGGTCAGGAGCTCACCCTATGGGCTGCGGGCCAGACGTGGGGGTGACCAGAGAGCAGAACATGTCTCAGCACTGGGCGGAGGAGGGTGGAAATGCTGGGGGGCCCCAGCACCCCTGAGTCCCCAGGGATGAATCTCTGACGGATTCTGCTTCCCTTGCAGCAGGAAGACAGCCAGTGAGCTCACCAGCAGCTGCGTCCCCCTCCCCCCAACCCTCCGAATTGTATATAATTGTATTTAAATTCTGATTAAACAACATTTGAAAAAACATTTGGATCAGGCTTGGTCAATAATTTTTAATGGGGGGACCATTTTGGCAAGTGGTCAAGATCCACATTTCTACCGAGGGGTTTGGGGTCTGGGACGGGGTGGGTGTGTTCAGAAGGGAGCTTAGAGTAGGAGCCTGGGTGCAGGGAGGGAGGGTCTGATCTGGGGCAGTGGACAGGGGTATAGGTCCAGGAGGGGGTATGGGCGCAGGAGAGGAGTCCTGCCTGAGGAAGAGGTTCTAGGGGGGGTGCAGGGTCTGGGAGGGAGCTGTGAGCTGGGTGAAGCGGGAGGAGAGGGTTTGGGGAAGGGGGTACGGGTGCCAGAGAGGATCTGGCCTGGGGGAGGGGTGTCGGAGGGGGTGCAGGGTCAGGGAGGGAGCTGTGACCTGGGGGAAAGGGGGACACAGGTTCAGGTGTCGCCTGGGACAGGCAGTCGGGGAGGGGATGTGGGTGCCAGGGGCAGCTCTGGCTGGGAGGCGCTTACCTAGGCAGCTGCCACTTAGCAGGCACCTCAAGGCTGCAGTTGGAAACTTCTCCAGGTGGCTCTGCCCCTGGCAGGGTGGAGGGAGGAGGGAGCTGCCAGCATCATCTCTCAGCTGCGATTGGTCAGAAACTAGCCAATGGGAGCTGAGAGGCTTCCTGGGGGGCCGGACTGAGCACAAAGCATCCCTCCACCTTCCCAGGCTGGAGCAGCCTCGTTCAGGGTCTGTCCTTCCCCCCATGCCAATGGGGCCTTTGCTGCGGTCCCCGGAGGTGGCTCTGCCCTGTGTCCGCCCCTTCCCTGGCAGCTGGCTTGGGTCATGGCGACCCCAGCAGGAAGCTCTCCCCTGTGTGGAAGGGTCGCAGCAGCCCAGGATCCTTGTGCTGACCCCCGGGAATGTGCTGGAGCTGGGTTTGGGGGGTGGGGTGGGGGCTGCTGGGATGGGCCAAACCCCCCAACTCTGGGTGCAGCGATTGTGGGGGATGGGCCGGAGCTGTGGGCACCGACTTGGTGTGGGGGGAGCTGCCTGGTGAGCAGAGTCAGTGACGGGTCTGTCAGTAGGGGGAAAATGGCCAATTGCCACCTGGGGCGTATGGGGGAGCCCAGCTGTCACCTGAGGGGACGGGGGAGCTTAATTTTCAACTGTGGGGAATGGAGGAAATAATGTGGAGTGGAGGGGAGCGAGATGGGGGCAGGGGGTGCTGAATTGTTCCTGGAGGGCAGATCTCCCGGGGGGGGGCATTTCCAGCAAAGCCCTCACATGAGAGGGGGACAGACGGGGAGGAGGGAAAGGATGGGGATGGGCAGAGGGCAGGGCAGGTAGAAATGGGGAGGGGAAGGGGAATGGAAGGGGGAGGAGATGGAGAACAGGGGATGGGAACAGCGGAGGGGAAAGGGGGAAATGAGGAGCAGGACAGAAGTAGGGCAATAGTGATGATGGCTGGGCGATGAGAGCCCGGTCAGGGCCCAGGGGAGCTGCCCTTTCTGTCCCCAGGTGTCTGGGGGGCTCCCCCACACTCACATAACCCTGCTCCACAGAGAATCTTTAAAGTTTTTTTTCCAGCTTCCGACTTTTGGGGGCAGGGACGTGCTGTAAGGCAGGGGCAATACCTCAAGTCACATCGGAAACACAGAGACACCCCCCACCACATGACAGAGGCCAGGGCAAGCTTTAGGGAGCCCTACAGCAGAAACCTCTTCCCTCTCCCCCTAACCCAACTTCAGAGGAGGCGACCTCACCTCCCCCTGAGGCTGCAGGGCACATCCCAGAGCAGCGGCTCTCAAGCTTTTTGGCCCTCAAACCACCTGGCTCAACGTAAACCTGTGCGCAGAGCACCTGTTGCTAATGGAAACGCACCGTTCATTGCATCATCACGCCTGAGCCATTTTGCTAGTGCTGGAGCTCGGGTGACTGGTTTAATTTGAATTCTAAAACAAATTAGGTGTTTTAACTTTCACATGTGAGTTTATCAAACTTCATTGGAAAAACGTAAAATATTAATTTCTGTCTAACACAAAGGGGTTCAAAGTTTTCTTTATTTAAGACAGGGATGAGGAAACTTTTTTGTCTCCAGGGCCACTGACCCCCCTCAGATTGTAGAGGGACCCCCAAATGCCACTAACCCTGGAACCCAGGAGACTTAATCTGGCCTGGGGATGGAGTGCCAGGGGAGTGAGATGCCTAAGGTGTAACAGTTAATTCGAACTAAGGACTTAGTTCGAATTAACTTTTAAGTGCCACGTGTAGCCGCAGGCAGTTAGTCCGGATTTTAAAATGGCGCCCGCCCGGGAACATGCAAATGAAGCCCGGGATATTTAAATCCTGGGCTTCATTTGCAAGTTCGAATGCCTACATTAGCCTCCCTAGTTCAAACTAGGGGGCTAGTGTCGACATACCCCTACTTCCCTAGGGAACCCATTCCAGTGCTTCCGCACCCCCCGGGTATGTCTACACTACAAAGTTAATTCAAACTAACAGCCATCAGTTCGAATTAACTTGAATAGGGGCTACACCTACAAACCGCTAGTTCGAATTTAAATCGAAGTAGCGGAGTGCTTAATTCGAGCTAGTAAACCTCATTCTACGAGGACTAACGCCTAGTTCGAATTAAGTAGTTCGAATTAAGGGCTGTGTAGCCACTTAATTCGAACTAGCTGGAGGCTAGCCCTTGCCCGGGTGGCCCCCTTGGGCAAACCAGGGAAACTCTTCTGCCCCCTCCTGGCCCTGGAGCCCTTAAAGGGACATGGTCTGGCTACAGTGCTTGTGCCAGTTGCAAGCCTGAAAGCACCCAGGCAGCAGACCCTGCACCTGGCACAGCATGACCCAGCCACCTGCTGCCACCCAGCCCTCCACCTCTTCCTAGGACCAGGCTGGAGGCTCCCAGGAGCCTGCCCGGGGCTGCCAGAGGCGGGCGCCCGCCTGGTCTAGTGCGGAGATCATGGACCTTATCGAGGTTTGGGGGGAGGCCTCCAATGTCCACGAACTCTGCACTAGACACAGGAACGCAGCCATCTACAGCTGCATGGCTGCCAGCCTGGCCACCAGAGGCCACATGCGAACCCAGGAGCAGGTTGGCATTCAAATCAAGTTGGTCCAGTGAGACCACCGACCCTGAGCCCTGAGCTTAGATCATAAGAACATAAGAATGGCCGTACTGGATCAGAACAAAGGCCCATCTAGCCCAGTAGCCTCTCTGCCGACAGTGGCCACCACCAGGTACCCCGGAGGGGAGGGACCGAAGACAATGACCAAGCCATTTCTCTCGAGCCATCCATCTCCAGCCTTCCACAAATAGAGGCCAGGGACGCCATTCCTACTCCCTGGCTAATACCACTCCATGGACCCAGCCTCCATGAATTTATCTTATTTCTCTTTAAACTCTGTCATAGTTCTAGCCTTTACAGCCTCCTGTGGCAAGGAGTTCCACAGGCTGACTATGTGCTGTGTAAAGAAGAACTTTCGCTTATTAGTTTTAAACCTGCTGCCCATTAATTTCATTTGGTGTCTTCTAGTCCTTATATTATGAGAACTAATGAAGAACTTTTCTTTATTCACTCTCTCCACACCACTCATGATTTTATAGACCTCTATCATATCCCCCCTCAGTCTCCTCTTTTCTAAGTTAAAAAGTCCCAGTCTCTTTAGCTTCTCTTCATTTGGGACCTGTTCCAAACCCCTAATCATTTTAGTTGCTCTTTTCTGAACCCTTTCCCAGGGCAAAATATCTTTTTCGAGGTGAGGAGACCACATCTGTACACAGTACTGAATATATGGCGTACCATAGTTTAATACTTCCCCTCCTCCTTCTTCCCCTGGCTTCCCCCTTCCAGCTCCCTCCTCCCAGGTTTCCCCCTCCCCTCTCCCACCCTCTCTCTTCCCCTCTCCCACCTCCTTTTCCCAGTCTCCCCAGAGGCTAATCCCCCCCCCCCGCCCCGATTTTTATTAAATAAAAAAAGAGTTTCTATTTTTGAACATACGTGTCCTTTAGTTTTTACATCAGGAAGGGGGGCTAGGGAGGGGTAAGCGGAAGGAGATGAGGGTGGAATTGGGAACGAGCCCCCGATGGGGAGGACTGGGGTGGCTCTGCGGGCTCCTCGGGGTGGAAGCTCTCCTGCAGGGTCTCCTGGATCCTGACAGCCCCCCGATTGACCCCCCCCCTGCATGGCAGCCTGCAGCAAGTGCAGCTGGGCTGATGGCCGAGTGCTGTGATGTGCCGAGTGTGGGCACTCAGGGCACTCCAAGACAGGACTGCTTTGCTGTCCCTCATCGAGTTAGACAAGGAAGCGGGGAACCCTGAGAACTGTCTGTCCGGGGTGGGGGTCGGGTCCCTTTAAGCACAGCCCTCTGCTAGCCTGAGGCAGCAGCTCCACACTCTAAGTCCAAAACTGATGCCCTGCCGGCACTGTTTCTGGCCAGCCATAACTTCGGTTCAGGGTCCACTCAATGTGGACATGAAATTTCGAATTAGCAAAACGCTAATTTGAATTAGTTTTTACGTCGAGTGGCACTAATTCGAATTAGCTTAGTTTGAATAAACTAATTCGAATTAAGTTAGTTTGAATTAGTGCTGTAGTGTAGACACACCCTCCTACTTCCCTAGGCAACCCATCCCAGTGCTTCTCCACCCCCCTATTGAAATAGTTTTTCCTAATATACAAACTGGACCTCTCCCACCACAAATTGAGATCATTGCTCCTTCTTCTGCCATCCGTCCTCAGTCTTCTCCCACAACACTCCTGCACCATCCACACACCACAAATCTGTGTCCTGAGCCCATCAAACTCCCAAACTCCCTGCCCTGAGCCCCTCACACACCCCAACGCAAACTCCTGCTGCACCCTCACAGCCACAAGGCTGCGGCTTGCTCAACCAGAGCCAGATCCAGACTTCCCTGCAGAGCCCCCTGCCTGCCAGCAGGACCAGGAAAAAACCCACAAATACACTGCAACAACCACAAATGGAATGCAGTTTTCAGTAACCACACACACGCGAGCGTAGCTCTGTGCTCTTCCTGTGTGTAAATCGCTGGGCACATGTGTGTCTGCTTCTGCACGTGTCTCACTGCATGTGTGTCTGTAACTGGATATCATAGTATCATCGAATCCTAGAACTGGAAGGGACCCCATGGCAGGGCAAACACTTCTAGCCCATCCCTGACAGGTGTCTGTCCAACCTGCTCTTAAATATCCCCAGGGATGGAGATTCCACAACCCCTCTTGGAAAGTAATTTCAGTGTTGAACCACCCTGACAGGTAGGAAGTTTTTCCTAATGTCCAACCTGAACCTCCTTTGCTGCAGTTTAAGCATCTTGCTTCTTGTCCTTGTGTCCTCGGGGGCGAGTCTGTCACTGTGTGTATCACAGCGCATGTGTGTCTGTCATTGCCATGTTTATTATGTTATTGAGTGTCTGTCACAGTGTGTATCACTTTGGGCGTCACTATGTATGTTTCTGTGCCTGCTTGTGTGTCACTGTGTGTGTCCGTCTCTGTATGCGTGTCACTGTGTGTCTGTCTTTGCATGCATGTCACTGGTCAGCACCGGCGGGCGGGCAGGCGGGCTAGCGAGGGAGACGAGCTTTCACCTGACACAGAGCTCTCCAGCAGGCTGGGAAATGGACTCCCAGCCCCACAGCTAAACCCAGGGCGATGCAGACGGGTTACCCCAGTGTTAGCCCAGATTGCCAGGAACAAGCTGAGGGGACATGGCCTGTTAATAGTCACAGGGCCAAAAGCCATGACGCCAGCATCGCTAGATGCTAGAACTCCTGCGGCCTTCCTACCCCCTCTGGGTTTATGGCTTATTCCTGAAACCTGCAGCCTAGGGGCCCTGCCTTTGTCCTGCCGGCCTTATGGGCCATTTCTCCCACAGAGCCCTTGCAAGCTGGGTTAGCTCCATCCACACAGTCTGCTGCCCCTGCGGTTAGCCATGTGGCTGGGTCCTTTCCCAGGTTGGCTCTCTCCCTGCACAAACTGGTCCAATACGATATCCCCCGGCCCAGTCCCTGAGAGGTGTAACGGCTGGGCTGGCTCTGCAGCTGTGGGTAGGGTTGCCAGTGTCTGGTACTGAACTGGACAGTCCGGTAGTTGGACTTCATGTCTGGTAAACAAATAGAGAAAATACTGGATGTATAAGTGTCCGGTATTTTCCAATTAAGGGAGTTTTTCTGTTTTTCTCTGTGACCGAAGGAAGAGGTACATGGAACAGGTAAATAAACCTGACAACTAGTTTAGAACAGGTGACTGCATTTAACTAGCTCAGGTGGGCTGGGGTTTGATTGGAGCGGTATCTGGTAGCTCCACCTCTCTGGTTTCCTTTCCAGGCTCTGCCACAGGCTTGCTGCCTGACCTTGCTTTAAAAATGGTGGTAAAATATTGTAGAAAAATTTCAATAAGATTTTTTTTTCATACACAACTTTTTCTATGCATTCTCTTGCCCTCTGCTGGATGACATCAGAACTGCATGTGTGTGTCATAGTTCCTATACAACTAACAGCTAATAGGTAGTGTCCAGTAGTTTAAGACTTGGGGCATTTGGAAAAGGAGGAGGAGCGATGTGTGTGGGGGGTATATTGTTGCCCTGTGCTGGATGAACTCTACATGAGCAAACCGGACAGGAGCTGCAGACAGGGGAGTTTGAGAGGGAGGTTGCCAGAGGGAGGCCTACGATGGTCAGGAAGACCCGCAACACCTGTGCCGGCACTGCTTGTGTCTCCTCCACCTGCGACTGAAGCCAGACAGAGCGCCTGCGCGTGGATGCCTCTCCCCAGATCCTGGTGTGGTTTTGCAGGGACTGTGGATTGCAATTCCCACGTATTAATATCCAGGCTGGGGAGATCATCCAGTGCGAAAGGTGCCTGCTGGTGGAATCTCTCAGGCAGCAGGTGGCAGAGCTACAGGAGGAGGTGACTAGGCTGAGGAGCACCCGCATCCATGAGAAATTCCTGGACCGTGTTCATGAGGAGACAGCGGAGGTAGCTGTCCCGGTACACAGGATTGTGGACACACCACTGGTGGAGGAGGAGACGGCTCAGGGTGGACAGTGGCAGCTGGTTACTTCTGGCAGCAGGCACTGCTCCACCCCTGCTCCGAACCCTGCCTCCGTGGTACTAGGAAACCGTTATGCTTTTCTTTATACAGGAGATAAGCAATCATCCCCTACGTCGGAGGAGGAGAAGCCCCGTACCCCCAAGACTGGGAGGTCTGCTGTCACCACTGTGAATAGGAAACGTAGGGTAGTGGTGGTCAGAGACTCTTTTCTGAGGTGGACGAAGGTGCCCATCAGTCACCCTGACATTTCATCTCGGGAAGTATGGTGTCTGCTGGGGGCCCGTATCCGAGATGTTACGGAGGCATTGTCGAGCATTATCCGGCCCTCTGACAACTACCCCATGCTCCTCATCCCTGTGGGCACTAATGATACTGCGAGGTGTGACACTGAGCGGATCAAGAGTGACTCCAGGGCTCTGGGAGTACGGGTGAAGGAGTTTGGAGCACAGGTGGTATTCTCTTCGATCCTTCCTGTCGAAGGTAGGGGCCTGAGCAGAGACAGGTGCATCCTGGAGGTGAATGCCTGGCTGCGAAGATGGTGTCGCCAGGAGGGCTTTGGGTTCCTCCACCATGGCATGCTATTCCAGGAAGGACTGCTAAGTAGGGATGGCGTCCACCTTTCGAGGAGGGGGAAAACCCTATTTGGACACAGAATGGCTAACCTAGTGAGGAGGGCTTTAAACTAGGTTTGAGGGGGACAGGTGAGGAAAGCCCACAGGTAAGTGGAGAACATGGAGACCTGGGAGATGGGTCGGAAATGGGAGGGAGCGTGGGCTACAATAGCAGAAAGAAAGGAGGGTCAGGGCAAAACTGGGAGGCAAGGTCAATTCAGGATCGTAGATGCCTATAAACAAATGCGAGAAGTATGGGAAATAAGCAGGAAGAACTGGAAGTGCTATTAAATACGTACAATTATGACATTGTTGGCATCACAGAAACATGGTGGGATAATACACATGATTGGAATGTTTGTATGGAAGGGTACAGCTTGCTCAGGAAGGATAGACAGGGAAAAAAGGAACGAGGTGTTGCCTTGTCCGTTCAAAATGAACACACTCGGAGTGAGGTGGAGATGGACATAGGAGACGGAAGTGTTGAGAGTCTCTGGGTTAGGCTAAAAGGGATTAAAAAGAAAGATGATGTCATTCTAGGAGTCTACTACAGGCCACCTACCCAGGTGGAAGAAGTGGATGAGGCTTTTTTTAAACAACTAACAAAATCATCCAAAGCCCAGGATTTGGTGGTGATGGGGGACTTCAACTCTCCAGATATATGTTGGGAAAATAATACTGCGGGGCACAGACTACCAAATAAGTTATTGGACTGCATTGGAGACAACTTATTATTTCAGAAGGTTGAAAGAGTGACCGGGGGGAAGCTGTTCTAGATTTGATCCTTACAAATAGGGAGGAACTGGTTGAGAATTTAAAAGTGGAAGGCAGCTTGAGTGAAAGTGATCGTGAAATCATAGAGTTCACAATTCTAAGGAAGGGTAGAAGGGAGAACAGCAAAATAGAGGCAATGGATTTCAGGAAGGCAGATTTTGGTCAGCTCAGAGAGCTGATAGGTAAGGTCCCATGGAATCGAGACTGAGGGGAAAAACAACTGAGGAGAGTTGGCAGTTTTTCAAAGAGATATTGTTCAGGGCCCAAAAGCAAGCTACTCCCATGTGTCAGAATGATAGAAAATATGGCAAAAGACTGCCTTGGCTTAACCACGAGATCTTGCATGATCTAAAACTAAAAAAGGAGTCCTATAAAAAATGGAAAGTAGGACAAATTACAAAGGATGGATATAGGCAAACAGCACAGGAATGCAGGGGCAAGATTAGAAAGGCAAAGCCACAGAATGAGCTCAAACTAGCTACGGGAATAAAGGGAAACAAGAAGACTTTTTAGAAATACATTAGAAGCAAAAGGAAGACCAAGGAGAGGGTAGGCCCATTGGTCAGTGAGGAGCGAGAAACACTAACAGGAAACTTGGAAATGGCAGAGATGCTCAATGACTTCTTTGTTTCGGTCTTCCCCGAGAAGTCTGCAGGAATGCCTAACATAGTGAATGCTAGTGGGAAGGGGTAGTTTTAGAAGGTAAAATAAAAAAAGAAAAAGTGAAAAATCACCTCGAAAAGTTAGATAGATGCCTGCAAGTCATCGGTGCCTGACATAATGCATCCTAGAATACTCAAGGAGCTGATAGAGGAGGTATCTGAGCCTCTAGCTATCATCTTTAGAAAATCATGGGAAGACAGGAGAGATTCCAGACGACTGGAAAAGGGCAAATATAGTACCCATCTATAAAAAAGGAAATAAGAACAGCCCAGGAAACTAGAGACCAGTTATTTTAACTTCTGTGCCAGGGAAGATAATGGAGCAAGTAATTAAAGAAATCATCTGGAAACACTTGGAAAGTGGCAAGGTGATAGGGAACAGCCAGCATGGATTTGTAAAGAACAAATCATGTCAAACCAATCTGATACCTTTCTTTAATAGGATAACAAGTCTTGTGGATAAGAAAGAAGCGGTGGATGTGGTATACCTAGACTTAAGTAAGGCATTTGATACGGTCTTGCATGATATTCTTATCAATAAACTCGGTAAATACAACTTAGATGGGGCTCCTATAACGTGGGTGCATAACTGGCTGGATAACTGTACTCAGAAAGTAGTTATTAATGGTTAACAATCCTGCTGGAAAGGCATAACAAGTGGGGTTCCGCAGTGGTCTGTTTTGGGACCGGATCTGTTCAATATCTTCATCAACAATTTACATATTGGTATAGAAAGTACGCTTATTAAGTCTGCAGATGATACCAAGCTGGGAGGGGTTGCGACTAATCTGGAGGATAGGGTCATAATTCAAAATGACCTGGAAAAATTGGAGAAATGGTCTGAGGTAAATAGGATGAAGTTTAATAAATACAAATGCAAAGTGCTCCATGTAGGAAGGAACAATCAGTTTCATACATACAGAATTGGAAGCGAGTCCGGCAGAAAGGGATCTAGGGGCTATAGTGGACCACAAGTTGAATATGAGTCAGCAGTGTGATGCTGTTACAAAGAAAGCAAACATGATTCTGGGATGCATTAACAGGTGTGTTGTGAGCAAGACAGGAGAAGTCATTCTTCCGCTCCACTCTGCGCTGCTTAGGCCTCAGTTGGAGTATTGTGTTCATTTCTGGGCACCGCATTTCAAGAAAGATGTGGAGAAATTGGAGAAGGTCCAGAAAAGAGCACCGAGAATGATTAAAGGTCTAGAGAACATGACCGATGAGGGAAGGCTGAAGGAATTGGGTTTGTTTAATTTAGAAAAGAGAAGATTGAGGGGGGACATGATCGCAGTTTTCAGATATCTAAAAGGGTATCATAAGGAGGAGAGAGAAAACTTGTTCATCTCGGCCTCTTTGGATAGAACAAGAAGCAATGGTCTTAAACTGCAGCAAGGGAGGTTTAGGTTGGACATTAGGAAAAAGTTCCTAACTGTCAGGGTAGTCAAACACAGGAATAAATTGCCCAGGGAGGTTGTGAAATCTCCATCTGTGGAGATATTTAAGAATAGGTTAGATAAATGTCTGTCAGGCCTGGTCTAGACAGTATTTGGTCCTGCCATGAGGGCAGGGGACTGGACTCGATGACCTCTCGAGGTCCATCCCAGTCCTAGTATTCTATGATTCTATGATTTATGTATGTATCATATGCCCCATAGTACTAACAGTTAAGGGGAATTCTCCTCTAGCTCACGCCTGGCATTTTCTAAAGTAATACTTTAGGTGTGTGTGAGAGATAGAGAGAGGAAGAGCCTGGGTGCTCCCTCATGTCTCCTCCCCATCCTGATCTGCTTGGCTTCAGCGCAGGAAGGAAGTTGTGCACGCTGAGTGTAGTTGACATCAGGTGGAAGCAGGGGAATGGAGGGGTAGTGGGGCCAAGTAACAAGAGCACGTGGCTTCTTTTCCTGTAGACAGACGGGCAGGGACTGGGTTGAGCTGTATAAATCAGATGCCGCTCCATGCCTCAGTTTCCCCCTTCATACAATGCCGATGACACCGAGAGTGTTTGTAAAGTGCCTTGTTGTTAGCCCATGGGGCAGAGGGAAAAGCTCGGGCACAGAAGCAGACTGAGGGGTGGTAGAACCCCAACTAGGCAGCGCTGGTTCCACTACGTCATGCTGCCTACCCAGTCTGAGGAAGAGATGATTTCTGGGTTCCCACTGTGTGTGTGGGGGGGGGGGGGGGGGGGGACAGGGCTGAGGTTTCCATGTCCATAGGCAGGACTGCAGAGATTTCTCCCTGCCCGCTCCTATTGGGAATGTCGGGGGAGATTTCGCTGGGGGCCGAGGTACCGGGAATTCCCCAGCTCCCCTGAGTGCGGCAGCTTCCCACAACCGTGGCCCCCGACACCACTTACCCTCCACGTTCTTCTGGGCGCTGGGTGCTGCAGGGAGTGTCTGACCCCCCGGCTCAGCTCCGGCTCAGGGCGGGAGGACTCCAGCCGGGTGCTCGCTCCCTCTCGGCCTGCGGCTGGACAGGACACAGCAGGGAGCGGTGACCCCGTCTCCCATCGCAGCCTGGCCCTGGGAGCTGGGCCCGATGTGGGAGGGTGCAGGGGGAGCCCCTCACCAGCCATGGAGAGAAGCCAGGGGGGAGGGAAAATTGACCATAAGCCCCGTACACCCTGTTCCACCCGGGTCTGGCAGAGGGAGGGTCTGTCCGTGAGGCACAGACTGAAAGTTAGTCAGCGATGTGGGTTGTTACCAGATTTGCGCAATACTCTGGGGTATGCTCATTTATCAGGGTTACTCTTATGGCACTGGGGAAAGGTTCACCTTTCTATCAGTGTGCTGGTTGTGCTTACTTGTGCTCTCATATGGAGCTGAATTCTCCCTGCTGCCAATTCCCCCTCCCACTGGAGCTCTTCTGCAGGAACTAGGTTCCTCAGGATGGGGTTCTTCCCACCTTAGTAACACACAGACACTCACACCCACTGCCAGAGCACGTCTGAGAGGACTGGGTAATCAGCACTCACAAGCTGACCCCCTCATATGTCCCTGGACTCAGCTGGCTGGGTTTCACAGCAATGCCACGCTGCACCCTCATGTGCCTTTGGACTCAGAGGGCTGGATTAAACAGCACTTTAAGCTGCCATCCTCATACGCCCCCAGGCTCAGCACCCCCTATCCCCACTTTCACACCACAATCATTCACTGGTAAACCACACGATGAGCAAACCCCACAGGATTTTGGGCACTACAGGGATCTTTAGCTTGGGTACAAGAAGCGTTGTTGCAAAGCGAATGGGGAAGCCAAACAACACCCCTTAAGGAAGAGTGAGCGAAAGAGAAAGGAAGAGAGAGAAGCAACCAGCTTAACAATGGAAGTTATTGATTTCTGAGTCATGAATAGATATCAAAAAGTTACAATATTAAATCTAAATTGAAACTGATGAGAAATGTTAGGTAACCATATAAGAGTTTACAGAGGGCAGGGTCAGGAGGCTATTTTTAGAGAGGTACTTGATGGGAGGGAGAGGGAGAGGGAGAGAGAGAGAGAGACCTCACCACTCCATGGAGCTTGCACTGATCGGGGTTCCCAGATGATGATGGTAGCCGGGGTCCAGAGGGCAGGAGACAAGCAGAACAGAGCCCCCAGCACGATCAGACAGGAGATGAAGACGTCTCAATGGAACTGATGCAGTTTAAGTCCAGGTATCAGAACAGTTTTTCTTGGGGCAAGGATAGGCGTTTTTATAGGGATAGTTCAAAGAGAAAGAGGAGAGACAATCGAGACGGATCACCCCTGGTTATGGGTGATGTTCCTTGAACGAGCTCACAATGCAACTAGGCAGTTTCAGTATTTTAGATGTCAATAGGATCGTTACTAGAATTGGTCTGATAATGACTAATTTGGGTGTGAGCAGGCCTGGGTTCATTCGCATGTGGAGCAGGGATTTCCCACCAGGCAGTGCTTCTCTGCTTTCGGTATCCCACAGTTCACTGCGGTTCCTGCCTTGGAAGAGCGGCTCTCCATTCTGTATGCTAATGAGATGTCCCTCTGTTCCATCTTTCATGCAAATGAGGCTGGGGAGTTTCCTTAATTGTATCACCCTTGTCTGAAGCAGTTTAGGTGTGTCTTCCCCGGCCTTCTCCTTGCTCTGTCTTTGATTCTAGCGGAGGCCTGAGGGAGGGGGATGGTTTCCCATGAATGTCACTCCCTGGCTCCCCAAGAGCACAAGGCTGACAGGTGACCACGTTCTGGTTCCCCAAGAATCACAGAGCTTGTGGGTAACAGGGTTAGGAGGTGGAAAGGGGGCTCTCTGTGTGGGGCAGAGACTGGAAGTCAGAGACATGGGATAGGTGCTGGAAGGATGGGCTCTCTAGGGCACAGACTGGCAGTTAGTCAGGGATGTGGGGCAGAGGCTGGCAGAGGGGGGCTCTGTCTGTGGGGCACAGACTGGCAGTTAGGGACGCGGGAGAGGGGCTGTTAGAGGCTGGCTCTTTGGAAACTGACTGGTAGTTAGTTAGGGACGTGGGGCAGTGAGGGGTGGTATTCAGATACATGGGGAGGGGCTGGCGGGGGGGTTCTCTCTTTTGGGGCGCAGACTGGCAGTTATCCGGTATTTGGAAATTGGCTGGCAGAGGCGGCTCTGTCTGTGGGGCAGAGACTGGCCGTTAGTCAGGTTCATCGGGGAGGGATGTTTAGAGGAGGGCTCTGTGGGGCAGAGACTGGCAGTTAGTCTGGTACATGGGGAGGGGATGGCAGAGGGGCTCTGTCTGTGGGGCACAGACTGGCAGTGTTTCAGGTCCATGGGGAGGTTGATGACTGATAATAGGAGACTAGCTGGTCTCGTGCGGGTGTCTGGGTGGGGAAGTTTCTCGGATGCGGGAGATGGGCAGTGGGATTTGGACGGGGTGGCACAGGCAGTGGTGGGCTGTGTGTGCACTGATGATACAGGACACAGAGGTAACGGGTAGAAAATTTTCACACCTGGCAGCTGGACCAGTCAATGTGGTTTCTGGTGCTTCCTTTGAGCATCCCCTGCGGGAGCAGGTAGGGGCTGTTGTATTCACTAGTCTGATGATGATGGTAATGATGGAAATGTTGCAGTTCAGCTGAGTGTGTGCAACACACATGCCCAGGAGAAACCACGTCCTAGTTGCAGTGCCCCAGTGCACCCCTCACATCCCTCTTTTAGCCTCTAGGCCTTGTGCTCCTGGGAACCTCTCCTGGGACCCCACTCTCTGCCCCTGTTCAGAGTCCTAGAATCACTGGGCTGGAAGGGACCTGAGGAGTCAGCTCGTCCTGGTCCTGCTCAGAGCAGGACCCAGCCGAACTCAGTCATCCCAGCCAGGCCTTTGTCCAGTCTGGCCTTCAAATCCTCTCAGGACAGAGATTCCCCCACTTCCCCAGGCCTCCCGTTCCAGTGTTTCCCCAGCCTCAGTGACATCGTTTCCCCTAATATCTACCACACAGCTCCCCAACTGCCACTCGAGACAGTCGCTCCTTGGGATCCCCTCTCTGGCCATGGAGAGACCCTCTTAGGCCCTCTGCCTTGCCTGCATCCTCTGCCTTAGCCCACCCCCGGCACAACTGGCTGTGAGCCCCATGCTGGACCTCCCTCCTCAGCCCTCGCTATGGTCAAACAACAAATAGCCTGGTAGCACTTGAAAGACTAATAAAACCTGTAGTTGATCGGGGTGGGGGGTGTATCAACCCTGCCCTGACAATCAGCCCCCCAGTCCAGCTGGGCCTGCTGCCAGAGGGAGTGGAGTATACAAAACTCTGGAGCCGCTCAGGCCGGGCCGACTGCAGCAGGAGGAGGATGCGCAGGGAGCTCGGGGCCCAGGGGATCCGAGCTGGCAGGAGCCTCCAGCAGCAGCCATGGCCAGGGAGACCCTCGGACGGGCCGTGCCCACAGGCCGCGTGAGGGAAGAGACGCCAAGGCTGCTAGGAAGGTGCCCAGGGTGGGGATTGTTCCTGGGGGCTCCCCAGTGCTGAGCTGCTCCAGACAATTCTTTCCCCACCGTGTGGCTGGGGGCGCTGGCCAGAACACTCCTGCTCTGACTGACCCCGTGTCTGGGGGTGGGAAAGGCTTGTTAAGCGATCAGAGGTGCAGAGCCCGTGGGGGTTGGGTGGATGCGGCTGCCCCGCTCTGCAGAGTCCCGGACTGGCTTCAAGTCGAGCAATGGGGGATTCTCCATCCCTTGACATCGCTGAGCCATGACGTGAGGGCGTCAGTAACACAGCCAGGGTGAGTGGGGCTGGGGCCGGAGGGGTGGGGGAGATTCTCGGGCCTGCAAGGTGCGGGAGCTCAGCCCAGATAACCAGATGCTTCCTTTGGACCTTCAAGTCTGAGCCCATGAGACCGGCCTTTGGGCTGCTCTGGGACTCCTGACCCCAGCTCTGACCCACAGCCCCTGCTGTGAATGCTAGGCATGACTGCTCCCGCCAGGAGTTTGGGAGGGCTTTGCCTGGGGAGGGGCTGATGTCATGGCAACAGAAACACTCCTTCTGTGCCTGTGGGCTCCATCCCACTAAGGAGGCTCTGCTGGCACCGCTCTGTCCCACAGGCCCTGGAGTGCAGCCTCCCCCTTAGCTGTCATGGGAAAGTGGATCAAATCCTCAGGTTTGCAGGGAATGGCTGAGACCGACCCGAGCGTGCGCTTAAGGCCCAGAAAGCAAAGCTCATCAAATCAATGGTTGGTTTATTTCTCTTCACTCTCTTTATCTTAAACCAGTCTGACAATTTTTTTCCTTGGCTCCTGCTGTTGCTCCACCTGAGGTGGGTGGAGATTTTGGCATGGAGGGAGCATCTCTGGGACACCACAAATCACTTCTGCTCTTCAGGCAATGCAGGATGAGGCAGCAGGGACTCCAGAGTCAGCGGGAGGCTGGATACATCTGGGCTGGCCCCAGTGGCCGGCAGACACAAAGTTTTGGGCCTTGCTGAGCAGCAGGTTTCTTTCCACACCCGTCTGTTCCCAGGAGTCTCTGGCCACTCCCTGCTGGGGGCGGGGTTGCCGTGGGAGCCCTGCCCTGGCCCTGGGCGTTCCTGGCCAGGCCCTCCCTTTGCTCCTCCACTCTCCATCCAGGCAGATCTCTGAGTTGGGGAAACCTCCCCTGAGAACCTACCACCTCCTCCGTGGAAGTGGTGGGAAAGGGGCTGCCAGGAACTCCTGGCCGTGGTGGCCTTCGGGGTCGTAGAGGAATCCCCTAGTGCAGCATTTCTCCCCCTGGGGGTTCCTGCCCAGAAGGGGGCGACAAGGCGAGGGCAGGAGGGTCGCTCACGGGGGCACCGGACGTTTGGGCTTTCCCAGCCGTGGCCTCGTCTTCAGTCCCCAGGTGCCCATCCCGGCGGAGTTTGGAAATAAGAATAAATGTCCCTGATCTCTCCTGGCCTCCCAAGCTGGGCGGCTGGAGAGGCAGCTGCTTTCTGCCGCCCAACCTAGCCAGCAGCGGCGCAGACGGAAGGGTGGCAACGGCATTGCTGGCTCCACTTTCTCCTGCGCTGCTGCTGCTGCTGATGGCACTGACTTCACAGCTGGGATCCCGCTCGCTCTGGCCACCCTGCTTGGAAGGTAGCCGTGCCACCAGCAGCGGTGCAGAGGGAAGGATGGCAATGGCAGGCCACAGCCCCTTCCTTCTGCTCTGCTTCTGGGAGCGGAGCTGCCCTCCGAGCTGGGCACCTCCCCTGTGGCCACTGCTCTGTGGTCCCCCAGCGGAGAAGGCAGCCCTGCCAGCAGCAGTGCGGAAGGAAAGGTGGCAACAACATGTCAGGCAACCCTGCCTTCTGCGCTGATGCTGGGGGCGCGTTGACTTCTGAGCTGGGTGACCCGTCAGAGACCACCCCTCCCTCGCTGCTCAGTGGGGCCCCCTCCAAACTGGGTCCCACAACAGCAGCCCCTGCTCTGCTGCTGCCCAGGTGCAAAGGCAGTGCCACCACCTGCAGCGGCACAGAAGGAAGGGCTGACATAGCAGACCAGGCCTCCCTTCCTCCTCAGCTGCTGCTGGCGGTGGTGCTGACTTTGCAGCTGGGCGTCTGCCAGAATGGGCCACTCTCAGGCCACTCAGGGTGTGTCTAGACTACAGGGTTTTGTTGACAAAAGTGCACTATACTATACAAAGTTGACAAAACTAGACCTTTGTCTACACTGCCGCTGAATTCTATCGACACAACGGCGACAGAACTCAGCAGTTTTGTTGAGGGCTATAAACCTCATTCTACGAGGAATAACGCCTTTTGTCCAGAGAGTTCTGTCGACAAAAGGTGCTATTGCATCTACACTGTCCTTTGCCTCTACACTGTGATGTTGACAAAGCGGCTTGCTTTGTCTACGGGTCTGGGTGTAGTCTAGACGCTCTTTGTCTACAGAAGCTTTGTCGACTGTATGTGTCGACGAAACTTCTGTCGACAAATGCCTGTACTATAGACGGTACCCTCAGCGTGGCAGGCAGGGCTGCCCCCAGCAGTGGCACGGAAGGGAGGGCGGCAGTCGCAGACCTTCTGTGCCTTGGCTGGGGGCAGGCCGCCTTGTGCACATGGTTCCTGCGCTCTCTAGCTGTCCAGCGGAGAAGTGAGAGGCACGGCCAGCAGCGGCACGGCAGGGAGGGTGGCGATACCAGACCAGCTCCCCTCCCTCCTGCGCTGCTGCTGGCGGTGGGGTTGCCATCCAGGTTGGGCAGCTCACCCCTTATAACCGCCCCCGCCTCTCCGTTAGTAGGCAGTGACACTACCAGCAGCAGTGCAGAAGGAAGGGAGGCACCGCCACACCAGGCCACCCTCCCTTCTGCGCTGCTGGCAGTGCTGGCGCTGCCTACTCATGGAAAAAGGGCTGAAAAGGGGGTACTCCGAAGGAGCAGCGCCGCATGGAGCTCGGGGTTACCAGGGTCTGAGTCCCGTGCTGACTCCAGGGTCAATGCAGGTGCTTCCACTCTGAAATGCACAATAGCCCTCAGGATCCTGTGGCTTTCAAAGAGGAAGGACCCACGTAAAGCCCGAATTCAGTGGGACTTCCTGCTGTCCCCGGGCTGCACACAGAGTTCCGATTTTGAAGTGCACAGGAGGCCCTGCTGGGGCCCTTGTACATTTCAAAGTGCAGAAAGTGCCCATCGACTAGTCGAGTAGCCAATGGAAATTCTATTGACTCCTCGATTCTTCCATGAATCGTTATTTAACATCCTCACCCAGCAGCAGTGGCGCAGAAGGCAGGGAGGCAAAGCTGCAGCAGCCCACCTGCCTTCTGCACTGTTACCTGAGACAGCACGTATTGTCCAGCTGCCCGGCGTGAGAGGCGGCGCCGTCGCCAGTGACGGCAGAGAAGATCGAGGGGAGCACCATCCAGGGCCGCCCTCCCTTTTTGCTAGGGATGTCAGACAGGGAATCATCGAACAAACATGTCACTACATCAAACTGTAGCAATTCCATGATTATTCGATAGTCCCTAGGGCCTGAGTCAGCAATGCAGGGCTGCACCGGCATCCCACACAGCAGAGACAGGCTGCACCGGCATCCCACACAGCAGCCTCTGTGCGACGAGAGCTTGTGCCAGCCCCGGACAGAGGCTGCTCTGCAGCAGCCTCCTCTGGAGTGTGAGAGGCAGGAGCCAGCAGCTTCGCAGAACTGGTGCTCACGGAGAACTAGATTTTAAGTCAGCTCCCCTCGAGCAACGCCCCCCCACTGCCTCTATGTGAGACAGCAAGGGAGGAAAGGGGGCTCCATGGAGCTGGCATGTGCGGAGAGCCGGCTTAGAAGATAGTTCCCCGTACATCTCATCTCATCTCTGCCTTGCATCCACGCTGATAGAGAGGCAGCAGTGGAGGGGGATGGGTGAGACGTGGTTCCATAGGAGCTGATATACGTGGGGAGCTGTCTTAAAAGCTGCTTCCCGTGTGCACCAGCTCCCACCTGCCCCCCTCCCCTCCATGTTGCTGCATCTCTAGGAGAGGCTGCAGCACGTGGTGTAGACCAGGCAGCTCCATGGGATCTGGTGATCATGGGGAGGCAGCTTAAAAGCTGGATCCCCACAGACACCAGCTCCCACCTTCCCCCCGCCCTTGCTGCCTCTGTTCCTGAGGCAGCCAGGGGAGGGGTGTGTGGAGTCGACAGGATTCACCAATAAGCCCAGACGTATCGGTTAATCGTGTAGCCGACTACACACGTTGACATCCCTAGTTTGTGCTGCTGCTGGTATCGGCTCTGTCTTCTAAAGTAGCCCCTGGCCAGTGGCACCCACTCTCTGGTCACCCAGTTTGGGAGGCAGGGCTGACACCCACCGCGGGGCTGAAGGAAGTGCTGCAAACCCGCCCCTCCTGCACTTCCTCCTGCACCGCTCTTAGGAGCAGTACTGACTGCCGAGCGGGTGACAAGAGAGTCGTGGTTGCTCCTGGGGCGCCCAGCTCGGAAGACAGGGCCACCGCCAGCAGTGGTGCAGAAGTAGGAGTGAAACACCACACGGAGCCACCCTGCTTCTGTGCTGCTGCTGGCAGGGACGCCGTCGTCTAAGCTGGGCCCCTGGCCAGCAACCACTCCTTCCAGCCACACAGCTCAGAAGGCAGCCCCACACCCAGCAGCTCTGCCCCCTTCCCTCTGTTCTGCGGCTGGTGGTGGCGCTGACTTCCGAGCTGGGTGACCTGCCAGGGGCCACTGCTCTGCAGCCACCCAGATCGAAAGGCAGCCCCGCCGCCAGCAGCAGTGCAGAAGGAAAGGTGGCAATACCAGACGAGGCCTCCCTTCCACCTGTGCTGCTGCTGTTAATTGGGCTCGCCCAGACTGGATGGCCAGACAGTAGCCGCTGCTCTCCAGCCACTCAGCTGGGAAAGCCAGGAGAAATCCGACAGTTTTTAATATTTCCAAACATCTGCCCGGAGGAAGATTTGAGGGCCAAAGACGAGGTCATGGCTGGGAAAACCCAGGCGGCCAGTGACCCTGCTCGAGAGCCCCCTACCCTGGCCCTGGCACCCCCTTTTGGGTTGGGAGCCCCAGCTGGAGAAAGGCTGCACTAGGGGATTCCCCAATGACCCTGAGGACCAACAGGGCCAGGAGTTTCTGGCAGACCCTTTCCCACAACTTCCAGGGAATACGCCGCAACGAGGGCCCCATCGCGTCCCCCTGCAACCTCGCCCATTTCACAGCCAGAGCCTTTCCACGCTGCTCCCTGGCACACTCCCGGGATTTTCCTTGGGAAATTTCCTGGCTCTCTACCCGGGCGGGTCCTGGCCGAAACTAGGATTGTGTGAGGTGGGGGTGGGGGACATCCCAAGAGTGCCAATTTCACTCCCCAGCAGCCTGTGGGGCAGGGCTAGAGCCAGTCCACCCTCACTTCTCCCTGCCCCTCAGTGTGGCTGTGATCTGCCCCCTCCGAGAGTGCCCGTGTTGGGGCAGGACAACGCCTGTCCTATCCCGGGAGGGCCAGGCGAGCAGCTGGTGCCCCAGGCCCCTCACCACGAGGGGAGCTCAGACTCCCCCCTTCCCCGTTGCACGTCTCCTGGCTGTGAAATGGGTGGGGCCCTAGTCAGGTTCCCAGGGACCTTTCCCCCCCACAGAGCAGGGGTGGGGAACCTTTGCTGGGTCGGGGCTGCTGACCCACAGAGAAATCCATGGGAGGCTGCACACAAGTAAGAAACAGCCCCCTTCCCCTCCCCAGCATGGGCCCCCAATGCAGGGGGGAGCCCCGACCTTCAGGGGCCGGATCCCCGCAAGCCGGGGCTGCATCCGGCCCCCGTGCCTGACGTTCCCCACCCCTGCCGTAGGGATCTGAACTGGATGGGAGTCTCTCTGGGAAGGGCCTGGCCAGGCCACGAGAGCCCAGGGCAGGGCTGCGAGGCACCCTGCTTTCTGTGGCTTCTCTGCCCAGCTTCCTGGCTGAAGGGAACCGGCAGCCTGAGCTCGGGTCTGGGGCAAGCGGCGCGACGGGGAGGCCCCTCGGTCTCTTCCTGCTTCAGCAGGCCCCCGAGGTGCAGCCTCCTTCTGGCCTCTCTGCCCTGGCCGGCCGGTTTCCTCCTCGCTACCCTGGTCCCGTGTGTGATCTCGCCTGGTCCTGGCTGCTGGGCCGGTTGTTTTGTCTTCAGTCTGTGCTGTGACACGCCCTGTCTCTGGGCTGGAATCGTCTCCGTCGGGTCACTGGGTCCAGGCCACCCCTGGTTCCGAGCTGAACGCCTGCGGGCTGCCAGCATCGCTCTGGAAGAGCTTGCCTTAGGGCAGGGTGCCCTAGTGGGTGGAGTCTGTAACTGTCCCCTTTTCTCAGGGTAGTTTGGCCCAATGGCCACTGTCAGTACCTTGCCCAGTTACTCAGGGCAGTTTGGCCCAATGGCCACTGTCAGTACATTGCCCCTTTTCTAAGAGCAATATGGCCCAATGGCCAGTGTCAGTACCATGACCCTTTCTAAGGGCAGTATGGCCCAATGGTCAGTGTCAGTACCTTGCCCCTTTTCTCAGGGCGATGTGGCCCAATGGCCAGTTTCAGCACTTTGCCCTTTTTCAAAGGGGTGTATGGCCCAATGGCCAGTGTCAATACATTGCCCCTTTTCTATGGGCAGTGTGGCGCAATGGCCAGTGTCAGTACCTTTACCCTTTCTTAGGGTTGTGTGGCCCAATGGCCAATGTTAGTACATTGCCCCTTTTCTATGGGCAGTGTGGCCCAATGGCCAGTGTCAGTACATTGCCCCTTTTCTCTGGGCAGTATGGCCCAATGGCCATAGTTCGTACCTTGCCCCTTTAGTTCGAGCAGTGTGGCCCAATGGCCAGTGTCGGTACCTTTCCCCTTGGCACTAGGCAATATGGCCCAATGGCCATAGTCAGTACCTTGCCCCTTTAGCCAGGGCAGTGCAGCCCAATGGCTACAGTCCCTAAGCTGGCCCTGACTCACTGGGCTGTGCAGGTCTCTGTCCAGGGACAGGAGATGGGGGAGGGGTAGTTCCATGCCCCGCCGGCGGGGGAGGGGCAGCTCCTTCTTCTCCCCTGGCGCCCGGCCCAGGTCCGGGTCGTATCTGTGGCTCCAGTCCCGGCGTGAGCAGGAAAAGCTCCGACCAACGCTCTGACTCCGGCTGGCGGCTCCCTCCCCGCAGGCGTCACCTGGACCCAGGCTCGGCGGGGGAGGGGAGGTGGTGCATCCCCGTGGCCGGGCTCCTCCTGTCCCAAGAGAGCAAGGGCCTGTCAGACGTGGGGCCCCGGGAACCAGGGGGGTCAGTGGGAGCTTGGCCCTGGGCGGCGCCTCTCTAGGGCCCCCCAGGGCCAGACCCCTCTGGCCTATCATTGCAGGAGCTGCTATCGCCTCCCTCCCCCCGCCCCATGCCAGCTGTTCCCCCACAGCATCCGGCTGCCCCAGGGCCCTGGCTGGGGCTGGGTCCCAGTGGGCGCATCCCTGCCCCACAGAAGAGCGGGCGCCTTGGTGCCTGGGGAGGGGCTGGTCCTACATGGAGCGGGGTGTGGGAGGGGAGAGGCAGACTCACCCTCCCGCGGGGCCAGTCCCAGACGCTTTGGCGTGTTGCGACCGGGCTCCCATTTAGGGTTGCCGGGTGTCCAGTATTCTACCGGACGGGCCGGTTTTTGGGGCCTCTGCCCGGTACGAACAGTCAGAACATACCGGACATGAGCAATGTCTGGTAATTTCTGGTTTTCCGACCGGGCGCCCGATGGCAGCCTGGCGGGGAGAGGGGGAGTGGATGGGAGGGGGCGCAATCGGCGCTGGGAGCCTCTGGTTGCGTGTGAGGCCTTGGGGAGGAGGGGAAGCCCTGTCTGTGCTCCTGAGAGCTGGGCAAGCGCCTTGTGGAGCCGCAGCAGAACTCACTCGCGCTTCGCCAGGACCGTGCGCGGAACAGGCAGCGCCCTGGGATCTGCACATGCCCGGCTAAGTCCCACTCCCCGCCGGCCGATTCGCTCCCCCCAACCCCCTCCCGGCCAGCCGGTTCTCCCCCACGTCTCCTCCTGATCCTTCCCGGCCAGCCCCGCTGCCCCCGCCAGCCTTGCTTCCAGCGGCTAGTTCCCCCCTCCTCCCCCCGATTTCCCGCAGCCAGCCCCGCTGCACCTAACCCCCCCCCCAGCCCTGCATCCCGCCAGCTGGTTCCCCCACCCCATCTCCCCCGGCCATCCCCGCTGTCCCCGACGTGCCCGCCCACCCCCGTCAGGCCTCCTTCCCAGTGGCCGCACTGCCCCTCCCCCCCGCCTCCCGGCCAGCCCTGACTCCCTCCCGGCCCGTCCCCCCACCCTCATCTGAGATCAAGTGTGTCCGATATTTTTTGTTAAACTCACCTGGTAACCCTACTCCCATTGCCGGGTGGGAGCCTGGGCGGGGTCATTTCCGCAGGGCCCCTGGCCTGGCATCTGCCGCTGTCTCTGCTCTAGGGGCCCGTTGTCCAGCGGGCACAGCAGCAGTGGACAGAGGGGTCAGGCCCCTCCCTGGCTGGCCAGCTGGTGTCCTTGGCTGGGCACCCGAGGGACAGTGCCAGCTGGGCCCCAAGCTCCCTAGTGGGGGCTGTGCTGAGCTGGGATGGAAGGGAGGAGACAGGGCCCCATCAGTGTCCTGCTCCCAGCTACTAACTCCCAACCCCTCTGGGCCAGGCAACTCCCTCCGCACGTCCCTCTTCTGGAGCCACTGGGGAGAGGAGTTAACAAGACCCCCCAGCTCCTGGGGCAAAGGGCGGTGGGCAGGGCCCTCCATGGGGACTTGCACCCCCAGCTCGTTTTGCAAGGTTTTGGACTGCTAGCCCCCTGCTTCCCGCCGGCTGCTTCCTTCCCTCCCCTCCCCGCTCCCAGTTCCCCCCCGTCGGCTCTGCTCCTCCAGACCCCCTCCCAGCCAGCCCTGCTTCCTGCTGGCCGGTCTCTCCCACCCCCGATCTTCCCGCAGCAGCTCCGTTCCCCCCAGCCCCATCCCAGCCAGCCTCACTCCCCTCCCAGCTGGTCCCCCCCTTCCCGTTCTGAGATCACGTGTGTCTGGGATGTTTTTCAAACCCATCTGGTAACCCTTCCAAGGGGACAAGGAGGGGCCCAGGGCCAGAAAGGAACTTGGCTGGAGCCCAGGCCGGAACATGGGTCCTTATCATTCCCGGGTCTCCCCTGTGCCAGGAGAAGATGAACTGGGCCCAAGTCTGGCTCAGGCCCGGCTCTGACTCTGTACTCCCCAGGAGTCACTCCCAGCCCGCAGCCCTGCCGCTGCCGGCGCTGCAGCCTGTGGGAGCCGCCTGCTCACCCCGGGGTCAGGGGTCGGCTCAGAGGACACTCACCTCCAATGCCGGGTGCGGGGGGGCAATTACAACCCGGCTCTGCTCCTCCCTGGGGCTTTGGCTCTCCCTTGGGACACTCTGGGTGCGATGCAGGAGCTGACACGATACGGGGGAGAGAGGTGGGGCAGGTCAATAGACCCGTACCCAGTCTGTGCCAACGAGCCCCCAACCCCATCCCTGGGCTCGACGCTGGTGCTCTGGGGAGCGAGTCGGATCCATTGGGAACGGCTCTTAGAAAGGGACTTGTCTCTCCAGACTAGGACAATGTGGATGGATCCCATGATGGGGGAGAGGGAACTTGTGGGGGTCGGGAGTTGGATTTGAGGTTCTTGTTCCCAGAGCCAGCCAGCCCTGATTTCACCTTCCATCTCCCAACCCTGTCCCTGAAGGAGGAAGGGCCCAACACAGCCCTGCCCAAGGGTCCCCAGTCTCCCCTTTCCCTACCCTACCCCCAGCGCTGAAGGAAAACAGCCTCCCCCTACTCGCCCATGCTAACCTCTCCGCTGTCTGAGCGCCTGTGTGGGGCTCTGCCCTCAGGACTCCCCGCAGGGCTGGCCCGAGGCCAGACCCCACCCGTGCAGAGCCTGCAAAGGAAGTGTAGCCGGAGTCACCGCTGGGAAACGGGGAAACCTCCTCCCTCTCCATAGCCCCCTGCTCAGCCAATCAGTAGTGAGACTGGGGGGGGGGAGGTGGCCGAGAGGTCTCAGGGGACGTCCCAAGGGCTGGCAGGTCACCCCCGAGGTGTTGGTCTCAGAGGGATTCCAGCCCCGCCTCTTTGGGGGGCTCCCCACACAGCCAGAAATGGCTGGGAGGTGTTTCTGAGGCTACCCTGCCTTGCCGCTGATGTCAGGGAATCTCCATGAGTTCAGCTGCCCACCCCTCAGCTGCTTCCCCACACAGGCCTTTGTGGCATCACCGTCCCCTCCCTCCGCACGGCTGGTGTCCTGCCCCCAGCCAGCACCTTGGGACACTTGCACAATCACAGCCCAGAGCTGTACAACCAGCCACAACCCAACCACTGCTCATGGGCACCGCCAGCAAGTGTGTGAGCAGCCCTGCCCCTTAGAGACACTCAGGAACTGCCCAGAGATAGGTACGGTAGAGAAACAGCTTGACCACCCCCCTCTTCCCCGCCAGCCCTGCTGCTCTGGGACTGATCCGTCTGGTCTGTGAATCACAGTAGAATGGGAAGGGACCTTGGGAAGCCATCGAGTCCAGTTCCCAGCCCTGGCGGCAGGACCCAGAACCGTCTAGATCATCCCTGACAGGTGTCTGTGTAACCTGCTCTGAAATATCTCCAGTGATGGAGATTCCGTAACCTCCCCAGGCAATTTCTTCCAGTGTTTCACCACCCTGACAGGAAGTTTTTCTGACAGCGAGAAACATTTTCCGAATGTCCAACCAAAACCTCCCTTGCTGCAGTTTAAGCCCGTTGCTTCTTGTCCTGTCCTCAGAGGCCAAGGAGAACAGTTTGTCTCCCTCCTTGTGACACCCTTTTAGGTTCGTGAAAACCGCTCTCATGTCCCCTCTCAGTCTTCTCCTTTCCAGACAAATCAAGCCCAATTCTTTCATTCTCATGTTTTCCAAACTGTTCCACATTTTCCTTGCTCTTCTCCAGGCCTTCTCCAATTTCTCCAGTTCATTCCTGAAACATGGTGCCCAGAACTGGAGACAAGATTCCAAGCGAGGCCTAAGCAGCGCAGAGGAGAGTGGAAGAATGACTTCTCGTGTCTTGCTCACCACACTCCTGTTAGTGCCTCCCACAATCATGGTTGCTTTTTTTTTCAAGTGTCACACTTTTGACTCCAATTTAGCTTGTGGTCCACTCTCACCCCTAGATCCCTTTCTGCAGGACTCCTTCCTCGAGAATCGCTTCCCATTCTGTGTGTGTGAAGTGGATTGTCCCTTCCGAAGTGGAGCACTTTGCATTTGTCTTTATTCAGCTTTATCCTATTTACCTCAGACCATTTTTCCAGTTTATCCAGATCACTTTGAATTCTGACCCTTCCTCCAAAGCACTTGCCACCCCTCCCAGCTTCGTATCATCTGCAAACTTAATAAACGCCTTCTCTATGCCAATATCTAAATCACTGATGAAGATCGAACAGAACCGTCCCAGAACAGACCTCTGGAGAGCCCTACATGTTAGGCCCTTCCAGCACGGCTGGGAACCAGTAATAACAACTCACCAAGAACAGGTTTAAAGAGAACAAAAGGCCGCGAGTCTCCCCTGTCAGTAACCACACGCTCCACCAATCCGCAGCGAGACTGAGAGCTCGGAGGCAGCGGGGGGAGGGGAAAGGGGTCAACAGATGTTCAAAAGGACGGGCCAGGTCGCATCCGGCTCCAAGCGCTCTGCCAGCCCAGCTCTGAGTGAGGCCTACGACCGCCCCAGCCCCCCAACACCCACTCACCCTGTTTGGAGGGGCAGGGAAAGGGGGGAAGACGCAGAAGAAGGCGAGACAGAGGGAGGGGAGGGGGCAAAGGGGAACCAAACTGAGCAGGCTCCATACCTCTCGGGGGCTCCGACCGTCTCACCTGGTCTGACACCACCGGCCGCAGGGAAGGAGAAAACGCTGACGAGGCTCCTCTTGCCCTCGCCCCTCGGTCCCAGTTCTCCATCTGGTCCCCGCAGAGACCCTGGGAAGGGGCCGCCCTGCTGCCAAACCACGGGAATCTCCCAGCTTGCCCCGCCCTTGTGCCTCTGTCCTGATTGGCTGTCGTCAGGGTCTCTCTGTCAGGTCATCCCTGTCCCCCAATAGGCTGAGGTCCTGCCACAGGCCTTTGTGATGTCAGTGCTACACCCACCCCTCCCCTGCAAGGCTGGTGTCCTGGCCCTGGCCGGCCCCTCTGCATGTTTGAGGGGTTCCCCTGGAGCCCCACTGAATGGCAGCTGGGTCTGGGGCCAAGCGGGCTGGGCAGTAACGCCCCAGGGGCTGCTCCCTCGGCCCCACCCAGCTTGTCAGTCCGTAGCAGAGTGTAAGGCCTGACAAACCCATTCGTGGATTAATAAAAGTTGCCCCTCCCCCAACACCTGAGACATTAGGCCACTGTAACAAGGTGTGTGTGTGGGGGCGGGAATTGTAAATGGGACTGGTCTAAGGCCTAACGTACACACTGTAAAGGACCTTTCTCTTCCTAGACTGTAATGTAGGTCCTGAGCTGGAATCAGCTCCTGCTTCAATCTCTTTCGCATGGGTAGGACCGACTCCCCGATAGTTTTTTCCTTCCCCCACTTTAATGACAGTTGATGCATTGGCAAAGTGCCTCTAGTTTGTCTCATCAGCAGCACTGAACCTACTTTACAGAGGCGAGAAGGTTCCTTATCCCCATTCTGAAGATGCGGAAACCGAGGCACAGAACGGGGTGTTGTCTTGTCCAAAGTCACCCCATTGGAGAGTGGTAGACCCAGGTCTCCTTATTCCCAAGCCAGGTCTGGACATGCACCCATCAATCAGTAAGGGCAAATTCATGATCCTCAGAGCACGGGTTCTTCAGGATCTAGAGGCTGGTGACTTAGAGTAAAGGGCCCTGGAGGAACTGGAAAACATTCAGAGCCAGGGATGACAAAGACCTGGCCATGGGTCCATATGAGGAACAACTAAAAGCATCAGGCTACTCAGCTTAGAGATGAGGCACCTGTCAAGGGATCTGAGGGACATCTAACAAAGGACGAAAGGTGTAGAAACAGGAGGTGACAGAAGTGGGATTGAGCTGTTCTCACAATACAAACCAACAGCACAGAGGGAGCGGGGGTGTCAGCTGATGAAACTTGTTCTGCTTAGAAGAAGCACACGAGACCTTTTCCAGGGGAGAAGGCCATACCCGCTGTGTATTGAGAACACAGTAGAGAAGCAGCGAGTATTTGCTTTATAAAGACAGACACACACACTCTGGCTACGTCTACACTCTGAGTTTCTTCTGCAAAAGATATGCTAACAAGGGATTCATTTGCATGAGCCACAATCTCATTTGCATATTTTCTGCCGATCTTTTCTTGCACTAGGGCAGTTTCTTAAACTGTGTTCCATGGCATACCTGTGTGCCAGGGAGAATAACAGAATTCAAAATGGCCACCCTTAAAGGGGCAGGTGACATTTTTGTTCTCAATAACTTACCCCCCAACCTTTCTTTTCCCCTCCACAAAGAATCCTTAGTGTTCCTCATAAAAAAAAAAATTGTTTGGTGTTCCTCAGTCTTCAAAATTTAAGAAATACTGATCTAGACCTATGGCAGCAAATCTGTTCTTCCAAAAGAGCGCATCCACACGGCCAAAGCGCATCCAAACAGCCAGCTGCTTCTTTGACAGAAAGTGTCCACATGGATTGAACACTCTGTAGCATTTCCGTTGTGATTACTGTGGATGGGGTGGCCACCAGGGCACCTGTGCTTTTTCCTGGAGGCCTCTTCTTTCGAAAAAACTCCCTCTTCCTTGTCCACACTCATCTTTTTCTGAAAAAGGCGTCTCCCTTGTAGAATGAGCTTAACTGCTGTCGGAAAAACCCCTCCGTTCTTTCCCCTTCCTGTCCCAAGAATGCAATTACAGTGTGGACGTAAGTGTCGTTTTTCTAGAAAAACCCTGCCATGTAGACGCACCCTGGGGCTGCTGGAGTGGGCTGGGGGATGGGTCAGGTTGTTTCTTTCCCTTTTGTTTTTGAAGTTTCATGAAGTTGAAACCTAAAAATGTTCCCTCCAGCGCTGAGCTGGGTGTGTTGAAAGGGTGGGGCTGGGCCCTTGGACTGCAAAGTCCCAAAGCTGGCCTACCTGTGAAAACGCCCTGCCGCTCATGGGTTCTTGCTGACTGAGGGGCTGCTGCCATTTCCAGGCCTCATCACCAGCTGCCTGTGACCTTAACCCAGGGCGCCTGTGTAGCCCAGCTGGTCCCAGGCAGGTGGTTAGAGACGCGTCGAGACACATCCAGGCCGAGGCTCCTCTGCACACACAGTGTCACTGAAGGAACTCAAGGGGGTTTGTTCCCATCTCTTGTCTCCGTTGAAATCCTCGTGTGGCTGTGGACACCCTCACCGCGAATTAGTGTGAACTGCGAGTGGGAGCGGATGGCCACAAGGGCTGGCTTACTGTGGCCACAGGCTAGTCCTGGCCCCGTCCCAGCAGCTCTGGGCAGGAGCCGGGTACAGGCCAGGGAAAGGGTGCTGCAGCAGATCTGGTTGTGGGCTAGGGAGGGAGGTACCTCAGTGATGGGGGGGCAACGTGGTAAGTCTGACAATACTGTCCGTGGATGGGTTCAAAGTGGATAGGGGAGCCCCAGCCCTGGCAGGTCTAGTCCTGGGCTAGGTTCAGGTCAGGGAGAGGTGCCCTGGCTGCGGTTGGTCTGAGCCACAGCAGGACAGGGACGGGGGTGGAGGGTTGTGTCCACAGTTTGGGGGCCTCTGGATGCCCCTGTCCCTGCCCCTCCCAATGCAGGATGATTTAGCCCATTCGAACATGTCACAGTGTAGGCCTGTTTTCCCCCCGGCACCCCTGAGAAGTCTCTAGATCCCCCCTCCCTCCAGGAAACGTGGTTCCCAGTCTTGGGCTCAGTGCAGATTCTTGCCATGTCCACCTGTGATGCCTGCAGGGAAATTGTGATGTCTGTGCGGGGTCTGTGTTCACTCTGTTTGCCTTGTGGTGCTGTATGTGATTCTACTGTCCTGTGCTGTTCTGTAATAACACTGTGTGTGTGTGCCTCAGTTTCCCTGGGCACTGCAACACTGCTTGGCTGAGGAAGGGGAAGGCTGGACATGACTCACTGTGGAGGTGAATGCGTCTCTCCTCTCCTGAGTCTCGTGTCCTGAGGACCAAGGGGCTGCAGACAAGACCTTCGACCGGGAAGGGGAACAAAGGGGCAGGCGGGGCTGGCTCCAGGATGGTGACTAAGGCCTGGAGAGAAGGGTCAGTCTCAGTTGGTTTTGGATGGGGGAGGGGGATAGAGCAGGAGGGGGGGAGCCGGGCCTAGATCCCTTTTCCCAGAGAGGAATGGTCCTGCCTGCTCCTGTCCCTATGTTAACACCGATCCCACGCTGCGCCGTGTCCTGTCTCCTGTGAACCAAGAAACCTTCAGTTCGACTTGCCGGTGATAGTCACGTCTGGCTGCGGATGGGGGTGCAGGCCCGGTGACTCCCCCACACCCCGTGACAGAAGTAAAGAGCCAGGATGTGAGAGATGGGGCCTCCTGTCTCCTCCTGAGTTAACAGGGCTTCCCCCTCCCCTTTGACACTTGCAAACCAGCCCGTGTGTGCAGACACCTCGCATGGCCACTCGGGTCTGGAAGAGGAGGGGTGGGAGCCAAAAGTGACCAGGCCCAGCCTCTCTGACCCCCTCCCCCAGTTCCAGTGTTATTGGGAGTGACTGAGCTGGACCTGAGAGACTTAACTCAGGTCTGGGCTGGAGGACACACCCCCTGAATCCTTTGGCTAAGTGGGGTCTCCGTTCCCATGGCCCTGTGATGGGATGGAGCAGTCAGAATGACTAGGCAAGGGACTGATTTACTCTGTCCCTACCTGCCCTCTGCCTCTCCTTCCCGCCCCACAGTCCCTAGCGGAGTCACTCACCCGCGCCCTTCCCACTGGCCAATGTGAGAGCCGTGCCAGCTACGCACTGCCCAGGCGTCGGGTGCAGAAGGCAGAGGCCTGCGGAGGATGTGGGAACACCCTGCCAATAAAGGCTTGTGTTAAAAACCCCCAGAGTCATTGGAACTAATTACTCCCCAGGGCTTCCCAGAGCTCTAAGTCAAGATAACGCACCCTCATTAATGGAGCCTGCCTTGAACTACTTTTGAGACTTCCCTGGACAGGGCATCCCTGCTATACATCTCCCCAGTAGACGTCGGTTCCACACTAATATCATTGACCCTTGTAGGAACTATTCTGTTATACGTCCTCCCATTGCCCGCTCTTACCATGTGGGTTTTTATCACTCACTTCTTTTCTTCCAACATGTCAGAGGCAAAATTGTTCCGTGCCCTAAGGGGAGTTATTAAGTAACAGGGGTGACAGAGAAAGATGCTCCCCCTACTGCTGGATTGGCAGAAGTTTGTAAAATACTTTACAAAGAGAAACTCCCTCTATATTTTCGAGAGTTTGCCTCTGAAGATGGCGAGTTTATATAGGGTTGCCAGATGGTTTCAGGAAAAATACTGGACACATTTGACATGACATCGCAATTTACATTACATCTGATTGAGAAAATACTGGACAGGTCTATCTGCTCAATTATATTTTCTCAATTTTTTTCCCGAACTGAAAGCTCAAATACTGGACAGTTGGTTTCAAAACTGGACACCTGGCAACCCCAAGTCTAGAACCTTCCCAGGAAGTTACTGCAGAGCTTAACTACGTCAGCTACATTATTTGGCTGCAGATTAAGTCCCGCATGTCTTGTTTTGCCTTGAGTGGACATGGAGAACGAGGGATCCCTAGTCTCTTTATGGGCCTGGGGCAGGCCTGTGTCTCCTCTGGTCTCTGTGTATTTATGGCCAAGATGGTGACTCCAGCAGCCGCTGTGTCTCCCTCACCAGGGAAATGCTCCTGAAGCGTTTGTCTATTCTGGAGACTCTATTTCGGGAAAGGTGGGTCCTGAGCTGGATCCCCCCTGTCTGAGTGTGATCACCATGGCAGCGGATGTCAAAGGAAATATGATGACCCAAGAGAGGGACGGGCTTGTCCAGTGAGGCGCTTGGTCTCTCTGTCCCTCTCCTGGAATTTGCCCAGCATGGCTGAGCTTGGAAATGTCTTTTCAGGGCAGGAAAGTGGCTCTTTCAGAGGGGGAAGCCCAAACCCTTCTGCCGGGCAAGTTTCCTCTGGAGTTCCCTGCCCCTGTGCTAACCCGGCAGCCAGTCACTAAAACCTGCTCCTAGTAGATTTTTCTCAAGGGCTATCTTTTATGATGCTGAATGTGGTTTGTCCCTGCTGGTTAGTGATGTTGCCTCCCTCTGCACTCACTGGGTGGGGGGTTGCTCTGGCGGGAGGCAAGAGACATATCATCCCACCTGAGCTCCCATTCGACATTTTCCTTTGTTTTGATTATTTTGCAAATGAAATGAGACAAAACGGTCAGTTAAGAGACAGAAAGGGCTTTTGTGAGGTTTAGTTTCCAAGAGACGTTTTCCTGCCACTTCTGGATTTTGACACCCAAATCAAAATTGTCACCTCAAAGCACAAGAAAAGATCGCCTTTCAATGCTAAACTATTTTGTGGAATGCCCAAGAAGATTATTGCACCTGAAGTGTGTGTGTGGGGGGGGAAAGATTTCATTGAAATTAAACCATTTTTGCTTTAGAAATGTTGGTAAAATATTGTAGAAAAACTTCAATCAGCTTTTTTTTTCCATCCACAACTGTTTTTCTATGCATTCTGTTGCCCTGTGCTGGATGGCATCAGAACTGCATGTGCGTGTCAAAGTTCCTATAGAACTAACAGCTAATGGGTAGTCTCCAGTAGTTTAAGAGTTGGGGCATTTGGAAAAGGAGGGCGAACTACATGTGTGTGGGGTATACTGTTGCCCTCTGCTAGATGGACTCTAAATGGTTTATGTATGTATCCTATGCCCTATAGGATAACAGTTAATGGGGAGTCTCCTCTAGCTCACGCCTGGCATTTTCCGAAGTAATGTATGTGTGTGCGTGTGTGTGTGTGAGAGAGAGAGAGAGAGAGAGAGAGGAAGAACCTGGGGGCTCCCTCATGTCTCCTCCCCATCCTGAGCTTCTTGGCTTCAGCACAGGAAGGAAGAAATAGTAGAAGCTGAGTGTATTTGACATCATGTGGAAGCAGGGGAATGGAGAGGTAGTGGGGCCAAGTAGCAAGAGCACTTGGCTTCTTTTCCTGCAGAGCGGGAGGAGCGGGGACTAGGCTGAGCTGTATAAATTAGATGATGCTCCATGCCTCAGTTTCCCCCTTCATAAAATGTGGATGACACCGAGAATGTTTGTAAAGCACTTTGTTGTTAGCCCATGGGGCAGAGGGGGAAACTTGGGCACAGAAGCAGACTGGGGGGTGGTAGAACCCCACCTAGGCAGCGCCGGTTCCACGACGTCACGCAGTCTGACCGCTCTGAGTGGGTCCCTCTCATGGCTGCTCCTCCCCCCCAGAAGCACTGGGTTTCTCTCCATCGGCTGCAGGAAGCAGCGCTTCAAGGTGTTTGCCAGTGGGCAGCCGTTCTGCAATTCAGCTCTGATCTGATCTGATCTTCCAGCAGATCCATGCACTGGAGATGGACAGTGCCGTGGTCCTGTCCTGTGTCCAGTTCTGAGCCCGACCGGTGCCGCTGCCCAGAGGGAGGCGAGGGGCACACACACGACCCCCCCCCCCCTACGGCCGCCCTCACAGAGCCAATAAACGTCTCCCTTTTGCAGAAGGACTCTGCTCCTGCGTGGTCCTGGGGCCACTGGTGTGGGTCATAGACCCCCTTTCTGCTCACTGAAGATGGAGACTCCCCTGCTTGGGATAATGTACTAACAGATCCTCTGTGCCACCCCCCCTTCCCCTGCCGCTGCAACATCAAATTAACCCTCCTGGTCTGCCCTGTTCTCCCGCCGGTACCATGAAACCCCAAGCATGATGGGAGGGGACTGAAAATTGGGGAGCAGGCTACTGATGGGCTGAGGGCAGCAAAGCAGCCCCCCAGAGCCGTGCACCGCCTGGCTACGGGTGCGGAGAAGTGGGAAGTGATGTGATGAGCATTTAGAGGTTGGGGGGGCTGTGGGGAGGCGGGACAATGGAGCCACGAGAAGGACAGGGGGTGAGCCAGCGCCAGTGAGTCTCAGAGGGGACTAGACCATCCAGGCCTGACCCTTGCTGAGAGAGAAGCTGAGGGATTGGTGCTGGAGCAACCAGGAGCCCCCTACTGCCTCGTGAGCTGTAGAAAAATGGCTTTTCCTGAGCTCCTGAGCGAGCCCAGGGGGAAAAGAAGGTGCCTGCATTGCAGGGCCTCCCTGGAGAGACAATATCGGTCCCTGCCAGACAAAGGTGGGACCAGCCCCCGGGCCTGGCCAGGAAAGAGCCAAAGTCCTGTGAGAAATCGGGCCCCATGTTCAGGTGTGAGTCCGAGTCCCCACAGACACAGGTGCCCCAGGGCAATGGTGGATTTTCCGCGTGTCGATGTGTCTAGTGCAGACCAGAAGCCTTGCTGGGACGCGTTGGGGTAAAACCCAGAGCCTGGGCCGGACGGGAGCCCGTGAGAGGCAGTGGGGCGGGTGGGAGGCTCTAACTCTTGCTCCTGGCCAGAAAGTCTGGTGCTGGGTGACACCAAGGCCACATCTACACTGCAGGCTTTTCACAGAAGAGCAACTGTTCTTGTGCAAAAACTTGCAGAGCGTCTACACTGTACATGCCTTCTGGTGCAAGTAAATTTGCACTAAAGCAACAGAAAACAGGGCTTCTTGCACAAGAATTATTCCTCTCCCCTCAAGGAATAAGTCCCCTTTGTGCAAGAGGTGTTGTGCAAGAAAGCAGCGTGGATGGACACCAAGGGCTTCTTGAGCAAGAAACTCTTATGGCTAAAATGGACAGCAGAGCTTTCTTGTGCAAAAGAGTGTTCACGCTGCCATGGATGCTCTTGTGCAAAAGCACATGGCAGGGCGGAGGCCCTCTTGCACATGGCAGGGAGGAGGTGGTCTTGCATACGACCTTTTGCTCAAGAACTCCCGCGTAAAACAGTTCCTGAGCAAGAAGCCTATAGTGTAGGGCAGAGAACAACCTATGGGGTGCTACTGGAGCTGCTGGCTGCAGGATGCACTGTTGGGGAGGGAGTGGGGGGGACCCCTCGGAATGGCTCAAACTTCTTAGCGGGGTGGCCAGAGGCAGGACATTTCCCTGGCAGGGGTGAGCTGGGGGGACTGTGACCTCACAGTGGCTTTGGGCAGCCCTCAGCATATAAGGCAAAGGGCAGGTGGGGAGGTGGTGACCTCACAGAGAGAGCCAGATCTCAGGCTGATAAAAGGGGGCGCGGGCCCAGGGGACTTTGGAGACCCCGGTTGCTTTAGCTCTGGTGCGTCTCCTCCTCACAGTTCCTTTGCGCACTGCGAGATCCAGATCCCCACACCTTTGTGCAGAAGGTAAGAGCCCCCAGGGGTTTGGATCCTGCCTGGGACTGGCTGGGTTCCAGGCAGGGCCAGCCCTCGGTCGAGCGCCAGAAGGTGATTCCTCACCTGGGCTGTGTCCTTGGCACCATTGGGGCCGTGGGGCTTTCTCCTGTTTGGTTTCCCTTTTCCTCCATCCCACCCACATTTCTCCTCTGTTCTTGCCTCTTCTGTGTTGTGGGGACTGGGGAGGTGGGTCTGGAACAGGTCTATGCCGGTGTCTTTGGGGAGAACACTCCATGCCCCCCACACATTAGACTCTCCCCTGATTGGCTGAGCGGGGGCTGTTGATGGGCAGGCGACTCAGGCTCTTGGAGGTCTTGTGCAAGACCGAGCCAGTGAGCAAGGGGGCCATTTGAGGGCTGGGGGGCAGTAGCTTTGGGAAGCTGGAACCCCTGGATTTCATTCTTCAAGCCTGCACCCCAAGCTCATCTTTGCTTCCCTTCATTTACAGAATGGCCCGAGGCTTCTGGTGCTTTTGGATGAAGGCCCTGCAGGTGGGGAAGCTGAATCCCCGGAGCCTGGAGCGACACGCCCACCGGCCAGGCCCCCCCAGACCTGGCACCAGGGGCGGCTGGGAAGGGGGGACCCAGCCCAGCAGGGGAGGCGGGTAGGGTGGCTCTGGGGCCTCCTTCTCTTTGGAGAGAAAGACCTGCCCCAGGAGCCCAGCCCCCATTACCACCAGGGGGCATCGCCCTGCCCAGCCCCCAGGGACCTGCCAGTCTCCGGGAGCCCGCAGCCCATCGCTCTCCGCACCAGCCCCTGCAGCTGTGCGTCCAGGTCGGTCAGCAGCAGCGCCTGGGCCTCCAGCTGCAGCTGGGCCACCTCCCGCAGCCTCTCTGATCCAGGTGAGGGGCCGTGAACATCCTGGGCCCAGGGGCTCAGCCGGTACCCAGGAGGGGGCGGGGAGGGCAACCCCAGTATCTGGCCTGAAGACTGCGAACCCCACCCCACTGACTCCTGCAGCCTCACACTGCTGCCTGCAGCCAGGGCAACAGATGGGGGTGGGGGTTGCTGCTACCTGGTTCCCTGTTTTTCCTGGCGGGGGGCTCTGTTGAGGGCGTTGGAACATATGAGGGTGGAAGGGGGATGGATCCCTGTGAGGGGCGTGTGGGGCCCAACCTGGTCTGTGTCCCTGACATGGGGGGGCGCGTGACCCCTGCTGGCCACTGGAGTCACACTGTTCCCTTCCTTCCCTCACAGAGTCCCCCTGGGCCTCACCAGAGCGCTGCCGGGAGTGGATGGACTCCCGGGTGGAGGAAGTCCTACTTTATGATATTGAAGAACAGCTCCGCACCCGGGACCTGGGTGGGACCCGAGATTGTCCGGCCCCTTCGCAGCACGTCCCGCCCCGCGAGGGGCTTGTCCCTGGGGATCCCCCTGGGGCTCCTTCTCCTGCATGACCTGGGCCCGGGGCTCTTGTCATGCACCAGTTGGGCCCCCCCACAAGCCTGGGGCAGCAGTTTGCGGGGGGAGTGTGGGTGCTTGGACCACCGGCAGCTCCCACCTCCACTCCTGGGAGGCCTGAGCCCTGCAGCTCTCCAGGGTGGAGCAGGCAAGTCCCAGGCTCACAGACTCTCTCTGGGGTTGCAGAGCACGGCCGCCCTGCAGCGATTCCTCTTGGCCGTCCCCACCGCCTGCCTCGCCGCCTTCGACACCCTGGCGCCCCGCTGCACCAAGGACACTGTGGTGGCCAGAATCGTGGTGAGCGAGTCGCAGCGGCCGGGAGGAGGGCATGGGATACGAGTGGTAGACAAGGGTCTGCCTGGGCAATGGGTGCGGGCGGGTGTGCTGGAAATGGGATGGGTGGGGCCAGGAGTGCTGGAGGGGGAGGTGGACATGGGGAGGGTAGGTGGGGATGCTGGAGGAGGGAGGGACAGAGAAATGGGGCAGGTCTGGGGGTGCTGGATAGGAAGGGGGATGAGACAGTCGAAGCCTCCGAGAGGTATGGAGCCTGCTCGGTTTGGTTCCCCTTTGCCCCCTCCCCTCCCTCTGTCATGCCTTCTTCTGCGTCTTTCCCCCCTTTCCCTGCCCCACGAAGCAGGGTGGGTGGGTGTTGGGGGGCTGGGGCGGTCGGAGGCCTCACTCAGAGTTGGGCTGGCAGAGCGCTGTGAGCCGGATGCGACCTGGCCCGTCCTTTTGCACATCTGTTGAACCCTCTCCCCTCCCCCCGCTGCCTCCGAGCTCCCAGTCTCGCTGCGGATTGGTGGAGTGGGTGGTTACTGACAGGGGAGACTCTTTAAACCTGTTCTAGGTGAGTCGTTATTAATGGTTCCCAGCCATGCTGCAAGGGCCTAACACGTGGGTTTCTGCAGGGGTCTGTACTGGGACGGTTCTGTTCAATCTTCATCAGTGATTTAGATATTGGCATAGAGAGGGCGCTTATTAAGTTTGCAGATGATACGAAGCAGGGAGGGGTGGCAAGTGCTTTGGAGGAAGGGTCAGAATTCAAAGTGATCTGGACAAACTGGAAAAATGGTCTGAGGTGAATAGGATGAAGTTTAATAAAGACAAATGCAAAGTGCTCCACTTCGGAAGGGACAATCCACTTCACACACACAGAATGGGAAGCGACTCTCTAGGAAGTAGTCCTGCAGAAAGGGATCTAGGGGTCAGAGTGGACCACAAGCTAAATAGGATTCAAAAGTGTGACACTTGCAAAAAAAAAAGCAACCTTGATTCTGGGAGACACTAACAGGAGTGTGGTGAGCAAGACACGAGAAGTCATTCTTCCGCTCTCCTCTGCGCTGCTTAGGCCTCACTTGGAGTCTTGTCTCCAGTTCTGGGCTCCATGTTTCTGGAATGAATTGGAGAAATTGGAGAAGGCCTGCAGAAGAGCAAGGAAAATGTGGAACAGTTTAGAAAAGATGAGAATGAAAGAACTGGGCTTGTTTCATCTGGAAAGGAGAAGACTGAGAGGGGACATGAGAGCGGTTTTCACGTACCTAAAAGGGTGTCACAAGGAGGAGGGAGACAAACTGTTTTCCTTGGCCTCTGAGGACAGGACAAGAAGCCAAGGGCTTAAACCGCAGCAAGGGAGGTTTAGGTTGGACATTAGAAAAATGTTTCTGGCTGTCAGAAAAACTTCCTGTCAGGGTGGTGAAACACTGGAAGAAATTGCCTGGGGAGGTTACGGAATCTCCATCACTGGATATATTTCAGAGCAAGTTGCACAGACACCTGTTAGGGATGATCTAGGCCAGTGGTCCCCAACCTTTTGGGGCTGCGCGTGCACCAGGCGCCATGGGGCAGGGCCCTGCATCCGGGGCGGGGCCATGCGTATGCCGCACGTCTAGGGGTGGGGCCACGCGTGCATTGCGAGCAGGGCCGTCTCTAGGTTCTTTACCGTCCCAAGCAAAAAAATGTTTGTCCACACACTGCCCTCCTCCCTCACCTTGCACACTACTTCAGGACAGGCACTGAAGAGGAAAGCACCCCTTTCACCTTGCAGCTCTTTAACTCCCACCATGCCCTCCAGCCAAATCCAGCCTCCGTCTTGTCTACCCTCCATACACATCCCTGTCCACACACTTCCCGACCCCGCCCCCCCTACCCATTCACCCACCCACCCACCCACCAAACTCAGTTTCCACCTCCTCTCCCCACCCAGGCAAACTCTACCCCTCAGTGACTGGACGCAGTCTGCCCCCAAATCTATCCTCCACGTGATCCACCCTGCGCCCTCTCTTCCCTCCAGCCAAATCCCATCACTCCTCTCCCCTTCCCTCCCCACTGGACCCAGTCCCCACCCCTCTCCCACTTCCTCCCACTGACCGGACTCCGTCTCCTTTCCCGCTCCCCACCAAACCCTCATGTCCCCTCCTCCCAGCATGTGCAGAAACATCGGAGGACCCTGAGGAAGGGGTGAAAGTGGCACAGGTCCCCCTGGGGATGCGCATGGACACAGCTGGGAAAGATAAAGGGCAAGGCCAGGGACACCTCTTCCCCCCTCTCCCCAAATCTGGAGTGGCGAGTGGCCAGCGCTCCTGCGGGGGCCGCCCCGCCACGACGCCCTCTCACGCTAACTAGAGGACGCACTTTTCTCCCTGGTGCCGGAGGAAGGCAGCCCCGGAACCATGATGTCATGGCGCCTCAGCCAATCACGGCAGGGCTGCAAGTGCGACCTGCCCCACGCACCCAGCCTGCCAAGGGTGGCTCACTGCTGGCCCATCGCTTGCTCCGCCACCCCGCCCGTTGCCTTGGGCGGGCACAGGGAGGCCGGTGTCAGGTGCTATGGGTTGGGAATTCAGGAGTTCTCATTGCCCCTGGCAATGTGCCCCACCAAGCATGTGCTTGGCTTGCTGGTGCCTAGATCCGGCACCTGGCGGGTGCACATAAATACCCGGTTGGGGAACACTGATCTAGATGGTGCTGGGTCCTGCCGCGAGAGCAGGGAACTGGACTCAGTGGCTTCCCATGGTCCCTTCCCATTCTACTGTTCTGTGATTCACAGACCAGACGGATCAGTCCCAGACCAGAAGGGCTGACGGGGGAGAGGGGGCTGGTCAAGCTGTTTCTCTACTGTACCTATCTCTGGGCAGTTCCTGAGTCTCTCTAAGGGGCAGGGCTGCTCACACACTTGCTGGCGGTGCCCATGAGCAGTGGTTGGGCTGTGGCTGGTTGTACAGCTCTGGGCTGTGATTGTGCAAGTGTCCCAAGGTGCTGGCTGGGGGCAGGACACCAGCCGTGCGGGGGGAGGTGACGGTGATGCCACAAAGGCCTGTGTGGGGAAGCAGCTGGGGGGGGGGGGGCAGTCGTCTGAGCTCATGGAGATTCCCTGACATCAGCTGCAAGGCAGAGTAGCCTCAGAAACACCTCCCAGCCATTCCTGGCTGTGTGGGGAGCCCCCCAAAGAGTTAGGGCTGGAATCCCTCTGAGACCAACCCCTCGGGGGGTGACCTGGGCCAGCCCTTAGGATGTCCCCTGAGACCTCTAGGCCACCCCCCTCTCCCAGTCTCACTGCTGATTGGCTGAGCAGGGGGCTATGCGGAGGGAAGAGGTTTCCCGGTTTCCCAGCGGTGACCCCGGCTACACTTCCTTTGCAGGCTCCGCACGAGCGGGGTCTGGCCTCGGGCCGGCCCTGCGGGGAGACCTGCGGGCAGAGCTCCACACCGGCGCTCAGACAGCGGGGAGGTGAGCATGGGCGAGTAGGGGGAGGCTGTTTTCCTTCAGTGCTGCTGGTGGGGTCGGGAAAGGGGAGACTGGGGACCCTTGGGAAGGGCTGTGTTGGGCCCTTCCTCCATCAGGGACAGGGTTGGGAGATGGAAATTGAAATCAGGGCCTGGCTGGCTCTGGGAACAAGAACCTCAAATCCAACCCCCCACCCCCGCAACTTCCCGCTCCTCCACCATGGGATCCATCCACATTGTCCTAGTCTGGAGAGACAAGGCCCTTCCTAAGAGCCGTGCCCAATGGATCCGACTCGCTCCCCAGAGCACCAGGGCCCAGCTCGGGGGATGGGGATGGGGGCTCGTTGGCACAGACTGGGTACGGGTCTATTGACCTGCCCCACCTCTCTCCCCCGCAGCGTGTCAGCTCCTGCATCACGCCCAGAGTGTCCCAAGGGAGAGCCAAGGCCCCAGGGAGCAGCAGAGCCCAGTTCTAATTGCCCCTTCGCACCCGGCATTGGAGGTGAGCGTCCTCTGAGCTGGCCCCTGACCCAGGGGTGAGCAGGCGGCTCCCACAGGCCACAGGGCCGGCAGCGGCAGGGCTGCGGGCTGGGAGTGACCCCTGGGGAGCAGAGTCAGAGCCGGGCCTGAGCCAGACTTGGGCCCAGTTCATCTTCTCCTGGCTCAGGGGAGAACAGGGGACGATAAGGAGCCATGTTCTGGCCCGGGTTCCAGCCAGGTTCCTTTCTGCCCTAGGCCCCTCCTTGTCCCCCTGGAAGGGTTACCAGATGGGTTTGAAAAACATCCCAGACACACGTGATCTCAGAACGGGAAGCGGGGGACCGGCTGGGAGGGGAGTGAGGCTGGCTGGTATGGGGCTGGGGAGAACGGAGCTGGCGCAGGGAGATCGGGGGCGGGGTAGACCGGCCAGCAGGAAGCAGGGTTGGCTGGGAGGGGGTCAGGAGGAGCAGGGCTGACGAGGGGAGAACTGGGAGCGGGGAGGGGAGTGAAGGGAGCAGCTGGCGGGAAGCAGGGGGCTAGCCGGGATGGAGTTGGGGGAAGTCGATGTGGCCAAGGGGGGAGCGGCCAGTGGGGAGTGGGGCTGGCCTGGGTGCACGCAGATCCTGGGGTGCTGCCTGTCCGGCGCACGGTACCGGCGGAGCACGAGAGAGTCCGGCCCCCAGGATTCCATCTCTCCCCGGACCCGCCCCCCTCCTCTCTACTGTGTAGCTACGTACTGCCTGGCTGGTACTGTCCAGTCAAAAACCGTGCAAAACCAGCTGGGGGTGCAAGTCCCCATGGAGGGCCCTGCCCACCGCCCTTTGCCCCAGGAGCTGGGGGGTCTCGTTAGCTCTTCTCCCCACTGGCTCCAGAAGAGGGACGTGGGGAGGGAGGTGCCTGGCCCAGGGGGGTTGGGAGCTGGGAGCAGGACACTGATGGAGCCCTGTCTCCTCCCTTCCATCCCAGCTCAGCACAGCCCCCACTAGGGAGCTTGGGGCCCAGCTGGCACTCTCCCTCGGGTGCCCAGCCCAGGACACCGGCCGGCCGGCCAGGGAGGGGCCTGACCCCTCTGTCCACTGCTGCTGTGCCAGAGGTGAGGCACCCCGCTGGGCAACGGGCCCCTAGAGCAGAGGCACCGGCAGATGCCAGGCCAGGGGCCGTGTGGAAATGACCCCACCCAGACTCCCACCCGGCAATGGGAGTAGGGTTACCAGGTGAGTTAAAAAAAAAATATCGGACACACTTGATCTCAGATGAGGGTGGGGGGACGGGCCGGGAGGGAGTCAGGGCTGGTCGGGAGGCGGGAGGGCGTGGGGCAGTGAGGCCAGTGGGAAGCAGGCCTGAAGGGGGTGGGCGGGCAGGTCGGGGACAGCGGGGATGGCCGGGGGAGATGGGGTGGGGGCACCAGCTGGCGGGATGCAGGGCTGGGGGGGGTGGTTAGGTGCAGCGGGGCTGGCTGGGGGAGATCGGAGGGAGGAGGGGAGAACTAGCCTCCAGAAGCAAGGCTGGCGGGGGCAGCGGGGCTGGCCGGGAAAGATCAGGAGGAGATCGGCTGGCCGGGAGGAGGTTGGGGGGAGCGAATCGGCCGGCGGGGAGTGGGACTTAGCCGGGCATGTGCAGATCCCAGGGCGCTGCCTGTTCCGCGCACGGTCCTGGCGAAGCGCGAGTGAGTTCTGCTGCGGCTCCACAAGGCGCTTGCCCAGCGCTCAGGAGCACAGACAGGGCTTCCCCTCCTCCCCAAGGCGTCACACGCAACCAGAGGCTCCCAGCGCCGATCCCGCCCCCCTCCCATCCACGCCCCCTCCCCCCGCCAGGCTGCCGTCGGGCGCCCAGCGGGAAAACCAGAAAATACCAGACATTGCTCATGTCCAGTATGTTCTGACTGTCCGTACTGGGCAGAGGGCCCAAAAACCGGCCCGTCCGGTAGAATACTGGACACCTGGCAACCCTAAATGGGAGCCTGGTCGCAACACGCCAAAGCCTCTGGGCCCGGCCCCGTGGGAGGGTGAGTCTGCCTCTCCCCTCCCCGCCCCACTCCATGTAGGACCAGCCCCTCCCCAGGCACCAAGGCGCCCGCTCTTCTGTGGGGCAGGGATGCGCCCACTGGGAATCAGCCCCAGCCAGGGCCCTGGGGCAGCCGGATGCTGTGGGGGAACAGCTGGCATGGGGCGGGGGGGAGGGAGGCGATAGCAGCTCCTGCAATGATAGGCCAGAGGGGTCTGGCCCTGGGGGGCCCAAGAGAGGCGCCGCCCAGGGCCAAGCTCCCACTGACCCCCCTGGTTCCCGGGGCCCCGCGTCTGACAGGCCCTTGCTCTCTTGGGACAGGAGGAGCCCGGCCACGGGGATGCACCACCTCCCCTCCCCCGCCGAGCCTGGCTCCAGGTGCCCGCAGCTCGGCAGGGGCTGCTCCAGGGCAGGTGACGCCTGCGGGGAGGGAGCCGCCAGCCGGAGTCAGAGCGTTGGTCGGAGCTTTTCCTGCTCACGCCGGGACTGGAGCCACGGACACGACCCGGACCTGGGCCGGGCGCCAGGGGAGAAGAAGGAGCTGCCCCTCCCCTGCCGGCGGGGCATGGAACTACCCCTCCCCCATCTCCTGTCCCTGGACAGAGACCTGCACAGCCCAGTGAGTCAGGGCCAGCTTAGGGACTGTAGCCATTGGGCTGCACTGCCCTGGCTAAAGGGGCAAGGTACTGACTATGGCCATTGGGCCATACTGCCTAGAGCAAAGGGGAAAGGTACCGACCCTGGCCATTGGGCCACACTGCTCGGACTAAATGGGCAAGGTATGAACTATGGCCATTGGGCCATACTGCCCAGAGAAAAGGGGCAATGTACTGACACTGGCCATTGGGCCTCACTGCCCTTAGAAAGGGGACAGGTACTGACACTGGCCATTGGGTCACACTGCCCCTAAAAAAAGGGGCAATGTACTGACCCTGGCCATTGGGCCATATTGCCCTTAGAAAGGGTCACGGTATTGACACTGGCCATTCGGCCACATTGCCCTTAGAAAGGGTAAAGGTACTGACACTGGCCATTGGGCCACACTGCCAATAGAAAACAGGCAAGGTACTGACATTGGCCATTGGGCCATACTGCCCTGAGAAAGGGTCACGGTACTGACACTGGCCATTGGGCCACAATGCCCTTAGAAAAGGGGCAAGGTATTGACAGTGGCCATTGGCCCATAATGCCCTTCGAAAGGGTCACGGTACTGATACTGGCCATTGGGCCACACTGCCCTTAGAAAAGGGACAATATACTGACACTGGCCATTGGGCCACACTGCCCTTAGAAAAGGGGCAAGGTACTGACAGTGGCCATTGGGCCATACTGCCCTGAGAAAAGGGGCAAATTGGTGAAACTGGCCATTAGTCCACACTGCCCTGAGAAACTGGGCAAGGTACTGACACTAGCCATTGGGCCTTACTGCCCTTAGAAAAGGGGCAATGTACTGACAGTGGCCATTGGGCCAAACTGCCCTGAGAAAAAGAGCGACTTACAGACTCCAGCCACTAGGCCGCCCTGCCGGAAGACAAACTCTTCCAGAGGGAAGCTGGGAGCCCGCAGGCTTTGTGGCGGGAGAAGCTGCCGTCACCTCGGAACCAGGGGTGGCCTCGACCCAGTGACCCGACGGAGACGATTCCAGCCCAGAGACGGGGCGTGTCACAGCACAGACTGAAGACTAAACAACCGGCCCAGCAGCCAGGACCAGGCGAGATCACGCACAGGACAAGGGAAACGAAGGAGGAAACCGGCCGGCCAGGGCAGAGAGTCCAGACGGAGGCTGCTCCTCGGGGGCCTGCTGAAGCTGGAAGAGACCGAGGGGCCTCCCCGTCGTGCCGCTTCCCCCAGACCCGAGCTCAGGCTGCCGGTTCCCTTCAGCCAGGAAGCTGGGCAGAGAAGCCACAGAAAGCAGGGTGCCTCGCAGCCCTGCCCTGGGCTCTCGTGGCCTGGCCAGGCCCTTTCCAGAGAGACTCCCATCCAGTGCAGATCTCTATGGCAGGGGTGGGGAACCTCAGGGGCGGGGGCCGGATGCTGCCCCGGCTTGTGGGGATCTGGCCCCTGAAGGTCGGGGCACCCCCTGCATTGGGGGCCCATGCTGGGCAGGGGAGGGGGGCTGTTTCTCACTTGTGTGCAGCCCCCCATGGATTTCTAGGTGGGTCAGTAGCCCCGACCCAGCAAAGGTTCCCCACCCCTGCTCTGTGGGGGGGAAAGGTCCCTGGGAACCTGACTAGGGCCCCACCCATTTCACAGCCAGGAGACGTGCAACGGGGAAGGGGGGAGTCTGAGCTCCCCACATGGTGAGGGGCCTGGGGCACCAGCTGCTTGCCTGGCCCTCCCGGGATGGGACAGAAGTTGTCCTGCCCCAACACGGGCACTCTCGGAGGGGGCAGATCACAGCCACCCTGAGGGGCAGGGAGAAGTGAGGGTGGAACGGCTCTAGTCCTGCCCCAGAGGCTGCTGGGAAGTGAAATTGGCACTCCTGGGATGTCCCCCACCCCCAGCACACACAATCCTAGTTTGGGCCAGGACCCGCCCGGGCAGAGAGCCGGGAAATTTCCCATGGAAACCCCCGGGAGTGTGCCAGGGAGCAGCGTGGAAAGGCTCTGGCTGTGAAATGGGCGAGGTTGCAGGGGGATGTGATGGGGCCCTAGTTGCGGCGTATTCCCTGGAAGTTGTGGGAAAGGGTCTGCCAGAAACTCCTGGCCCTGTTGGTCCTCAGGGTCATTGGGGAATCCCCTAGTGCAGCCTTTCTCCAGCTGGGGCTCCCAACCCAAAAGGGGGTGCCAGGGCCAGGGTAGGGGGCTCTCGAGCAGGGTCACTGGCCGCCTGGGTTTTCCCAGCCATGACCTCGTCTTTGGCCCTCCAATCTTCCTCTGGGCAGATGTTTGGAAATATTAAAAACTGTCGGATTTCTCCCGGCTTTCCCAGCTAAGTGGCTGGAGAGCAGCGGCTACTGTCTGGCCATCCATTTAGGGGGCAGCCCATTAACAGCACCAGCACAGGAGGAAGGGAGGCCTGCTCCGGTATTGCTACCCTTCCTTCTGCACTGCTGCTGGCGGTGGGGCTGCCTTTCGATCTGGGTGGCTGCAGAGCAGTGGCCCCTGGCAGGTCACCCAGCTCTAAAGTCAGCGCCACCACCAGCCGCAGCACAGAGGGACGGGGGCAGAGCTGCTGGGTGTGGGGCTGCCTTCTGAGCTGGGTGGCTGGAGAGCAGTGGCTGCTGGCCAGGGGCCCAGCTTAGACGACAGCGTCCCTGCTAGCAGCAGCACAGAAGCAGGGTGGCTCCATGTGGTGTGTCACTCCTACTTCTGCACCACTGCTGGTGGTGGCCATGTCTTCCGAGCTGGGCGCCCCAGGGATATCCAGGACTCTCTGGTCACCCGCTGGGCCGTCAGTGCTGCTCCCAAGAGCGGTGCAGGGGGAAGTGCAGGCAGGGCGGGATGGCAGCACTTCCTTCGGCCCCGCGGCGGGTGTCAGCCCTGCCTCCCAACCTGGGTGACCAGAGAGTGGGTGCCACTGCCCAGGGGCTACTTCAGAGGGCAGCGCCGATAGCAGCAGCAGCAGCACAAACTAGGGATGTCAACGTGTGTAGTCGGCTACACGATTAACCGATACGTCTGGGCTTATTGGTTAATCCTGTCGACTCCACACACCCCTCCCCCAGCTGCCTCAGGAACAGAGGCTGCAATGGGGGTGGGGGGGGAAGGTGGGAGCCGGTGTCTGTGGGGATCCAGCTTTTAAGCTACCTCCCCATGAGCACCAGATACCATGGAGCTTCCTGGCCCCCACCACATGCTGCAGCCTCTTCTAGAGATGCAGCAACATGGAGGGGAGGGTGCAGGTGGGAGCTGGTGCACACGGGAAGCAGCTTTTAAGACAGCTCCCCACGGGTATCAGCTCCTATGGAACCACGTCTCACCCATCCCCTTCCACTGCTGCCTCTCTATCAGCGTGGGCGCAGGGCAGAGATGAGATGAGATGTACGGGGAACTATATTCTAAGCCGGCTCTCCGCACATGCCAGCTCCATGGAGCCCCCTTTCCTCCCTTGCTGTCTCACATAGAGGCAGTGGCGGGGGGGGAGTGCTCGAGGGGAGCTGACTTAAAATGTAGTTCTCCGTGAGCACCAGTTCTGCTAATCTGCCTGCTCCTGCCTCTCACACTCCAGAGGAGGCTGCTGCAGAGGAGCCTCTGTCCGGGGCTGGCACAAGCTCTCGTCGCACAGAGGCTGCTGTGTGGGATGACGGTGCAGCCTCTGTCTGCTGCGTGGGATGGCGGTGCAGCCCCGCATTGCTGACTCAGGCCCCAGGGACTATCGAATAATCGTGGAATTGCTACAGTTTGATGCAGTGACATGTTTGTTCGATGATTCCCTGTCTGACATCCCTAGCAAAAAGGGAGGGCGGCCCTGGACGGTGCTTCCCTCGTCCTTCTCTCCCGTCGCTGGCGACGGCGCCGCCTCTCACGCCAGGCAGCTGGACAATCCGTGCTGTCTCCGGTAACAGTGCAGAAGGCAGGTGGGCTGCTGCAGCTTTGCCTCCCTTCCTTCTGCGCCGCTGCTGCTGGGTAACGATGTTAAATAACGATTCATGGAGGAGTCGAGGAGTCGATAGAATTTCCATCGGCTACTTGACTAGTCGATGGGCACTTTCTGCACATTGAAATGCACAAGGGCCCCAGCAGGGCCTCCTGTGCACTTCAAAATTGGAACTCCGTGTGCAGCCCGGGGACAGCAGGAAGTCCCACTGACTCCGGGCTTTAAGAGCGTCCTTCCGCTTTGAGAGGCACAGGATGCTGAGGGCTCTTGTGCTTTTCCGAGTGGAAGCACCTGCATGGAGCCTGGAGTCAGCAGGGGACTAAGACCCCTGGTAACCCCGAGCTCCATGCGGCGCTGCTCCTTCAGGTACTGTCGACAAAGCTTCTGTCGACAAAGAGCGTCTAGACTACATCCAGATCTGTAGACAAAGCAAGCCGCTTTGTCGACATGACAGTGTAGAGGCAAGGGACAGTGTAGATGCAATAGCGCCTTCTGTCGACAGAACTCTCTGGACAAAAGCGTTATTCCTCAAACAATGAGGTTTATAGCCCTCAACAAAACTGCTGAGTTCTGTCGCCGTTGTGTCGACAGAATTCAGCGGCAGTGTAGACGAAGCTCTAGTTTTGTCAACTTTCCATAGTATAGTGGACTTTTGTCGACAAAACCCTGCAGTCTAGACACACGCTGAGTGGCCTGAGAGTGGCCCATTCTGGCAGGACGCCCAGCTGCAAAGTCAGCACCACCGCCAGCAGCAGCTGAGGAGGAAGGGAGGCCTGGTCTGGTATGTCAGCCCTTCCTTCTGTGCCGCTGCAGGTGTTGGCACTGCCTTTGGACCTGGGCAGCAGCACAACAGGGGCTGCTGTTGTGGGACCCAGTTTTGAGGGGGGCCCACTGAGCAGCGAGTGAGGGGTGGTCTCTGACGGGTCACTCAGCTCAGAAGTCAACGCGCCCCCAGCACCAGCGCAGTAGGCAGGGTTGCCTCGCATGTTGTTGCCACCTTTCCTTCCGCACTGCTGCTGGCAGGGCTGCCTTCTCTGCTGGGGGACCACAGAGCAGTGGCCACAGGGGAGATGCCCAGCTCGGAGGGCAGCTCCGCTCCCAGAAGCAGCGCAGAAGGAAGGGGGTGTGGCCTGCCATTGCCATCCTTCCCTCTGCACCGCTGCTGGTGGCATGGCTACCTTCCAAGCTGGGTGGCCAGAGCGAGCGGGATCCCAGCTGTGAAGTCAGTGCCAGCAGCAGCAGCAGCGCAGGAGGAAGTGGAGGCAGCAATGCTGTTGCCACTCTTCCGTCTGCGCCGCTGCTGGCCAGGTTGGGCGGCAGAGAGCAGCTGCCTCTCCAGCCGCCCAGCGTGGGAGGCCAGGAGAGATCAGGGACATTTCTTCTTATTTCCAAACTCCGCTGGGATGGGGACCTGAGGACTGAACACGAGGCCACGGCTGGGAAAGCCCAAACGTCCGGTGCCCCCGTGAGCGACCCTCCTGCCCTCGCCTTGCCGCCCCCTTCTGGGCAGGAACCCCCAGGGGGAGAAACGCTGCACTAGGGGATTCCTCTACGACCCGGAGGGCCACCACGGCCAGGAGTTCCTGGCAGCCCCTTTCCCACCACTTCCACGGAGGAGGCGGTAGGTTCTCAGGGGAGGTTTCCCCAACTCAGAGATCTTCCTGGATGGAGAGTGGAGGAGCAAAGGGAGGGCCTGGCCAGGAACGCCCAGGGCCAGGGCAGGGCTCCCACGGCAGCCCCGCCCCCAGCAGGGAGTGGCCAGAGACTCCTGGGAACAGACGGCTGTGGAAAGAAACCGGCTGCTCAGCCAGGCCCAAAACTCTGTGTCTGCCGGCCACTGGGGACAGCCCAGATGTATCCAGCCTCCCGATGACTCCGGAGTCCCTACTACCCCAGAGATGCTCCCTCCATGCCAAAATCTCCACCCACCACAGCTGCAGCAACAGCAGGAGCCAAGTAAAACAATTGTGCGACTGGTTTAAGATAAAGAGAGTGAAGAGAAATAAACCAACCATTGATTTGATGAGCTTTGCTTTCTGGGCCTTAAGCGCACGCTCGGGTCGGTCTCAGCCATTCCCTGCAAACCTGAGGATTTGATCCACTTTTCCCATGACAGCTGAGGGGGAGGCTGCACTCCAGGGCCTGTGGGGACAGAGCGGTGCCAGCAGAGCCCCCTCACTGGGGTGGAGCCCACAGGCACAGAAGGAGTGTTTCTGTTGCCATGACATCAGCCCCTCCCGAGGCAAAGCCCTCCCAGACTCCTGGCTGGAGCAGTCATGCCTAGCAGTCAGAGCAGGGGCTGTGGGTCAGAGCTAGGGTCAGGAGTCCCAGAGCAGCCCAAAGGCCGGTCTCATGGGCTCAGACTTGAAGGTCCAAAGGAAGCATCTGGTCATCTGGGCTGAGCTCCTGCACCGTACAGACCCCAGAATCTCCCCCACCCTTCCGGCCCCAGCCCCACTCACCCTGGCTGTGTTACTGACGCCCTCACGTCACGGCTCAGTGATGTCAAGGGATGGAGAATCCCCCATTGCACGACTTGGAGCCAGTCCGGGACTCTGCAAAGGGGGGCAGCCGCATCCACCCAACCCCCACGGGCTCTGCACATCTGACCCCTTGACAAGCCCTTCCCATCCCCAGAGACGGGGTTAGTTAGAGCAGGAGTGTCCTGGCCAGCGCCCCCAGCCACACGGTGGGGAAAGAATTGTCTGGAGCAGCTCAGCACTGCGGAGCCCACGTTTCCCTCTGCTGAGCGCGGGGCAGCTGGTCCGATTGCTCCCACGCGCGTGAGTCCAAGGGCCGCCGATGGGAGGTGGGCAGCACAAACGCTCCCATTCACACCCAGTCGCCTGAGCCCCTGAGTCCCTGTGCCCTAGCCCTGGGCCCTTCTATTCGAGGAACAGGGACTCCGACCGCCACACGCTGAGCAGGCCCAGGAGGACTGGGGGGGCTGATTCTCAGGGCAGGGTTGATACACCCTCCAGCCCCCGGTCATCTGAAGAAGTGGGCTGTGCCCACGAAAGCTCATGATCCCATCTGCAGGTTTTATTAGTCTTTCAAGTGCTACCAGGCTATTTGTTGTTTGACCATAGCGAGGGCTGAGGAGGGAGGTCCAGCCTGGGGCTCACAGCCAGTTGTGCCAGGAGTGGGCTAAGGCAAAGGATGCAGGCAAGGCAGAGGGCATAAGAGGGTCCCTCCATGGCCAGAGAGGGGATCCCAAGGAGCGACTGTCTTGAGTGGCAGTTGGGGAGCTGTGTGGTGGATATTAGGGGAAACGATGTCACTGAGGCTGGGGAAACACTGGAACGGGAGGCCTGGGGAAGTGGGGGAATGTCTGTCCTGAGAGGATTTGAAGGCCAGACTGGACAAAGGCCTGGCTGGGATGACTGAGTTGGGCTGGGTCCTGTTCTGAACAGGACCAGGACTAGCTGACTCCTCAGGTCCCTTCCAGCCCAGTGATTCTAGGACTCTGAACAGGGGCAGAGAGTGGGGTCCCAGGAGAGGTTCCCAGTAGCACAAGGCCTAGAGGCTAAAAGAGGGATGTGAGGGGTGCACTGGGGCACTGGAACTAGGACGTGGTTTCTCCTGGGCGTGTGTGTTGCGCACACTCAGCTGAACTGAAACATTTCCATCATCATCATCATCATCATCAGACTAGAGAATACAACAGCCCCTACCTGCTCCCGGAGGGGATGCTCAAAGGAAGCACCAGAAACCACATCGGCTGGTCCAGCTGCCAGGTGTGAAGATTTTCTACCCCTTAACTCTGCATCCTGTATCATCAGTGCACAAACAGCCCACCACTGCCTGTGCCACCCCGTCCAAATCCCACTGCCCATCTCCCGCATCGTAGAAACTTCCCCACCCAGACACCCACACGAGACCAGCTAGTCTCCTATTATCAGTCATCAACCTCCCCATGCATCTGAAACACTGACAGTCTGTGCCCCACAGACAGAGCCCCCTCTGCCAGCCCCTCCCCATGGACCACACTAACTGCCAGTCTCTGCCCCACAGAGCCCCCGTCTGTCATCCCCTCCCCCATTTCTTTAACTAACTGCCAGTCTGTCCCCACAAACAGCCCCTCTCTGCCAGCCTCTGCCCTACGTCCCTGACTAACTGCCCGTCATTTCCCACAGAGCCCCCCTCTAAACATCCCTCCCCGATGAACCTGACTAACTGTCAGTCTGTGCCCCACGGACAGACCCTCCCTCTGCCAGACCCGGGTGGAACAGTGTATACGGGGCTCATGGTCAATTTTCCCTCCCCCCGGCTTCTCTCCATGCCTGGTGAGGGGCTCCCCCTGCACCCTCCCACATCGGGCCCAGCTCCCAGGGCCAGGCTGCGATTGGAGACAGGGTCACCACTCCCTGCTGTATCCTGTCCAGCCGCAGGCCGAGAGGGAGCACGCACCCGGCTGGAGTCCTCCCTCCCTGAGCCGGAGCTGAGCCGGGGTGTCAGACGCTCCCTGCAGACTTCATAAGATATTAAACAGAGCCAGTCCCAAAACAGACTCCTGCGGAACCCCACTTGTTATGCCTTTCCAGCAGGATTGTGAACCATTAATAACTACTCTCTGAGTATGGGTATCCAGCCAGTTATGCACCCACCTTATAGTAGCCCCATCTAAGTTGTAGTTACCTAGTTTATTGATAAGAATATCATGCGAGACCGTATCAAATGCCTTACTAAAGTCTAGGTATACCACATCCACCGCTTCACCCTTGTCAATAAGACTCGTTATCCTATTAAAGAAAGCTGTCAGATTGGTTTGACATGATTTGTTGTTTACAAATCCATGCAGGCTGTTCCCTATCACCTTGCCACTTTCCAAGTCTTTACAGATGATTTCCTTCATTACTTGCTCCATTATCTTCCCTGGCACAGAAGTTCAACTAACTGGTCTATAGTTTCCTGGGCTGTTCTTATTTCCCTTTTTATGGATGGCTACTAGATTTGCCCTTTTCCAGTCCTCTGGAATCTCTCCTGTCTCCCATGATTTTCCAAAGATGATAGCTAGAGGCTCAGATACCTCCTCTATCAGCTCCTTGAGTATTCTACGATGCATTTTGTCAGACCCTGGTGACTTGCAGGCATCTAACTTTTCTAGGTGATTTTTAACTTGTTCTTTTTTTATTTTACCTTCTAAAACTACCCCCTTCCCACTAGCATTCACTATGTTAGGCATTCCTACAGAATTCTCGGTGAAGACCGAAACAAGGAAGTCATTGAGCATCTCTGCCATTTCCAAGTTTCCTCTTACTGTTTCTCCCTCCTCACTGACCAGTGGGCCTACACTTGGTCTTCCTTTTGTTTCGCATGTATTTCTAAAAAGTTGTCTTCTTTCCCTTTATTCCTGTAGATAGTTTGAGCTCATTCTGTGCCTTCGCCTTTCTAATCTTGCCCCTGCATTCCTGTGCTGTTTGCCTATATCCATCCTTTGTATTTTCTCCTACTTTCCATTTATTATATGACTCCTTTTTTAGTTTTAGATCATGCAAGATCTCGTGGTTAAGCCAAGGCGGTCTTTTGCCATATTTTCTATCTTTCCGACACATGGGAATAGCTTGCTTTTGGGCCCTTAACAATGTCCCTTTGAAAAACTGCCAACTCTCCTCAGTTCTTTTTCCCCTCAGTCTCGATTCCCATGGCACCTTACCTATCAGCTCTCTGATCTTACCAAAATCTGCTTTCCTGAAATCCATTGCCTCTATTTTGCTGTTCTCCCTTCTACCCTTCCTTAGAATTGTGAACTCTATGATTTCATGATCACTTTCACCCAAGCTGCCTTCCACTTTCAAATTTTCAACCAGTTCCTCCCTATTTGTTAGGATCCAAGCTAGAACAGCTTCCCCCCGGTAGCTTTTTCAACCTTCTGAAATAAAAATTGTCTCCAATGCAGTCCAAGGACTTATTGGATAGTTTGTGCCCCGCAGTGTTATTTTCCCAACATATGTCTGCAGAGTTGAAGTCCCCCATCACCACCAAATCTTGGGCTTTGGATGATTTTTTTCGTTGTTTAAAAAAAGGCTCATCCACTTCTTCCACCTGGGTAGGTGGCCTGTAGCTGCCTTCCACTTGCAAATTCTCAACCATTTTTAAAGGAAGGTCAGGCAGCAAGTCTGTGGCAGAGCCTGGAATGGAAACCAGAGAGGTGGAGCTACCAGATACCGCTCCAATCAAACCCCAGCCCACCTGAGCTAGCTAAATGCAGGCACCTGTTCTAAACTGGTTGTCAGGTTGATTTACCTGTTCCATATACCTTTTCCGTCGGGCGCAGAGAAAAGCAGAAAAACTCCCTGAATTAGAAAATACCAGACATTTATACATCCAGTATTTTCTCTATTTGTTTACCAGACACAAAGTCCAACAAACGGAGTGCCCTGTTCAGTACCAGACACTGGCAACCCTACCCACGGCCACGGAGCCAGCCCAGCCATTACACCTCTCAGGGACAGGGCCGGGCGATCTCGTATTGGACCAGCTTGTGCAGGGAGATAGCCCAGCTGGGAAAGGGCCCAGCCGTATGGCTAACCGCAGGGGCAGCAGACTGTGTGGCTGGAGCTAACCCAGCTTGCAAGGACTCTGTGGGAGATGAGGCCCACAAGGCCGGCAGGACAAAGGCAGGGCCCCTAGGCTGCACGTTGCAGGAATAAGCCAGAAACTCAGGGGGTGTAGGAAGCCCGCAGGAGTTCTAGCATCTCGCCATGCTGGCATCATGGCTGTTGGCCCTGTGATTGTTAACAGGCCATGTCCCCTCAGCTTGTTCCTGGCAATGTGGGCTAACGCTGGGGTAACCCGTCTTTATCAGCCTCGGTTTAGCAGTGGGGCTGGGATTCCATTTCCCAGCCTGCCGGAGAGCTCTGTGTCAGCGTGAAACCTCGTCTCCCTCGCCCACCCACCCGCCCGCACATGCAAGGACACACAAAAATACAAACACAGTGTATTTATTCGCAGTGGTGGCAGCAGACCTCCCGGTCTTGGGGGTTTGGGGCTTCTCCTCCTCCGACGTAGGGGGTGATTGCTTATCTCCTGTATAAAGAAGAGCAGAACGGTTTCCTAGTACCACGGAGGCAGGGTTCGGAGCAGGGGTGGAGCAGTGCCTGCTGCCAGTAGTAACCAGCTGCCACTGTCCCCCCTGAGCCGTCTCCTCCTCCACCAGTGGTGTGTCCACAGTCCTGTGTACCGGGACAGCTACCTCAGCTGTCTCCTCATGAACACGGTCCAGGAATTTCTCCTGGATGCGGGTGCTCCTCAACGTAGCTACCTGTCAGCCGGTGGTCAGGGCAGTGAGTGGTGTGTGTGAGCTATACACCCGAGACTTTAACTGCTAGGAGTGGGGTCCCTTAGCAGTGGGCAACCTGGAGGAGGTTGACGGGTGCCCCAAAGAGTTTAACGTCCGTGTCTTTACTGCTAGGATCGGGATCCTTTGCAGTGGGCAGCCAACAGGCTGACAGACGCCCCAGAGTTTAACAGGGAGAGCTTTACACCTCAGACTTTGACTGCTAGGACACAAAGTCCCGTCGCAGTGGGCAGCCTGGGGAGGCTGAGAGGTGCCCCAACGGATCTGTCCCCTGGAAGCGACACGATCCAACGCTCAAGCTCTCCCTATATCTGTCCCTTATGACCAGCTGGAGTTCTTTTGTTTGTGTTCGGTTCGGGTACAGCAGCACGGGTTCAAGTCAGAAACTCAAACCACACTTGCTTATTTGTAGGAGAAAGAAAAGAAAGAAAACTTGGTTCAATATATATATTTAAACTTATAAAGTGAATGAGGGCACAATCTTATTTTCTTGTTTACAATAGAAGTGAAACAGGTTGATTAGAGAAACTTATAATAGAGTAACTAAATTAAAGTGTACACATAAGAAACACATTGCAGGTATAATTCTCACCCCTGCGTTCCAGACTTGGCGTGGCCAGCGTCTTTCTCTCAATCCCTCGGGAAGAAGTAGGGCGAGGCTGGGCATCCCACAGACCTCGGGAGACAACATATACCTGCCAGCAGGTATAGATTGGAGCTCCAATGGGGTGGGCTACTAAACCCCTCTTTATACCCCTTGGGTCACGTAGGCTTCTTCCTGGTCTCAAGTGGCCAATTAGGAAAAATGGCTTTGAATGCCAAGTTTCCCACGGAAGGGTGCAAAGCATAATTCACACCTGGGAAACTGCAGACAATGGGCACTCTAGTATGTGATGGGCGAAGATTCCTCTCCTGGGACAGTGTAGGCGTGTCAATTACTGGTGCTAGCCATCAGGGCAGCAGGAGGGGGGGGGCCCCTCCGGTTATCAGCTAGCCCATTTACTGTCTGGTTTCTGTTTATTAGAGTCAGGGACAAGCAGCACACCTGCATTCCCAGGGCATCAAAGGCTGACTGCCTTTCTCTTGCTCTCTGGGGGGGGGGGGGGGAAACAAGATGGGGTTCATGTCTGGCTACACTACCTCGTCCTGTAGCTCTGCCACCTGCTGCCTGAGAGATTCCACCAGCAGGCACCTTTCGCAGTGGATGATCTCCCCAGCCTGGATATCAATACGTGGGAATTGCAATCCACAGTCCCTGCAAAACCACACCAGGATCTGGGGAGAGGCATCCATGTGCAGGCGCTCTGTCTGGCTTCAGGCGCAGGTGGAGGAGACAGAAGTAGTGCTGGCACAGGTGTTGCGGGTCTTCCTGATCACCCCCCACAAACATCGCTCCCCCTCCTTTTCAAATGCCCCAAGTTTTAAACTACTGGACACTACCTATTAGCTGTTAGTTGTATAGGAACTATGACACACACATGCAGTTCTGATTCCATCCAGCAGAGGGCAACACAATGCATAGAAAAAGTTGTGTATGAAAAAACAAATTTTATTGAAGTTTTTCTACAATATTTTACCACCATTTTTAAAGCAAGGTCAGGCAGCAAGTCTGTGGCAGAGCCTGGAAAGGAAACCAGAGAGGTGGAGCTACCAGATACCGCTCCAATCAAACCCCAGCCCACCTGAGCTGGCTAAATGCGGGCACCTGTTCTAAACTGGTTGTCAGGTTTATTTACCTGTTCCATGTTCCTCTTCCGTCGGGCACAGAGAAAAGCAGAAAAACTCCCTTAATTGGAAAATACCGGACACTTATACATCCAGTATTTTCTCTGTTTGTTTACCAGACACAAAGTCCAACGACCGGACTGCCCGGTTCAGTACCAGGCACTGGCAACCCTACCCACAGCCGCGGAGCCAGCCCAGCCATTACACCTCTCAGGGACTGGGCCGGGGGATCTCGTATTGGCTCAGTTTGTGCAGGGAGAGAGACAAGCTGGGAAAGGGACCGGCCCCATAGCTAACCGCAGGGGCAGCAGACTGTGTGGCCGGAGCTAACCCAGCTTGCAAGGGCTGTGTGAGAGAAGTGGCCCATAAGGCCGGCAGGACAAAGGAAGGGCCCCTAGGCTGCAGGTTGCAGGAATAAGCCATAAACCGAGGGAGGGTAGGAAAGCCGCAGGAGTTCTAGCATCTAACGATGCTGGCGTCATGGTTTTTGCCCCTGTGACTGTGAACAGGCCATGTCCCCTCGACCGGTTCCTGGCAATCTGGGCTAATGCTGAGGTAACCCGTCTGCATCGCCATGGGTTTAGCTATGGGGCTGGGAGTCCATTTCCCAGCCTGCAGGAGAGCTCTGTGTCAGCATGAAAGCTCGTCTCCATCGCCCGCCCACCCCCCCCCTCCTGCTGGTGCTCTCCAGTGAGATTCAAGACCCCAGCCATCTCGTCTCGCTGATCTCCTGGGGCCAACTGTGTGCCAACACACTGCCGATATCTTTCTATTTATCTGTCCCTGTGCACCCCCTCTGCCTGTCTGTCTGTCTGTCTATCTATCCCCATTGCACCTCCTATCACAGAATCATAGAAGTCATCAAGTCCAGGTCCCTGACCAATGCAGGACCAATCCAAACTAAATGAACCCAGCCAGGGCTTTGTCAAGCAGAGACTTAAAAACCTCTAGGGATGGAGGTTCCACCACCTCCCCCCAATCCCGTCTCCAAACAACCCCCTCTCTCTTACTACTCCTACAGGTGCAGGGACACAAACATAAACATCCCTGCAGAGACACGGAAAGATTCGGAGATGTTCACTCACATTCACATGCACATACAAGGACATGCACACACACACAGTGCACACACAGACACGCACACACACATACAAGGACACACAAAAATACAAACACAGTGTACACATACATACAGGGACAAACCAACATACACAAACACACACTCGGCCACACAAGCACACACAGGGACACACAAATATACACAAGAACACACTCAGACACACGTGGACATACAGAGATATGCACAAATGCACACGGAGCACAAGGATGCATTCACACAAACACAGATGCACGCACACACAGCGTACACACAACACATACACAAACACAGGGACGGACACACACGCACTCCCCAGCCCCTGTGAAGGCGCACGCACTCGTCGAGCACCCACAGCCAGAGCCGGAGCGCCATGGGGGATCCGTGGGGCAGGGGATGCTGTGCGGAGTGTGTGCCAGGGGCTGAGGCAGAAGTGAAGCTGTCGTGTCAGTGGTGACCAGGATTCTTCTCCTTTCCACACCCGGGGTGGGAGCAGCCTGACCTGGCCTCCCCCCGCTCTCTGCTTCACACCCTGGCCAGCGGGGGAGGGTGTGAAACCCCCAGTTCCTCCTGTGCCCCACTCCTGCCCTACCCCCGCACTGCTGCCCTCCGTCAGGCCAGGCTGCGTTCTGGGACTCCCAGCATGGGCAGGGTCGGCAGGGAAGGGGGAATCACCTCTGTGGGGGAAGTGAGTGAGCCCAGTTGTGGACCAGCTAGGACGTCCGCAATGCCACGGGCATAGCAGGGAGGGGCCAGAGAGGGGTACAAGAAGCACTCTGGGGCTAGGAACCTGCTGGGCAGGAGGAGGCTGAAGGAGCTCTGTGGACTCAGTGTCTCTGCCCAGAGGAGCCCTGATTGGGCACCTAACCAGGGGAGCAGATTTCAGAGAGTCAGGGGCCAGTGTGCCCTGCAAGCTGTGTGTGTGCCTCCAGGCCTTGGGATTGATGACTCTGAGCTCCATGGGGCCAGCCATCCCCTTGCAAACACAGATTGAAGGACACTGAAACTTGAGGCAAACAACCCCTCTGCCCCACCCCAGATGCAGCTGCATCACGGCACTGGAGAGGCGATCCCTGTAGACACAGCTGAGTGTGGAGAGTCCCCTCTGGCCTGGGGCACCTTTGTGTGACTCTGTGACGGGGCCGTCCAGCCCCGCACTGGCCAAGGGAGGAGCGAACTGGACTGCTGGGCTGAGCAGGCCCCGCCCCCACAGCAGTGCTGGGCATGCTCCAACTGCGGGCCAGGTATAAAAGCCAGGGAGACAGCTCATTCGTGGCTGGCCTCCGGGGGCGGGAGCGGGAGAGGAACTCCTGCCCGGCCTCTGAAGCCCCAGCCGGGCCAGCCGCCTCCGCCGCTACAGTCCCCGGGCCGAGCTCGACCGCAACGCCGACTACGGTGGGCAGCCCGCCCGGCCGCTGTTGATGCCCCCGTCGCTGCTGCTCCAGACGTCGGGCCTGCCAACGTCATTGCCGCCGCCAGCCCAGCGCCTGCAGGCGGGATCTCCATCGGCCAGAGGACCGGGGTAGGAAGCGACCTGGGGCAGGAAAAGCCCTGGCGGGCTCCCCGCCGAGCCAGTGGTGGGAACCACCCACCAGTGATCGAGCCCTGGGTTGGGGCCCGGTGAAGAGGGAGGGCCCGGGCCCCCCTACCCATCCTCCCAGAGCCTGGACTAGGCCTCAGGGCCGAACTGTACGGGGCTGGGCGCTCCACCACAGGCTCTTGTAAGGCCGTTACTTCTGACACCCCTCCAGCTGCTGTGGGGTACTGCCTCCACATCCTGCAGATTGTCGCTCCATGGGACTCTGAGCAGCCCCCAACTAGAGCCCCTCCCCCAGCCAAACCAGTGACCCTGGAACACACGGCCCTCATCCACCTCCTCCCCACACACACAGCCTGGGCCAGTGACCCTAATCCCCCAGGACCCAGCCGCAGCCCCCTCCCCCAAAGAGCTTGAGCCAGTGAATGAAGCCAGAGCAGGAATGGGGCACATGGGTCCTGCATGGAGTCCATGGGACAGCTCTGAACTCCCCTCTCCCAGACACGCTCCTGGCCCCCCCACATCCATCCCCCACAGTGACACGCAGGGAAAAACAGAAACACACAGTGACGCATGTAGAGACAGACAGACAGACACACACATACGCATGTAGAGACAGACACACACATTGACAGGTTTAGGTTGGACATTAGGAAAAACTTCCTACCTGTCAGGGTGGTTCAACACTGGACTAAGTTGCCGAGGGGGCTTGTGGAATCTCCATCCCTGGGGATATTGAAGAGCAGGTTGGACAGACGCCTGTCAGGGATGGGCTAGAAGTGCTTGGCCCTGCCATGGGGTCCCTTCCAGTTCTAGGATTCGATGATACTATGATATCCAGTAACAGACACACATGCAGTGAGACACGTGCAGTAGCAGACACACATGTGCCCAGAGATTTACACACAGGAAGAGCACAGAGCTACGCTCGCGTGTGTGTGGTTACTGAAAACTGCATTCCATTTGTGGTTGTTGCAGTGTATTTGTGGGTTTTTTCCTGGTCCTGCTGGCAGGCAGGGGGCTCTGCAGGGAAGCCTGGATCTGGATCTGGCTCTGGTTGAGCAAGCCGCAGCCTTGTGGCTGTGAGGGTGCAGCAGGAGTTTGCGCTGCGGTGTGTGAGGGGCTGAGGGCAGGGAGGTTGGGAGTTTGATGGGCTCGGGACACAGATTTGTGGTGTGTGGATGGTGCAGGAGTGTTGTGGCAGAAGACTGAGGATGGATGCAGAACAAGGAGCAATGGTCTCAAGTTGCGGTGCGAGAGGTCCAGGGTGGATATTAGGAAAAATTATTTCCCTAGGAGGGTGCGGAAGCACTGGAATTGGTTCCCTAGAGAAGTAGTCGAGTCTCCATCTCGAGAGGTGTTTAAATCTTGGCTTGACAAAGCCTGGCTGGGTTGATTTAGTTGGGGTTGGTCCTGCCTTGGGAAGGGGGCTGGACTTGATGCCCTTCTAAGGTCGCTTCCAGCTCTATGGTTCTATGATTCTATGCGGGGGTGCAGGAGTTTGGGGATGTGAGAGGCTCAGGTCAGGGGGTTCCACTGTATGATAGGCTCAGGCTTTGGTTCTCGAGTGGAGGGTGCAGGAGTGTTATGATGCTGAAGCCACTTGGGGGACGTGGCCGTAGTTGGCCAGGCTTTATTTCTAAATAAAATATTATGTCAAAGGAAATGTTTCAGCATTGTCTTTGTTTGTGAGAGGGGCGGGGAAGCTGTTTTGAATCAGGGGGCAGCGGCCACAGAAACATCAGTCAGGGCCACACAAGTGAGATGCAAAAAAAATCCCTCCAACCCACCCCAGGCCTCACTAATGTGGCCCAAACTGAGACATCTCACTCCCCTGGCACTCCATCCCCAGGCCAGATTAACTCTTCTGGGTTCCAGGGTTAGTGGCATTTGCAGGTCCCTCTATAGTCTGAGGGGGGGGCCAAAATGAGGGATCCCCGAACCTCAGTCCTCCCTGTCCCTTCCCCTCACCCCAGTGGGGCTGGAGCACCAGAGGAGTGAGGTGTCTCAGTTGGGGGCCACCTCAGTGAGGCATGGGGATTTTGGAAGAGGGGTTTTTGTGTTTTGCTTTTCTCATGTGTGGTCCCTGACTGATTTTTCTGGGGGTCAGTGGCCCTGGAGGTGAAAAAGGTTCCTCATCGCTGCCTTAAATAACAAAAACTTTGAAACCTTTTGTGTTAGACAAAAATTAATATTTTACATTATTTAAAATGAAGTTTCATAAACTTGACCTGGCCTCTGTCATGTGGTGGGGGGTGTCTCTGTGTTTCCGATGTAACTTGAGGTATCGCCCCTTCCTGACAGCACGTCCCTGCCCCCAGAAGTGGGGAGCTGGAAAAAAAACTTTAAAGAGTCTCCTGGGGAACAGGGTTATGTGAGTGTGGGGAAGACCCCTAGACACCTGGGAACAGAAAGGGCAGCTCCCCTGGGCCCTGACTGGGCTCTCATCGCCCAGCCATCATCACCACTGCCCTTCTTCTGTCCTGATCCTCATCCCCCCGCTGTTCCCATCCCCTGTTCTCCTCCATCTCCTCCCCCTTCCATTCTCCTTCCCCTCCCCATTTCTACCTGCCCAGCCCTCTGCCCATCCCCATCCTCTCCCTCCTCCCTGTCTGTCCCCATCTTATGTGAGGGCTTTGCTGGAAATGTCCCCACCCTCCCGCAGCGGGAACAATTCAGCACCCCCCCCATCTCTATCCCCTCCACTCCACATTATTTCCTCCATTCCCCACAGTTGAAAATTGAGCTCCCCTATCCCCTCAGGTGACAGTTGGGCTCCCCCATATGCCCCTAACCCTCCCCCAGGCCAGAATTCTCTCTGGCACCCGTACCCCCTTTCCAAACCCTCTGCTCCCCCTTCACCCAGGTCACACCTCCCTCCCAGACCCTGCACCCACAAGAGCTCCTCCGTCAGGCCAGACTCCTCTCCTGCACCCATGCCCCTCCTGGACCCTGCACCCTTATCCACTGCCCCAGATCAGACCCCCCCTCCCTGCACCCAGGCTCCTACCCTAAACTCCCTTTTGTACCCAACCACCCCGTCCCAGACCCCGAACCCATCAGAAGAAATGTGGCTTTTGACCACTTGCCAAAATGCCCCCCCATTAAAAATTATTGACCAAGCCTGATCCAAATGTTTTTTCAAATGTTGTTTAATCAGAATTTAAATACAATTATATACAATTCGGAGGGTTGGGGGGAGAGGGACGCAGCTGCTGGCTCCTCAGCTCCTGGTGAGCTCACTGGCTGCCTTCCTGCTGCAAGGAAAGCAGAATCCGTTAGAGATTCATCCCTGGGGACGCAGGGGTACTGGGCCCCCCCAGCATCTCCCCCCTCCTCGCCCCTGCTATGAGACTTGTTCTACTCTCTGGTCACCCCCCTGTCAGGCCCGTAGGGTGAGCTCCTGACCCCCCCAGGGTTCCTGACACCTCTGACCCCTCCCACCTCCTAGGACACGGTTCCTGTGCGCAGAGCCTCCCCCAACCCCAGGGACGCTCGCAGGGGCAGGAGGGATTCTGCCAGCAGGGACGTGGGGTGGGGGCAGCCCGAGGAAAGGGGCGGAGGGGACTCCCTGAGGGGATGGGAAGGAGACCCTGGCCCTGCCCCACTCTCCTGCATCTGCTCCGGCTGCTCACCATGTAGCCTAGGAGCTGCTGGGCCTACCCCAGCAGGGCGTGGGCCAGGACCAGCCCGGCCCGGCTGGGGCGCCGCAGGGGGGAGCGGGCGTCGAGCAGCGCCCTCCCAAAAAAGGAGTTTTCCTGCTCTGGGGAGAAGAGCTGCCCAAAGACCTGAAATCAGGAGGACAGGAGGTTTCAGCTGACGGCCCAGAGCCCGGCCCCAACTCCTGCGATACCCTAACCCTAACCCTTCCCCAAACTCCCTTCCAGACCCTGCACCCGGACGCTCTCCTCACCCTGCACCCCAAACCCCTGCCCCAGGTCACACCTTCCTCCTGCCCCAAGACCCCCCCAGACCTCACCCCCCTCCACAGAACAGAGCAGCCCTAGGCCACTGGCCAACATCTTGGAGCGCCCTGACAGCGTCACAAAGGGGCAGCGCCGCCCTCTCTGCTGCTCGCATAGTCGAGGGAAAATGCATCGACCGTTCGATCAGTGACTTACTCGCCGCTGCTCCGAGCCGTGTCCTGCCCTGGCAGCGTGTCCTTACCTCTCCCACCCTCACGGTGTTGCTGTGAGCCAGGACACATCTCTCTCCTTAGAGTAGTGCCTGCACCACAGGTCCTCTGCCTGGTGGATGTTGAGACCTGGAAGAGACACAACAGGGTCATTCTGCTGGCAGGTCTGAGCCCTTCCCCTCCCACGGGTCCCACCAGGCATCCCTAGGCAAATGGAAGGGCAAAGGGGGCAGAAGGTCGGGAACCCTTGGGCCAGTCTGGGGGAAAAGGGCTGGGTCCCCTCCCCCCGCCGCTGTCACCCTCAGGGTGTCCCTGGGACCCAGTTCCCGGCTGGCTTCCTTACCCCTGTGGTGTGGGACGAGTTGGTACAGGCTGTGCACCCCCTCCCGGGCCAGCCGGCTGACGTCCTCGGATGGGTCCGAAATGAAAAGGCCCAGCTGGGACAGATGGTGACACATCCTGGGCCAGTCGGCTGAGTTCTGAGGGGAGAGAAAAGGGAGGGGGGCCCTCAGCATCCTGTCCCATGCAAAGGGCCGCCGAGGTGGGTTTAAGCTCGGGGGATGGACAGAGACACCCCCTGGGGCCGGGGCAGGGCCGGGCTTGCGAGGAGACAATGCTGAAGGGTCACAGTTGCTCTTGTGTAAAAAGCCTGCAGTGTAGATGTGGCCTTGGTGTCACCCAGCACTGGACTTTGTGGCCAGGAGCAAGAGTTAGAGCCTCCCACCCGCCCCGCTGCCTCTCATGGGCTCCCGTCCGGCCCAGGCCCTGGGTTTTACCCCAGCGCGTCCCAGCAAGGCCTGCACTAGACCCATCGACACGCAGAGAATCCACCACTGCCTTGGGGCACCTGTGTCTGTGGGGACTCGGACTCACACCTGAACATGGGGCCTGATTTCTCACAGGACTTTGGCTCTTTCCTGGCCAGGCCATGGGGCTGGTCCCACCTTTGTCTGGCAGGGACCGATACTGTCTCTCCAGGGAGGCCCTGCAGTGCAGGCACCTTCTTTTCCCCCCGGGCTCGCTCAGGAGCTCAGGAAAAGCCATTTTTCTGCAGCTCACGAGGCAGTAGGGGGATCCTGCTTGCTCCAGCACCAATCCCTCAGCTTCTCTTTCAGCAGGGGTCAGGCCTGGATGGTCTAGTCCCCTCTGAGACTCACTGGTGCTGGCTCACCCCCTGTCCTGCTCGTGGCTCTGTTGTCCCCCCTACCCACAGCCCCCCCAACCTCTAAATGCTCGTCATATCAGTTCCCGCTTCTCCGCACCCGTGGCTAGGCCGTGCACGGCTCTGGGGGGCTGCTTTGCTGCCCTCAGCCCTGCAGTAGCTTGCTCCCCAATTTGCAGCCCGCTCCCATCATGCTTGGGGTTTCCTGGTACCGGCGGGAGGACAGGGTCAGACCAGGAGAGTTAATTTGATGTTGCAGCGGCAGGGGAAGGGGGTGTGGCGCAGAGGAGCTGTTAGTACATTATTCCAATACACCATCCCAGTAGAGGTGTTGCACTCAGCTCTACCTGCAGGGGAGTCTCCATCTGCGGTGAGCGGAAAGGGGGTCTATGACCCACACCAGTGGCCCCAGGGCCACGGAGGAGGAGAGTCCTTTTGCAAAAGGGAGACGTTTATTGGGTCTTCGCGGGCGTCTGTAGGGGGGTGTCCTGTTTGTGCCCCTCGCCGCCCTCTGGGCAGCGGCACCGGTTGGGCTCAGAACTGGACACAGGACAGGACCATGGCACCATCCGTCTCCAGTGTATGGATCCACTGGAAGCCGTGGCAGAGCTGAATTGTAGAACGGCTGCCCACTGGCAAAGACCTTGAAGCTCTGCTTCCTGCAGCCGACGGAGAGGAACCCACTCCTTCTTGGGGGAGGAGCAGCCATGAGAGGGACCCACTCAGACTGGTCAGACTGCGCGACGTCGTGGAACCGGCACTGCCTAGGTGGGGTTCTACCGCCCCCCCAGTCTGCTTCTGTGCCCGAGTTTCCCCCTCTGCCCCATGGGCAAACAACAAAGTGCTTTACAAACACTCTCGGTGTCATCGACATTTTATGAAGGGGGAAACTGAGGCATGGAGTGTCATCTAATTTATACAGCCAAGTGCTCTTGCTAGTTGGCCCCACTACCTCTCCATTCCCCTGCTTCCACCTGATGTCAAATACACTCAGCTTGTACTACTTCTTCCTTCCTGTGCTGAAGCCAAGCAGCTGAGGAGAGGGAGGCAACATCACTAACCAACAGGGACAAACCACATTCAGCATCATAAAAGATACCCCTTGAGAAAAATCTACTAGGAGCAGGTTTTAGTGACTGGCTGCCGGGTTAGCACAGGGCCAGGGAACTCCAGAGGAAACTTGCCCGGCAGAAGGGTTTGGGCTTCCCCCTCTGAAAGAGCCACTTTCCTGCCCTGAAAAGACATTTCCAGGCTCAGCCATGCTGGGCAAATTCCAGGAGAGGGACAGAGAGACCAAGCGCCTCACTGGACAAGCCCGTCCCTCTCTTGGGTCATCATATTTCCTTTGACATCCGCTGCCGTGGTGATCACACTCAGACACGGGGGAGCCAGCTCAGGACCCACCTTTCCCCAAATAGAGTCTCCAGAATAGACACTCCAGGAGCATTTCCCTGGTGAGGGAGACACAGCGGCTGCTGGAGTCACCATCTTGGCCATAAATACACAGAGACCAGAGGAGACACAGGCCTGCCCCAGGCACATAAAGAGACTAGGGATCCCTCGTACTCCATGTCCACTCAAGGCAGAACAAGACATGCGGGACTTAATCTGCAGCCAAAGAATGTAGCTGACATGTAGTTAAGTTCTGCAGTAGCTTCCAGGGAAGGTTCTAGACTTGGGGTTGCCAGGTGTCCAGTTTTGAAACGAACAGTCCAGTATTTGAGCTTTCTGTTCGGGAAAAAAATATAATCGAGCAGATAGACCTGTCCAGTATTTTCTCAATCAGATGTAATGTAGATTGTGATGTCATCTCAGGAGTGTCCAGTATTTTTCCTGAAACCATCTGGCAACCCTATCTAAACTCCCCATCTTCAGAGGCTGTTCTAAGCAGGTTGAACAAATCCCTGTCAGGGATGATCCAGGTTTGCTTGGTCCTGCCCCAGAGCTCAGGGCTGGACTTGGTGAGAAATTTAGGCCCCTTCCAGTCTGTGGCTGGGGAATTCTGTGCCAAAAAATTAAACATTCTGCAGGCAATATCTGAAGATTCTGCAGATTTGATTTGTCAGCTGAACACAACACAATCCTGCCAGTTACAGTGATTTGGGAACAATATTTCACAATATCTCTCGGCCAGCACGTCTGGAACAACAGAGATTAAATGAATAAAGATTCTGCTGCTTGTTTTGACTAATTGATTCCTTAGGAGACACATTGATACAGAAGTGTGTGGAGTTCATTTCCACGGCACTGAGGCCTGTGTTTCCCGCCCCGGTGGGAAGCCGTGCACAGGCTGGAGGAGCTCAGGGTGAGGGAAGAAGCCGGGGAGTGAACTCAGAGGATGCTGCTTTTGAGGGGAAGGTTTAAGTTCAGGGGGGTGTTGTTCAGGTGTTGAGAAGCCTCCCCCAGGGCTGACCCAAACCTCTTCCATTGAGTCAGACACCTCGGCTCCTGTCCCCCCACCCTCACCCCCATGGGTCTCTGGAGCCCCTCCCCCACTCCCGGCTCAGAGCTATCACCTGTCCCCCTGTGTTAGCGCCAGGGCTCAAAATGCTCCCTCAGAGCTGAGCCCACAGCCCAGGGCTGCAGGGGCTCAGGGCGATTCACTCAAGGCTTCCCCCTCCCCCAAACGCTCCCCATCACACCCCTCCCCCCTCCACACTGGGAACAGGCTGGGACTTGGGGGGGCTTGGTCCCTGGTGCGCTCACACAAGGCCAATTTCTGCCCAGGCAGGTGACTCCCCACTGGCCCAGACCACCCAGGGCAGGGGGGTTCCCCATCCCCCGACATGCTCAGAGCCAGGCTGGGGGCCAGACCCTGCAGGACTCGAGAGCGACTGGCTGCTGCTCCAGACAGGGCGACTGGTGCTAGACGGGGGAGGGGCAGAAGGAGGGGGAGGGGGAAGAGGGGGGACACTCTGGGGAGGCAACCGGGAGTACCCAGATTTTAAAATTAAAATCTGAGATGGTGCCCGATCCCAGGGGCCTCCCCAAGGAGTCTCCCTGTCTGGGAGCAGTGGCCCCTGCTCAGCGACTCTGCACACGCAGTCCGGTTGCTCCCAGGGTTGCCGGGTGTCCGGTTTTGAACCGGAGCGTCCACCCTTTGAGCTTTCTGCTCAGGACACAAATTGAGAAAACAGAACTGTGCGGTGTTTGCTAGATAAGATGTGATGTGGAGTGTGATTAACGGCACGTGTGCCCGGTATTTCTGTGGAAACCATCTGGAAACCCTGGTTGCGCCATGCAGCAGAGCAGGGGGTGAACCATGATCCCACGGCGCCCGGAGCCTCGGCAAGGTCTGCAGAGAGCCCTGTGCAGACAGCTCTTCTCCCAGCCGTGAGCTCTCCCTGCCTGAGCCTGAGCTACCCGCCCAGCAGGGTAGGGAGATGGGGGAAGAGAAGGTCCAGAAAGCAGTTCCCTGACATCAAAGGGGTAAGAAGCAGGGCTGGGAGGCACCTGGCTCTAGCCAGAAGGAGCTAGTTTCTGACAGCCAAGCCGCCTACAGAGAGGGGAAAAGGGACAAAGGCCGTTGGGCCCAGGGATTGTAAAAGGCCCGGGGGCTCCGGGCCACCATCACAGTCACTCCTGCTGCAGTGGTGGCAGCTGGAGCCCCAGGCCCTGTAGAATCGCCGCGCTGAGCGTTGTGCCTCAGTGTCCTGCGCCACGTGCTCTGGGCAGCTCTGAGCCAGCAGAGGGAGGAAGACCTGGGTCAGCTTTAGTCCTGCTCCTTTGCTCTGAGGTCCTGTCCCTCCCCAGAATATGGAGCTCACTGTGATTATCCCTGCACTGCTGCCCGGGGGGGAATCTTCCATCCTGCCCTTTGTCCTACACCAGGCACCTGCAGCCTCCTAGGATTTAATGGGCATTTACCTGACGGGCTTTAAGAGCTTTTCCCTGCAGCCAGGATGCTGTGATCCCCAGCGACACCTGGAAGCAGCCGGGAACTGCTGTTCTGGGGGCAGACGCAGAGCAGGGCAGGTGTCCATAGGCCTGGTGAGACACTCACTCTCCATGAGGTGTAACAGTTAATTTGAACTAAGGACTTAGTTCGAATTAACTTTTAATTGCCGCGTGTCGCCGTGGGCAGTTAGTTCGGACTAGGGGGATTTAAAAATGGCGCCCGCCCGGGATCATCCAAATGAAACCCGGGATATTTAAATCCCGGGCTTCATTTGCAAGTTCGAATGCCTACATTCGCCTCCCTAGTTTGAACTAGGGGGCTAGTGTAGACATACCTTTGAGGACTAAAATCCTGCAAAGGACAACTGCTGGTCGGAGAATGCTCAGCCGACCAAGAGCAAGCACCAGTGTAGATGTGGCAAATAATGTATCAGTAAGGAATGTAAATGATAGTAATTAACGTAATGCCATGCGGAAAGCTGGTAATGGGGGTGTCGACATAGTGACAGAGCTAGTGCACCCCTGTGTCTTTTCTCTGAAGCTTTTACCATTCAGTTGGCTTTCTCAAAGCATCCCATGCATCCACTGGGCAAACGCAGCAGCATGGGTGGTGGGTAACGAAGGCAAGGAAAGGCGCTGCCTTCCCAGAATTGCGCATGCTCTAGCTAACTATGTGGCTGCCCAGCCTTATGGGCAACCAGGGGGGCTGAAGCCATGGTGTGGCAGCCGGGTCCTCGAGCTGCCAGGGAAGCCTGGGGCTGAGGCGCGGCTGCCCACTCTCCCCAGGGGCCAAGAAGGATCAGACTATGGTGCAGCTACCCAGGTCTCTGGCTGTCAGGCACTCTGGCCAGCTGGGAAGTGTGGGGCCATGACACCCCCTTGAATGGGACAGCCAAAGGGCCCTGAGAAGTTCAGGGACTGGGGGCAGTAACCTGAGGTGGGGGACAGCTGCTGCCATGGGGGCTGGGCTTGGCTTCCTGGGGGAAGAGGTTGCAGAAAGGGCAGAGCCGTGGGAAGAAGGGGCAGGGCTCAGCTTGCCTTCCCCAGATGGGCGTTCACCCATCACCCATGCCCAGCAGGCCCAGAGGGGTTCAGCACTGGCAGTTCTTCCTTAGGAAGTCTGTGACCAATCCAGTGTGATGGTAACCGAGGCAAGTCTGGCCTCTTTAGACATCCCCAGCCAGTGTCGGTGTCAGTCTGACCAGCTCTCTAACTGTCCCCACCTTCCCGACTTAGAAAGTCACTTTTATCCAGCCAGAATTCCTTTGTCTTCTCCAAAGAAGAAAGAAACCAATGGCTCTCAATGGGAGAAATTAGGAAAGGTCACATTTATTGAAAAAAGAACAGTTTCAAAACATAACATGAAACGGCCAAATTACTGACCATAAAATATCCCGTCCCTCCTCCAATTTGTGTCCACCCAACCTTCAAGCAACTAAGTCTTTCACAGCATGGCAGGAATCTTGTCTGCTGTGCGCCCTTGCTAACAGCCATCTCCATCAACACAATCAAATTCTTGTTTTCCAGGTGTGTCTCCCGCTAGATCTTCCCAGGAAAAGGTAAGTGACTCCGAGATTCCATGGCCAGAAGGGACAACTGTGATCTTCTAGTCTGACTTGTACGACACAAGCCAGAAAATCACATCCAGGGAGTCCTTTACCAAGATAGCAGTGTAATTTGTAGAAAACGTGGTGGGGATCTGCCTTCTGAAATGCACTCCATGGTGTTGGTTTGCTTTCCTGCCTGAGATCTAGGCTCTGATTAGAGCTGGCGGGAAACTGCAATCTGACCTGCAGCGAGCCAATATTTCAAACTGTGTTGTCATTCCATTGTGGATTGAAACGCTGACATTTTTCTCATGGTTTTTTTTTTAACGCCAATTCAGGGCCATCAAAAGATTTTTGTTGTGTTCGTTGTACAGCATTATATAAAATGGCATGTGCAAATATCATGTGTCAGAAGACTTACCTGGCGTTGGCTGGATCTGGCCTAGGGGCAGGCCAGGCAGGCACTGGCCTTGCACTGGCACTTCTAGGGCCTGGCCTGGGGCCAGGGGAGTGGGGAGCTGGGCTCTCCCAGGGCTGGAGGGCAGGCCCCGCTGGAGAGTAGCAGCTGGGGGCAGGGGTAGAGGCTGGATAGGCCTCTTGCTGGGTCCCCAGAACCAGCCATGGGGGAGGGGGGAGGTAGTGCAGGCCTCCTGACTGCTCCCCAGGGACGGTTCATGGGGAGGGGACCATGCAAGCCACAGGAGGGAAGGGGAGGCGGAGTCGGCTGGCTGGCTGTAGCCATGCTGGGCAGCCTGCTGGTGCTGGGGCAGACTATGGCTACTGCAGCAGTGCGCCTGGGAGAGGAGGGGGCGCAGCATCCTGGGAGGGGAGGGGGCTGGTGGGGCCTTTCCCTCCCTACCTGGCACTGTGTCTGAGAGTCTGGGAGAAAGGTTTGGGGCAGGAAGGCCACTTACCTGGGCCAGCGGCAGACAAGATGCTGAGCCCCGTCCCCAGCTGGCCACTCCCTTGATGGTGCAGTTGGACCCAGTGGTCACTGTGCATTTTCGCTGTCCCTGCACTCGCTGCCCCCGGTGGTGACTGTGAGTATCGCATCCCTCTACTCGGCCCCCTCCCTTTCCACATCATGGAAAACAATTGAATTCCAGGCACATTCCATGTTCTGGCGCAATCAAATTCTTACCGTGCTTTAAGTTAAGAGGAAGGTAAATACCCAATTTGGTGGTCTTAGCTCTAAGCATTTAGGAGGACTTCTTGAGCAAACAGACTTGCAGACAGATAGATAGATAGATAGATAGAATATTAAAATTAATATTTACTATAACAAACATCTATATTAATATATTAATATTTACTATAACAAACATGAAATTGCAATTTAGAGGTGAAATGAGCTAGTTTTTGTGGTTCTTTTTCAGATTTTCTTTTTTTGAAGGCACCACATAATGACAAAGATATTGCTGGATCATATGAAAGTTTAAAAGCCGCCACCATGGAGGATACACCTTACTCCACACTTCCTGTGAGAGTCCCCCCTTCCTCTATAACATCCGAGCTCTGTAAGTGATCCACTCCCCTCTGGACTTTGCATTCATAGAAATCTCAGGCTGGAAGGGAACTCGAGAGGTCATCACGTCCAGCCTCCTGGACTGAGGCAGAACCAAGGAAACCTGGATCATCCCTGACCGGTGTTTTTCCAACTTGTTTTTTAATCCTTCAGTGACTGGATTTTCACAACCTTCCTTGGAAGCCTGATCCAGAGTTTAATTATTCTTACAGTTAGCATTTTTTCTTCACATCTAGCCTAAATCACTTTTCTTGCAGATTAACCCCGATAGTTCCTGTCCTACCTTTAGTGAGACTGAGAAGAATTGATCCCCATCCTTTCGTAACAGCCCTGAACATATCTGAAGGTTGCTATCAGGTCCCCTCTCAGTCTTCTTTTCTGGAGACTAAACATGCCCTATTTTATTAACTTTCCTTCACAGGTCAGATTTTCGAAAAGAATTTCTGACCTGCTATACCCCTTTTCACCAGTCCCACCACCTAGCCAGCTATTCACACATTTGTAGCTGTCCACTTGATTTTTTGTTGCACAGTACACTGTGCATTTGTCCACTTCTGTTTGTCTATTACATTTCATCTGGTTGATACCAGCCCAATTCTCCAGTTCCTCAAGATCAGTTTGAATTGTAATCCCATTCCACAATGTGTTTGCAACCCATCCCAGTTTGGTATCATCTGCAAAGTCTATGAACCGTTGTGCACTCACCTTATACTAATTTCATCGAGACCACAGTTCCCTAGTCTTCCGACGTGAATGTCGTGAGGGACAATGCCAAAAGCCAGACAAAAATCAAGATATATCAGGCCATGCTGCTAGGTGAAGTGGCAACCCAAGTGCTGTGTAGCTCTTCAGAGAGCGACGTCTGTGCAGGGGAACCAGTGAGGAACTGAGACCAGAGGACCAAACAGCCACAGAGCAACCTTCTCACCTGTCCAGAGGAGGCATCATGTGGACGATAAGCTTAGGCAGGCAGCATGCTGTGTGTTCTCCAGCAGAGTCCCGCATGGATGGAAGCAGCAACTGTCTGAGGTGAAGGGCTTCTAAAAAAAGGAAATAATAAGTGCACACAAAAAGCCTCTTGCAGTGCATGACGAAGCCGTTTTATTAGTCCTAGTACACTCATGAGCTATGCTACATCTTCCTGAGAGCCATTTATCAATGTATTCCCTATTTCCTAGAGCTGGCTGGAATTTTTCCAGTGGAATGCTTTTCCACTGGAAAATGCAGTGTCATCAAAATTGAAACGCCTCAAAGAAACTTCTCAGTTTGGACAGAATTCCAGGTAACAACAACAACAACAACAAAAGCTAAATGGGGTGTTGCTGTCAGCTTCAAAGGGAACCTTTCTATTTTCCCTTTTAAAGTGGCTTTCTCTCGAATGTTTTAATGTTGCATTCCAGAATATACAACTGCTGCCAGCTGTTGGCTGCCTATGTGTTCTCTCTGTGTGTTGCGCTCACACTGGCCATGTAGCCCATACAGCGTGCCCTCAAGCTGCCCAAGAAAATGACATTAGCAGACATTAGCTACGAGTTAGACATTAGACAGTAGCAGGGGCTGGAGCACATGACCTGCGAGGAGAGACGGAGGGATTTGTGCTTGTTGAGTCTGCAGAAGAGAAGAGTGAGGGGGGATTTCAGAGCAGCCTTCAACTTCCTGAAGGGAGGTTCCAAAGAGGATGGAGAGAGGCTGTTCACAGTAGTGACTGATGGCAGAAAAAGGAGCAATGGTCTCAAGTTACAGAGGGAGAGGTGTGTTAGGAAAAAGTATTTCATTAGGAGGGTGGTGAAGCACTGAAATGGGTTCCCTTAGGAGGTGGTGGAATGGGTTCCCTAGAGGTGTTTAAATCCCAGCTTGACAAAGCCCTGGCTGGGTTGATTTAGTTGGGATTGGTCCTGCTTTAGGCAGGGGCTGGACTCGGTGACTCCTGAGGTCTCTTCCAGCCCTACGACTCCATGATTCTATGCCATTCTTAGCCAGGTTCATTGCCAACAAAGCACAGGATTGGTGCCCAATGTGCGCTACAGCTACACTCAACACCTGTATCCCCAAGACCATGGACTTGGTTCAGTGAGCTGTGGGAATTTCTGCTCTCCCTGAGGCTAGACTGACACCTCTTCTGCAATCCCTGTTTTATACACCTGTACAATCAAGTCACATGTCCCCTCTCTGACATGGTTATTTGCCACCTTTATCTTGTACCACCTGCTGGTTCGATCAAAACATCTCTCGCCACCCCCCACCCCCCACCCCGACCATATCCTTAGGAGGGGTCAGTGTGTCCCGGTACCACCCTCAGGGAGCGTCTTTACACCATCATTTTGTATCCAGGTGTTCTGGTATCACCCTTCTGGAACGTGTTCAAGTGAATACTTAGTGCCTAGGAGGGCTCGTGATTTTGCGACACCAGCCCTGTTCTTGACAGGTTCATGTCACATCGAATACTGACCCTGCAAGCAGGCTTTTGCTTTGTTACAGGTCCTGACTTCTGCTCATTGCCTGGCACTTGTTAACTTACTATCAGCAGAGCCTGACTTTAGCTTGGGCCTTAGGCCTTACGCCAGGCCCATCATACCAAGCCTCATGACTCAGGCTCTCTCTTTCTAATACTAGAAAATCAACCAAAATATGAAATCTGAACTAAACATTCAACTGAACCAGAAGCAAAACAGAAAAATCCAGAATGTCATTGTGAGGGGAATTTCAAAATCTCGAGGCCTTTCTTTAGTCGTGGAATGGAAAACTTTTGAAACCTGCAATGTCCTGTGAATAGGAAAATCCAGCTGCTATCCAGCCCTACACACGACTACGTGCAGTCTTCTTTCCTGCAGCGCGCTCATGGAACGGTCAGAAAAGGAGTCTTTCTGGCTACTCAGAGCTTCCCCCCGCTCAGGAACACAGAGAGGCCAGGAGCTGAGGGGTTTTCAGGCAAGGAATTGACAAGGAGGCTGCTAGAGTCCAAAGAGGGGGTGGAAGGGGAGCAATGCTGAGCTGCTGGGCACCTCATAAACTAGGGAGCTGCACCTGATCTTCCCCCATTCCCTCCTAAGATGTATTCTAGCCCGATCCGTTTGACCTCACCTATTCCCTCCTGGCTGTCTGCCTACTCTATCCCTGCTCCTTAGAGAGACAGACCTGTAGAAAGGTGGGGCCCTGTTTCAATCAACTCCACCCTCAGCTCTGCTCCTGTCCCGAGCTCCAGCCTTTGCCCCTTACTGTGTTCCCCTTCCCAACCCTTGGCATCACTCTCAGACCCAGGGAATTTTCAGGGGTGGGGGAAATTATCCTGTCTTGAAATGAAGTTAATTTGGAAACCACTAAAATAGTAGAGTCATGAGCCATGCACTGGGTCAGACAACATGAACAAAGGTGGCAGAGACTTGATGTGCTCATGACATGTAACATTCTCGATAATGAACACAGAGCAGTCCTGTAGCACCTTAGGATACCTCTACGCCAGTGGTTCTCAACCTTTTTTAATAAAGTACCCTTGTTCAAAAAATAAAATTGTAAGTACCCCCTTTAAAAAAAAAGAAAAAAAGATACGTACCCCCGTACCTACAGTCTTCAGACACACAATTTTATTTCTAGCCATGCAACACATTTGTTTAAACAGCTTAATCATAACCGTGTGTCAGTGAAATTTTTGGGTGTAAAAAGTACAAAAACAATAAAGCGCTGTAAAACTTAAAAGAAAAAATCAGTTTTCTCCAAATTTCAGTTGTGTTGATGTATCCCCAAACTTCTCTTGAGTACCCCAAGGGTACTCGTACCACTGATTGAGAAGCACTGGTCTACGCTACAGAGGAGATTCAAGCTGCCACAGTCGATCTTCCAGGGTTCGAATGAGCAGGTCTAGTGAAGACACACTAATTCGAACTGAGAGAGGCGCTCTGGTCAATGCCGGCAGTGCTGCTTCCACAAGGAGTAAGGCAAATTGAAGGAGAGTGTGCTCCCTTCATCTTCCTGCAGTGTGGACAGAGCCAAAAGTTGAGTTAAGCTTCTTTGACTTCAGCTACGCAATTAACATAGCTGAAGCTGCGTATCTTAATTCGACCTTAGAAACTAAGAAATATAGTGTATAATGAGCTTTCTGAATAACGGTTGGTGGCGATTAATTGCCAAAATAAATATAACCTGCCTCCACCCACATTTCAATATTAATTTGTACGTGCTTAAAATTTGGTGGCCATTTTGCAGATATTCAAAAGCATATTCACCCCTAAGCCATCAAAAACCACACGTCGCGTCCCAAAATATCAGGTGACTGGCTTAAAAACCACAAACCCGTAAATCTGAGAGGTTTTCTTAATCTGTCCTTCCGGGGTTTCAGCCATTTTTCAAGAAAATCACAAGAGTTAAAAAACAAGTAATCGTCTCGCAGCACCTTAAAGACTAACAAAACGTGTAGATGGTATAGTAAGTTGAGGGTGAGTAACATGGAGTCAGTAGGCCTAACTAGAGGCCTGTAACATGAAAGGAGCAACAGGCCTGGACTCTAGTAAGCAAGACTTTGGTTCCGTAATGCAGGAGCCAAGAAAAAGGCCCTACTGATAACTGTGTAATCGTGTGAGTTGGGTAGAGCATGGAAGGAAACAGGGAGACACTGGGTACAGACTGCATGTCAAAGGGGAGTAGCGGAACATCTCAATAAGAAATGTCTTGGTACAAAGACTCCCCAAAAACTAATGTACGTACCGCCCTAGGTTCAGGACTGGGTCGAGACTGACTGCGTGAAAGATAGTAAGAAAGCCCCCCTTCCATAAGGGGAGGGGTGGTAAGTAGGCAACAGGGGGTGGCAACCTGATACATAAAGAAGTGATGTAAGTTGTTTCTCCCTGTCTATAAAAGGACACCGCAAAGGGTGCTCTCCGGCTGACCTGGGGGAGGGGGCGCATTAGGCACCTGAGCAGCAGGTGTCCTTGCCTAAACTTACAGAATGCACAGTAGCTTAACTCTGACTGACTGCTGTTAATATCTGGTAGATGGCAATAGGCCTGCCTGGTGTTGGTACCTTGTCAACACGGGCCATAGTGCCCAGTGGAGTAACATTGTACCGATCTCTGTTACCAACCGGTAGAGCTTCGCATTTGACAATAAACCTGCTCGATTGATTTCAAACCTTGTCTGCATCTGTCGTTTGCGGGGCCTCTGAGAGGCCTCCTGTGTTGACCCAAGTGCACGGGGTCTAACACTCTAGATAAAGGGAGTACCGACTGTTACGCACACAGCCGAAAGTTTATCGTCACCGACGGAATAGAGGTCCTGTCAGGAGGGCGCCAGGACGACCCTGACCAGACGACACTGACACTGAGAGTTCAGACCACCGAAGGTACCGAGGTCCCCTCCCCCCAACTCCCTGTCCCAGGTAGCCACCCGAACCTGTGTCCCTCTTGCCCCCAGGTTACAGCTTCCTCCCTGACCCTGCACCCCCTCCGACACTCCTCCCCCAGGCCAGAATCCTCTCTGGCACCCGTACCCCTCTTCCCCAAGCCCTCTGCTCCCCCTTCACCCAGCTCACACCTCCCTCCCAGTCCCTGCACCCCCCCCCCTTAGTCCCTCCCTCAGGCCAGACTCCTTTTCTGCACCCATGCCCCCTCCTGGACCCTGCACCCCAATCCACTGCCCAAGATCATACCCCCCCTCCCTGCCCCCAGGCTCCTACCCTAAACTCCCTTCTGCACCCAACCACCCCGTCCCAGACCCCAAACTCCTTGGTAGAAATGTGGCCCTTGACCACTTGCCAAAATCCTAGAGTGCCCCCCCTGCCCCCGCATTAAAAATTATTGACCAAGCCTGCTCCAGCTGTTTTTTCAAATATTCTTTCATCTAAATTGAAATACAATTGAAATACAATTTGCAGGATTGGGGGGAGAGGGACGCAGCTGCTGGCTCCTCAACTCCTGGTGCACTCACTGGCTGTCTTCCTGCTGCACGGGAAGCAGAATCTGTCAGACAGAGATCCATCCCCGGGGATTCAGGGGTACTGGGCCCCAACAGCATTTCCACCCTCCTCCCCCCAGCGCTGAGACATGTTCTGCTCTCTAATCACCCTCGTCAGGCACACAGCCCGTAGGGTGAGCTCCTGACCCCCCCAGGGCGCCTGACACCTCTGCCTCCTCCCACCTCCCAGGACACGGCTTGTGCTTGCAGGGGCGGGAGGGATTCTGCCAGCGGGGACGTGGGGTGGGGGCAGCCTGAGGAAAGGGGAGGGGGGGATTCCCTGAGGGGATGGGAAGGAGACCCTGGCCCTGCCCCACTCTCCTGCATCGGCTCCGGCTGCTCACCAGGTAGCCTAGGAGCTGCTGGGCCGGCCCCAGCAGGGCGTGGGCCAGGACCAGCCTGGCCTTGCTGGGGCGCCGCAGGGGGGAGCGGGCAGCGAGCAGCGCTCTCTCCAAAAATGAACGAGTCTGCTCCTGGTGGAAGAGCTGCCCAAAGACCTGAAATCAAGAGGACAGGAGGCTTCAGCTGAAGGCCCAGAACCCGGCCCCAACTCCTGGGGCTAGAACGGCTTCCTCCTTCCCCAAACTCCCTTTCAGACCCTGCACCCGGACGCTCTCCTCACCCTGCAGCCCAAACCTCTTTCCCCCACAGCACCTGAGCACGTGGCTGGATTTCCGCCTGCCCCAGGAGCGATCCAGGGCCCTTGGCAGCACCACAGCCCTGCTGCGAGTCGCCACCACCCTCCCGGGGTTTGATGTAAGTGACCTCGGAGCCATGGGGTCTGGTGCTGCAGGGTGTGGGGCTAGGAGCATCCCCCGGGAGGCAGAGGCAGAGCCGGGAATGGGCCGGGACCGATCCACCTTCTCCTTTCCCCGGGGAGGGGCGACCCTGGGCCTTTCCGGGGAAACTCTTGTGTGACTGCACCTGGGCATGGGGACTGGGGAGTGGCCATTAGTGGATCCCCTTGTTCCACCCCCGGAGTGACCCTTCAGTGGGGGCCACTGCTCAGGGTTGTCTCCTCCCAAGACCATCCCCGCCCCCGCCCCAGGAGGTGTCTCTGTCCATCCCCCGAGCTTAAAACCGCCTCGGCGGCCTTTTGCATGGGACGTGCAGCCCCAGGATGCTGAGGGACCCCCCCCCCCTTCTCTCTCCCCTCAGAACTCAGCCCACTGGCCCAAGATGGGTCACCACGTGGCCCAGTTGGGCCTTTTCATT
>CM064351.1:20510176-20532125 GCA_032595735.1 Pelochelys cantorii | reverse complement strand
GCGTGCGGGCGAGTGAGATGAGCTTTCACGATGACGCAGAGCTCTCCGGCAGGCTGGGAAACGGACTCCCAGCCCCACAGCTAAACCCAGGGCGATGCAGACGGGTTACCCCGGCGTTAGCCCAGATTGCCAGGAACCAGCGAGGGGCCAAAAGCCATGATGCCAGCATCGCTAGATGCTAGAACTCCTGCGGCCTTCCTACACACCCTGGGTTTATGGCTTATTCCTGCAACCTGCAGCCTAGGGGCCCTGCCTTTGTGCTGCCGGCCTTATGGGCCACTTCTCCCACAGAGCCCTTGCAAGCTGGGTTAGCTCCAGCCACACGGTCTGCTGCCCCTGCGGTTAGACATGCGGCTGGGCCCTATCCCAGCTTGTCTCTCTCCCTGCACAAGCTGGGCCAATACGAGATCCCCCGGCCCTGTCCCTGAGAGGTGTAATGGCTGGGCTGGCTCCGTGGCCGTGGGTAGGGTTGCCAGTGTCTGGAACTGAACTGGACAGTCCTGTACTTGGACTTTGTGTCCGGTAAACAAATAGAGAAAAGACTGGATGTATAAGTGTCCGGTATTTTCCAATTAAGGGATTTTTTCTGCTTTTCTCTGCACCCTACGAAAGAGGTACATGGAACAGGTAAATAAACCTGACAACCAGTTTAGAACAGGTGCCTGCATTTAGTCAGCTCAGGTGGGCTGGGGTTTGATTGGAGCGGTATCTGGTAGCTACCTCAGCTGTCTCCTCATGAACACGGTCCAGGAATTTCTCATGGATGCGGGTGCTCCTCAACCTACTCACCTCGTCCTGTAGCTCTGCCACCTGCTGCCTGAGAGATTCCACCAGCAGGCACCTTTCGCACTGGATGATCTCCCCAGCCTGGATATCAATACGTGGGAATTGCAATCCACAGTCCCTGCAAAACCACACCAGGATCTGGGAAGAGGCATCCATGCGCAGGCGCTCTGTCTGGCTTCAGGCGCAGGTGGAGGAGACAGAAGCAGTGCCGGCACAGGTGTTGCGGGTCTTCCTGACCATCGTAGGCCTCCCTCTGGCAACCTCCCTCTCAAACTCCCATGTCTGCAGCTCCTGTCCGCTTTGCTCATGTAGAGTTCATCCAGCAGAGGGCAACAATTCACCCCACACACACATCGCTCCCCCTCCTTTTCCAAATGCCCCAAGTCTTAAACTACTGGACACTACCTATTAGCTGTTCGTTGTATAGGAACTATGACACACACATGCAGTTCTGATGCCATCCAGCAGAGGGCAACAGAATGCATAGAAAAAGTTGTGTATGAAAAAAATTTTAGTGAAGTTTTTCTACAATATTTTACCACCATTTTTAAAGCAAGGTCTGGCAGCAAGTCTGTGGCAGACCCTGGAATGGAAACTAGAGAGGTGGAGCTACCAGATACCGCTCCAATCAAACCCCAGCCCACCTGAGCTGGCTAAATGCAGGCACCTGTTCTAAACTGGTTGTCAGGTTTATTTACCTGTTCCATGTACCTCTTCCGTCGGGCGCAGAGAAAAGCAGAAAAACTCCCTTAGTTGGAAAATACCGGACACTTATACATCCAGTATTTTCTCTATTTGTTTACCAGACACAAACTCCAACTACCGGAGTGTCCGGTTCAGTACCAGACACTGGCAACCCTACCCAGGGCCGCGCAGCCAGCCCAGCCATTACACCTCTCAGGGACAGGGCCGGGGGATCTCGTATTGGCCCAGTTTGTGCAGGGAGAGAGCAAAGCTGGGAAAGGGCCCAGCCGCATGGCTAACCGCAGGGGCAGCAGACTGTGTGGACGGAGCTAACCCACGCAGTGTACACACAACACATACACAAACACAGGGACAGACACACATGCATTCGCCAGCCCCGTGAAGGCGCACGTACTCGCCGAGCCCCTCTGCCCCACCCCAGATGCAGCTGCATCACGGCACTGGAGAGGCAATCCCTGTAGACACAGCTGAGTGTGGAGAGTCCCCTCTGGCCTGGGGCACCTTCGTGTGACCCTGTGAGGGGGCCGTCCAGCCCCGTACTGGCCAAGGGAGGAGCGAACTGGACTGCTGGACTGAGGCGGCCCTGCCCCCGCAGCAGTGCTGGGCATGCTCCAACTGCGGGCCAGGTATAAAAGCCAAGGAGACAGCTCAGTCGTGGCTGGCCTCCGGGGGCGGGGAGGGGGAGAGGAACTCCCGCCCGGCCTCTGAAGCCCCAGCCGGGCCAGCCGCCTCCACCGCTACAGTCCCCGGGCCGAGCTCGACTGCAACGCCGACTACGGTGGGCAGCCCGCCCGGCCACTGTTGATGCCCCCGTCGCTGCTGCTCCAGACGTCGGGCCAGCCAACGTCATTGCCGCCACCAGCCCAGCGCCTGCGGGCGGGATCTCCCTCGGCCAGAGGGCTGGGGTAGGAAGCAACCTGGGGCAGGAAAAGCCCTTGCGGGGTCGTCACCTTTAGGGGGGAACTCCCCACCGAGCCAGTGGTGGGAACCACCCACCACTGATAGGGCTCTGGGTTGGGGCCCGGTGGAGAGGGAGGGCCCGGGTCCCCCTACCCCATCCTCCCAGAGCCTGGACTAGGCCTCAGGGCCAAATTGTACGGGGCTGGGCGCTCCACCACAGACCCTTGTAAGGCCGTTACTTCTGACACCCCTCCCGCTGCTGTGGGGTACTGCATCCACATCCTGCAGCTTGTCTCTCCATTGGACCCTGAGCAGCCCCCAACTAGAGCCCCTCCCCCAGCCAAACCAGTGACCCTGAAACACACAGCCCTGATCCACCTCCCCCCCACACACACAGCCTGGGCCAGTGACCCTATTCCCCCAGGCCCCAGCCGCAGACCCCTCCCCCAATGAGCTTGAGCCAGTGAATGAAGCCAGAGCAGGAATGGGGCACATGGGTCCTGCATGGGGTCCATGGGACAAGTCCGAACTCCCTTCTCCCAGACACGCTCCTGGACCCCCCACATCCATCCCCCACAGTGACATGCAGGGAAAAACGGAAACACACAGTGACGCATGTAGAGACAGACAGACACACACACACATAGGCATGTAGAGACAGACACACACATTGACACGCAGGAAAAGATGGACACACACAGTAACATGCACAAAGAGACAGACACACATAGTGACATGCATGCAAAGACAGACACACAGTGACACGCACGCAGACGGACACACACAGTGACACACATGCAGAGACGGACTCGTACATAGTGACGCCCAAAGTGATACACACTGTGACAGACACTCAATAAGGGTATGTCTACACTACAGCACTAATTCGAACTAACTTAATTCGTATTAGTTAATTCGAACTAAGCTAATTCGAACTAGTGCATCTAGACCTAAAAACTAATTCGAATTAGCGTTTTGCTAATTCGAACTATCATGTCCACATTGAGTGGACCCTGAACCGAAGTTAAGGTTGGCCGGAACCAGTGCCAGCAGGGCATAAGGTTAGGGCTTAGAGCATGGAGCTGCTGCCTCAGGCTAGCCGAGGGCTGTGCTTAAAGGGACCCGACCCCCACCCTAGACAGACAATTCTCAGGGTTCCCCGCTTGCTTGTCTACCTCGATGAGGGACAGCAAAGCAGTCCTGACTTGGAGTTCCCTGAGTGCCCACATTTGGCACATCAGAGCACTCGGCCATCAGCCCAGCTACACTTGCCGCAGGCTGCCATCCGGGGGGCGGGGGGGCATTCGGGGGGCTGTCAGGATCCAGGAGGCCCTGCAGGAGACCTTCCACCCCGAGGAGCCCGCAGAGCCACCCCAGTCCTCCCCATCGGGGGCTCGTGCCCCATTCCTCCCTCACCTCCTTCCACTTACCCTTCCCTAGTCCCCCTTCCTGATGGAAAAATAAAGGACACGTGTTCAAAAATAGAAACTCTCTTTATTTAACAAAACTGGGGGTGGGGGGATTAACCTCTGGGGAGACTGGGAAAAGGAGGTGGGAGAGGCGAAGAGAGAGGGTGGGAGAGGGGAGGTGAAAACCTGGGAGGAGGGAGCTGGAAGGGGGAAGCCAGGGGAAGAAGGAGGAGGGGAAGTATAAAACTATGGCACGCCATATCTTCAGTATTATGTAGAGATGTGGTCTCCTCACCTCAAAAAAGATATTTTGGCCTTGGAAAGGGTTCAGAAAAGGATAACTAAAATGATTAGGGGTTTGAAACAGGTCCCATATGAACAGAGGCTAAAGACACTGGGACTTTTCAGCTTAGAAAAGAGGAGACTGAGGGGGGATATGATAGAGGTCTATAAAATCATGAGTGGTGTGGAGAGGGTGCATAAAGAAAAGTTCTTCATTAGTTCCCATAATAGAAGGACTAGAGGACAGCAAATGAAATGAATGGGTAGCAGGCTTCAAACTAATAAAAGAAAGTTCTTCTTCACAAAGCAAATAGTCAACCTGTGGAACTCCTTGCCACAGGAGGCTGTGAAGCCTAGAACTAGAACAGAGTTTAAAGAGAAGTTAGATAAAGTCATGGAGGTTGGGTCCATGGAGTGCTATTAGCCAGGGGGTAGGAATGGTGTCCCTGGCCTCTGTTTGCGGAAGGCTGGAGATGGATGGCACGAGACAAATGGCTTGGTCATTGTCTTCGGTCCATCCCCTCCGGGGTACTGGTGTTGGCCGCTGTTGGCAGACAGGCTACTGGGCTAGATGGACCTTTGGTCTGACCCAGTACGGCCGTTCTTATGTTCTTATGTTCTAAGCTCAGGGTCGGGGGTCTCACTGGACCAACTTGATTTTCATGAAAACCTGCTCCTGAGTTCGCATGTGGCCTTTGGTGGCCAGGCTGGCAGCTATCCTGACCTAGACGGCCACATTCCTGTGCCTAGTGCAGAGATGGTGGACGTTGGAGGCCTCCCCCCAAACCTCGATGAGGTCCACGATCTCCGCACTAGACCAGGTGGGCGTCCACCTCTTGCGGCCCCGGGCAGGCTCCTGGGAGCCGCCAGCCTGGTCCTGGGAAGAGGGGGAGGGCTGGGTGGCAGCGGGTGGCTGGCTTGTGCCGTGCCAGGTGCAGGGTTTGCTGGCTGGGTGCTGGAAGGCTTACACCTGGCATGGGCACCGTAGCCAGACCGTGGCCCTTTAAGGGCTCCGGGGCCGGGAGGGGGGCAGAAGAGTTTCCCTGGCTTGGCCCAGAGTGGCCACCAGGGCAAGATGGGAAGGGCTAGCCTCCCACTAGTTCGAATTAAGTGGCTACACAGCCCTGAATTCGAACTACTTAATTTGAACTAGGCGTTAGTCCTCGTAGAATGAGGTTTACCTAGTTCGAATTAAGTGCTCTGCTAGTTCGAATTAAGTTCGAACTAGCGGTTTGCGTGTGTAGCGCCTATGAAAGTTAATTCGAACTAACGGCTGCCAGCAGGGACGTGGGGTGGGGGCAGCCTGAGAAAAGGGGCGGGGGGGGACTCCCTGAGGGGATGGGAAGGAGACCCTGGCCCCGCCCAACTCTCCTGCATCTGCTCCGGCTGCTCACCATGTAGCCTAGGAGCTGCTGGGCCTACCCCAGCAGGGCGTGGTCCAGGACCAGCCCGGCCCGGCTGGGGTGCCGCAGGGGGGAGCGGGCGGCGAGCAGCGCCCTCCCCAAAAAGGAGTTTTCCTGCTCTGGGGAGAAGAGCTGCCCAAAGACCTGAAATCAAGAGGACAGGAGGTTTCAGCTGACGGCCCAGAGCCCGGCCCCAACTCCTGCGACACCGTAACCCTAACCCTTCCCCAAACTCCCTTCCAGACCCTGCACCCGGACGCTCTCCTCACCCTGCAGCCCAAACCCCTGTCCCAGGTCACACCTTCCTCCTGCCCCCAAAACCCTCCCACACCTCACCCCCCTCCACAGAACAGAGCAGCCCTAGGCCACTGGCCAACATCTTGGAGCGGCCTCCATCAAAAAGTGTTGCCCCCCTTCCGCCCTGGTTCCCCTTCTACGGGAGATCCGGGGCTCCGTGCAGCGCTGCCCCTACAAAGTGCTGCCCCATTGAAACGCCCTGACAGCGTCACAAAGGGGCAGCGCCGCCCTGTCCACGGGTCGAATAGTCGAGGGAAAATGCATCGACCGTTCGATCAGTGACTTACTCACCGCGTCCCACCCCGCGTCCTTCCCGCACGAGGGCCCCAGCCAGCCCCACCCCCGAGCAGTGCCCTGCCCTGGCAGCGTGTCCTTACCTCTCCTACCCTGACTGTGTTGCTGTGAGCCAGGACCCATCTCTCCTTATACCAGTGCCTGCACCACAGGTCCTCTGCCTGGTGGATGTTGAGGCCTGGAAGAGACACAACAGGGTCATTCTGCTGGCAGGTCTGAGCCCTTCCCCTCCCACGGGTCCCACCAGGCATCCCTAGGCAAATGGAAGGGCAAAGGGGGCAGAAGGACGGGAACCCAGCGGGACGCATCCCCCCTTGGGCCAGTCTGGGGGAAAAGGGCTGGGTCCCGTCCCCCCGCCGCCGGCACCCTCAGGGTGTCCCTGGGGCCCAGTTCCCGGCTGGGTTCCTTACCCCTGTGGGGTGCAGGACGAGTTGGTAGAGGCTGTGCACCCCCTCCCGGGCCAGCCGGCTGACGTCCTCGGATGGGTCCGAAATGAAAAGGTTCAGCTGGGCCACGTGGTGACCCACCCTGGGCCAGTCGGCTGAGTTCTGAGGGGAGAGAAGAGGGGGTGTCCCTCAGCATCCTGTCCCATGCAAAGAGCCGCCGAGGCGGTTTGTAGCTCGCAGTGTGCAAAGGAACTGTGAGGAGGAGACGCACCAGAGCTAAAGGAACCGGGGTCTCCAAAGTCCCCTGGGCCCGCGCCCCCTTTTATCAGCCTGAGATCTGGGTCTCTCTGTGAGGTCACCACCTCCCCTCCTGCCCTTTGCCTTATATGCTGAGGGCTGCCCAAAGCCACTGTGAGGTCACGGCCCCCCCAGCTCACCCCTGCCAGGGAAATGTCCTGACTCTGGCCACCCCCCGGGAAGTTTGAGCCATTCCTAGGGGCCCCCCCACTCCCTCTCTAGCAGTGCATCCTGCAGCCAGCAGCTCCAGTAGCACCCCATAGGTTGTTCCCTGCCCTACACTATAGGCTTCTTGCAAAGGAACTCTTTTACGCGGGAGTTCTTGAGCAAAAGGTCGTATGCAAGACCACCTCCTCCCTGCCATGTGCAAGAGGGCCTCCACCCTGCCATGTGGTTTTGCACAAGAGCGTCCATTGCAGAGTGAACAGTCTGTTCCTCAAGAAAGCTCTGCTGTCCATTTTAGCCATAAGAGTTTCTTGCTCAAGAAGCCCTTGGTGTCCATCCACGCTGCTTTCTTGCACAAAAGCTCTTGCACAAAGGGGGCTTATTCCTTGCGGGGAGAGGAATAACTCTTGAGCAAGAAACTCTGTTTTCTGATGCTTTGCTGCAAATTTCCTTGCACCAGAAGGCACGTACAGTGTAGACGCTCTGCAAGTTTTTGCACAAGAACAGTTGCTCTTGTGTAAAAAGCATGCAGCGTAGATGTGGCCTTGGTGTCACCCAGCACTGGACTTTATGCCAGGAGCAAGAGTTAGAGCCTCCCACCCGCACCCGCTGCCTCTCACGAGCTCCCGTCCGGCCCAGGCCCTGGGTTTTACCCCAACGCGTCCCAGCAAGGCCTCTGGCCTGCACTAGACCCATCGACACGCGGAGAATCCACCACTGCCCTGGGGCACCTGTGTCTGTGGGGACTCGGACTCACACCTGAACATGGGGCCTGATTTCTCACAGGACTTTGGCTCTTTCCTGGCCAGGCCCTGGGGCTGGTCCCACCTTTGTCTGGCAGGGACCGATACTGTCTCTCCTGGGAGGCCCTGCAGTGCAGGCACCTTCTTTTCCCCCTGGGCTCGCTCAGGAGCTCAGGAAAAGCCATTTTTCTACAGCTCACAAGGCAGTCGGGGGCTCCTGGTTGCTCCAGCACCAATCCCTCAGCTTCTCTCTCAGCAGGGGTCAGGCCTGAGACTCACTAGTGCTGGCTCTCCCCCGTCCTGCTCGTGGCTCTGTTGTCCCCCCTCCCCACAGCCCCCCCAACCTCTAAATGCTCGTCACGTTAGTTCCCGCTTCTCCGCACCCGTGGCCAGGCCGTGCACGGCTCTGGTGGGCTGCTTTGCTGCCCTCAGCCCTGCAGTAGCCTGCTCCCCAATTTGCAGTCCCCTCCCATCATGCTTGGGGTTTCATGGTACCGGCGGGAGGACAGGGTCAGACCAGGAGGGTTAATTTGATGTTTCAGCGGCAGGGGAAGGGGCGGTGGCGCAGAGGAGCTGTTAGTACATTATCGCAAGCAGGGGAGTCTCCATCTGCGGTAAGCAGAAAGGGGGTCTATGACCCACACCAGTGGCCCCAGGACCACGCAGGAGAAGAGTCCTTCTGCAAAAGGGAGACGTTTATTGGGTCTGCGAGGGCGGCCGTAGGGGGGTGTCGTGAGTGTGTGCCCCTCGCCTCCCTCTGGGCAGCGACACCGGTCGGGCTCAGAACTGGACACAGGACAGGACCACGGCACCATCCATCTCCAGCGTATGGATCTGCTGGAAGCCGTGGCAGATCTGAATTGCAGAACAACTGCCCACTGGCAAAGACCTTGAAGCGCTGCTTCCTTCAGCCGACGGAGAGGAACACACTCCTTCTGGGGGGAGGAGCAGCCATGAGAGGGACCCACTCAGACCGGTCAGACTGCGTGACGTCGTAGAACCAGCACTGCCTAGGTGGGGTTCTACCGCCCCCCAGTCTGCTTCTGTGCCCGAGTTTCCCCCTCTACCCCATGGGCTAACAACAAAGTGCTTTACAAATACTCTCGGTGTCATCGACATTTTATGAAGGGGGAAACTGAGTCATGGAGCGTCATCTAATTTATACAGCCAAGTGCTCTTGCTACCTGGCCCCACTACCTCTCCATTCCCCTGCTTCCACCTGATGTCAAATACACTCAGCTTGTACTACTTCTTCCTTCCTGTGCTGAAGCCAAGCAGCTCAGGATGGGGAGGAGACATGAGGGAGCCCCCGGGTTCTTCCTCTCTCTCTCTCACACACACACACACACACACACATATATTACTTCGGAAAATGCCAGGCGTGAGCTAGAGGAGACTCCCCATTAACTGTTAGCACTATAGGGCATAGGATACATACATATACCATTTAGAGTCCATCTAGCAGAGGGCAACAATATACCCCACACACATGTAGTTTGCCCTCCTTTTCCAAATGCCCCAAGTCTTAAACTACTGGAGACTACCCATTAGCTGTTAGTTCTATAGGAACTTTGACACGCACGTGCAGTTCTGATGCCATCCAGCACAGGGCAACAGAATGCTTAGAAAAACAGTTGTGTGTGTAAAAAAAAAGGTGATTGAAGTTTTTCTGCAATATTTTACCAACATTTCTAAAGCAAAAATGGTTTAATTTCAATGAAATCTTTTCCCCCCCACACACTTCATGTGCAATCATCTTGTTGGGCATTCCACAAAAGAGTTTAGCATTGAAAGGCGATCTTTTCTTGTGCTTTGAGGTGACAATTTTGATTTGGGTGTCAAAATCCAAAAGTGGCAGGAAAATGTCTATTGGAAACGAAAACTCACAAAAGCCGTTTGTGTCTCTTAACTTACCGTTTTGTCTCATTTCATTTGCAAAATACTCAAAACAAAGGAAAATGTCGAATGGGAGCTCAGGTGGGATGATATGTCTGGTGCCTCCCGCCAGAGCAACCCCTCACCCAGTGAGTGCAGAGGGAGGCAACATCACTAACCAGCAGGGACAAACCACATTCAGCATCATAAAAGATAGCCCTTGAGAAAACTCTACTAGGAGCAAGTTTTAGTGACTGCCTGCCGGGTTAGCACAGGGGCAGGGCACAGGCCTGCCCCAGGCCCATAAAGAGACTAGGGATCCCTCGTTCTCCATGTCCACTCAAGGAAGAACAAGACATGCGGGACTTAATCTGCAGCCAAAAAATGTAGCTGACATGTACTTAAGCTCTGCAGTAACTTCCAGGGAAGGTTCTAGACTTGGGGTTGCCAGGTGTCCAGTTTTGAAACCTACTGTCCAGGATTTGAGCTTTCTGTTTGGGAAAAAAAAAATGGAGAAAATATAATTGAGCAGATAGACCTGTCCAGTATTTTCTCAATCAGATGTAATGTAGATAGCCCCCACACTGCTGCTGGGCTTCTGTCTCCATTTTTCTAATGAATAAGTTTAAGCAGAAACTGGGATTTTGTAAGACTCTGGAATATAGATTATTCTAAGAGTTATGTTTTAAAGAACGTCAGAAGTCCCTAGTGCCCTCTAACCTCCCTCTCCAAACTCCCTGTTAGCTGTTCCTGTTCACAAGCTCCCTGGTCGCTGAGTCACAGGCTTATATAGCTCTGGTAGCCCCTCCCCCTGACTGAGGCTCAGCCAATTAACAGAGGCTTCTAGATTTCAAACCTTTTAGAAGCTCCTGCAAACAAACCAACCAACCAACCAAACACACAAACACAAGCTCAGCACGCAGCAAATAACTCCCCCGCACACAAACACACACTCCAGACAGCCACTTACCACAAGGGTCCCGTTTTTACTCCTCTTTTACCTGGAGAACTCCCTCTCCAAACTCCCTGTTAGCTGTTCCTGTTTGCAAGCTCAGGAACTGTGTTGAAACTGTGCACCACAAGGTTCCCAAACACAGCATAATTGAATACTGGGCCTGAATCTGGGAAAAGGGGCCTTTCAATCCTAAGGCCCTGGAGGTTTTTCGCCTTCCTCTGCAGCATGGGGTACAGATCACAGCTGGAGGATTCTCTGCATCTTGGGGTCTTCAAAGTTTTTGAAGGCTTCACTATCTGAGATATAGGTGAGAGGATTATTCTAGGAGGGGGTGGGTGAGATTCAGTGGCCTGCATTGTGCAAGGGGTCAGACTAGATGATCATAATGGTCCCTTCTGACATTAAAGTCTATGAGTCTAAGCCCTGGTCAAAACTAGGGAGTTATTTTGAAATAACCCCCCTTATTTTGAAATAAAACGAGGAGCATCCACACTACTAAGCCCATTATTTTGAAATTGCTAATGAAGTGGGGATTTAAATATCCCGTGCTTCATTAGCATAAACATATCGGCCATTTTCTTGAATGCCCCCCGCACCCCCGGCAGTCTAGACGTGCATCTTTCGAAAAATAAACCATTTTTCGAAAGATCCCTTATCCCTCATACAAGGAGGTTTACAGATCTTTTGAAAAGGGTTTTATTTCTCGAAAGCTGCGTGTCTTGCCTCAGGCATCCTCCTGCTGTGACGTGGCGGGGTTTCAGAAATGGGGGCAGTGTCTTACGGGGTTTTCCTTTTATTTTTCCTGCAAACTTTTGGACAGGAAGTTCCAGCCCAGAACACTGGTTGGCGTCCCTTCGGGTTCCGAAAACAAAGTCGTCTGGAAATTCGAGGATTTGTTCCCCGACTTGTTCCCATGTTAGGGGCTGGAGGCAGCAGCAGGAGTGACACCGAGGGGGCTGGTTCCCTTTGTGTGACAGGTCCCCTCTGGCTCCTCGGCCCTACAGGTGACAAGCTTCCGCGGTGGCTCCTTGGCCCTGAGTGGCTGTTTGGAGGTTGTGAGAGGAAGAAGCATCTGAATCATCCAATGAGGCTCCTGCAAGACCTTGCCCGTCTGTGAGACTCAGCCAATGGGAGCCCTGGGATCTCTCTATTCATTGATGTGGGGTCTGGCCAGCTCACAGCCTGGAGAGCGGGTGTCTCACCAGGCCCATGGACACCTGCCCTGCTCTGCGTCTCCCCCAGAACAGCAGCTCCCGGCTGCTCCCAGGTGTCACTGGGGATCACAGCATCCTGGCTGCAGGGAAAAGCTCTTAAAGCCCGTCAGGCAAATGCCCATTAAATCCTAGGAGGCTGCAGGTGCCTGGTGTAGGACAAAGGGCAGGATGGAAGATTCCCCCCCGCGCAGCAGTGCAGGGATAATCACAGTGAGCTCCATATTCTGGGGAGGGACAGGACCTCAGAGGGAAGGAGCAGGACGAAAGCTGGCCCAGGTCTTCCTCCCTCTGCTGGCTCAGAGCTGCCCGGAGCACGTGGGGCAGGACTCTGGAGCACAACGCTCAGCGCTGCGATTCTACAGGGCCTGGGGCTCCAGCTGCCACCACTGCAGCAGGAGTGACTGTGATGGTGGCGCGGAGCCTCCGGGCCTTTTACAAACCCTGGGCCCAACGGCCTTTGTCCCATTTCCCCTCTCTGTAGGCGGCTTGGCTGTCAGAAACTAGCTCCTTCTGGCTAGAGCCAGGTGCCTCCCAGCCCTGCTTCTTACCCCTTTGATGTCAGGGAACTGCTTTCTGGACCTTCTCTTCCCCCATCTCCCGACCCTGTTGGGCGGGTAGCTCAGGCTCAGGCAGGGAGAGCTCACGGCTGGGAGAAGAGGTGTCTGCACAGGGCTCTCTGCAGACCTTGCCGAGGCTGCGGGCGCCGTGGGATCATGGTTCACCCCCTGCTCTGCTGCATGGCGCAACCAGGGTTGCCAGATGGTTTCCACAGAAATACCGGGCACACGTGCCGTTAATCACACTCCACATCACATCTTATCTAGCAAACACGGCACAGTTCTGTTTTCTCAATTTGTGTCCTGAGCAGAAAGCTCAAACAGTGGACGGTCCGGTTCAAAACCGGACACCCGGTAACCCTGGGAGCAACCGGACTGCGTGTGCAGAGTCGCTGAGCAGGGGCCATTGCTCCCAGACAGGGAGACTCCTTGGGGAGGCCCCTGGGATCGGGCACCATCTCAGATTTTAATTGTAAAATCTGGGTACTCCCGGTTGCCTCCCCAGATCGTCTCCCCCCTTCCCTCTCCCCCTTCTTCTGCCCCTCCCCCCGTCTAGCACCAGTCGCCCTGTCTGGAGCAGCAGCCAGTCGCTCTCTAGTCCTGCAGGGTCTGGCCCCCAGCCTGGCTCTGAGCATGTCGGAGGATGGGGAACCCCCCTGCCCTGGGTGGTCTGGGCCAGTGGGGAGTCACCTGCCTGGGCAGAAATTGGCCTTGTGTGAGCGCAGCAGGGACCAAGCCCCCCCAAGGCCCAGCCTGTTCCCAGTGTGGAGGGGGGAGGGGTGTGATGGGGAGCGTTTGGGGGAGGGGGGAGCCTTGAGTGAATCGCCCTAAGCCCCTGCAGCCCTGGGCTGTGGGCTCAGCTCTGAGGGAGCATTTTGAGCCCTGGTGCTAACACAGGGGGACAGGTGATAGGACTGAGCCGGGAGTGGGGGAGGGGCTCCAGAGAACCATGGGGATGAGGGTGGGGGGACAGGAGCCGAGGTGTCTGACTCAATGGAAGAGGTTTGGGTCAGCCTTGGGGTGGCTTCACAACACCTGAACAACACCCCCCTCAAATTAAACCTTCCCCTCAAAAGCAGCATCCTCTAAGTTCACTCCCCGGCTTCTTCCCTCACCCTGAGCTCCTCCAGCCTGTGCACGGCTTCCCACCGGGGCGGGAAACACAGGCCTCAGTGCCGTGGAAATGAACTCCACACACTTCTGTATCAATGTGTCTCCTGAGGAATCAATTAGTCAAAACAAGCAGCAGAATCTTTATTCATTTAGTCTCTGTTGTTCAAGACGTGCTGGCTGAGAGATATTGTGAAATATTGTTCCCAAATCACTGTAACTGGCAGGATTGTGTTGTGTTCAGCTGCCAAATCAAATCTGCAGAATCTTCAGATATTGCCTGCAGAATGTTTAATTTTTTGGCACAGAATTCCCCAGCCACAGACTGGAAGGGGCCTAAATTTCTCAGCAAGTCCAGCCCTGAGCTCTGGGGCAGGACCAACCAAACCTGGATCATCCCTGACAGGGATTTGTTCAACCTGCTTAGAACAGCCTCTGAAGATGGGGAGTTTAGCTAGGGTTGCCAGATGGTTTCAGGAAAAATACTGGACACACTTGACATGACATCGCAATTTACATTACATCTGATTGAGAAAATACTGGACAGGTCTATCTGCTCAATTATATTTTCTCAATTTTTTTCCCGAACAGAAAGCTCAAATACTGGACTGTTCGTTTCAAAACTGGACACCTGGCAACCCCAAGTCTAGAACCTTCCCAGGAAGTTACTGCAGAGCTTAACTACATGTCAGCTACATTTTTTGGTTGCAGATTAAGTCCCGCATGTCTTGTTCTGCCTTGAGTGGACATGGAGAACGAGGGATCCCTAGTCTCTTTATGGGCCTGGGGCAGGCCTGTGTCTCCTCTGGTCTCTGTGTATTTATGGCCAAGATGGTGACTCCAGCAGCCGCTGTGTCTCCCTCACCAGGGAAATGCTCCTGGAGTGTTTGTCTCTTCTGGAGACTCTATTTGGGGAAAGGTGGGTCCTGAGCTGGATCCCCCCTGTCTGAGTGTGATCACCATGGCAGCGGATATCAAAGGAAATATGATGACCCAAGAGAGGGACGGGCTTGTCCAGTGAGGCGCTTGGTCTCTCTGTCCCTCTCCTGGAATTTGCCCAGCATGGCTGAGCTTGGAAATGTCTTTTCAGGGCAGGAAAGTGGCTCTTTCAGAGGGGGAAGCCCAAACCCTTCTCCCGGGCAAGTTTCCTCTGGAGTTCCCTGCCCCTGTGCTAACCCTGCAGCCAGTCACTAAAACCTGCTCCCAGTAGATTTTTCTGAAGGGGTATCTTTTATGATGCTGAATGTGGTTTGACCCTGCTGGTTAGTGATGTTGCCTCCCTCTGCACTCACTGGGTGGGGGGTTGCTCTGGCGGGAGGCACCAGACATATCATCCCACCTGAGCTCCCATTCGACATTTTCCTTTGTTTTGAGTATTTTGCAAATGAGATGAGACAAAACGGTCAGTTAAGAGACACAAAGGGCTTTTGTGAGGTTTAGTTTCAAATAGATGTTTTCCTGCCACTTTTGGATTTTGACACCCAAATCAAAATTGTCACCTCAAAGCACAAGAAAAGATCGCCTTTCAATGCTAAACTGTTTTGTGGAATGTCCAAGAAGATTATTGCACCTGAAGTGTGTGGGGGGGAAAGATTTCATTGAAATTAAACCATTTTTGCTTTAGAAATGTTGGTAAAATATTGTAGAAAAACTTCAATCAGCTTTTTTTTTTCCATACACAACTGTTTTTCTATGCATTCTGTTGCCCTGTGCTGGATGGCATCAGAACTGGAGGTGCGTGTCAAAGTTCCTATAGAACTTACAGCTAATGGGTAGTCTCCAGTAGTTTAAGACTTGGGGCATTTGGAAAAGGAGGGCGAACTACATGTGTGTGGGGTATATTGTTGCCCTCTGCTAGATGGACTCTAAATGGTTTATGTATGTATCCTATGCCCTATAGTGCTAACAGTTAATGGGGAGTCTCCTCTAGCTCACGCCTGGCATTTTCCGAAGTAATATATGTGTGTGCGTGTGTGTGTGTGTGTGTGTGTGTGTGAGAGAGACAGAGAGAGGAAGAAGCTGGGGGCTCCCTCATGTCTCCTCCCCATCCTGAGCTGCTTGGCTTCAGCACAGGAAGGAAGAAGTAGTACAAGCTGAGTGTATTTGACATCAGGTGGAAGCAGGGGAATGGAGAGGTAGTGGGGCCAAGCAGCAAGAGCACTTGGCTGTATAAATTAGATGACGTTCCATGCCTCAGTTTCCCCCTTCATAAAATGTCGATGACACCGAGAGTGTTTGTAAAGCACTTTATTGTTAGCCCATGGGGTAGAGGGGGAAACTCGGGCACGGAAGCAGACTGGGGGGCGGTAGACCCCACCTAGGCAGCGCCGGTTCCACGACGTCACGCAGTCTGACCGGTCTGAGTGGGTCCCTCTCATGGCTGCTCCTCCCCGCAGAAGGAGTGGGTTCCTCTCCTCTTCATCGGCTGCAGGAAGCAGCGCTTCGAGGTCTTTGGCAGTGGGCAGCCGTTCTGCAATTCAGCTCTGCCACGGCTACCACGTCCACACTGCAGATGGACGGTGCCGTGGTCCTGTCCTGTGTCCCGTTCTGAGCCTGACCGGTGTCGCTGCCCAGAGGGAGGCGAGGGGCATACTCACGACACCCCCCTACGGCCGCCCTCGCAGACCCAATAAACGTCTCCCTTTTGCAGAAGGACTCTTCTCCTGCGTGGTGCTGGGGCCAGTGGTGTGGGTCATAGACCCCCTTTCTGCTCACCGCAGATGGAGACTCCCGTGCTTGGGATAATGTACTAACAGCTGCTCTCCGCCACCCCCCCTTCCCCTGCCGCTGCAACATCAAATTAACCCTCCTGGTCTGACCCTGTCCTCCCGCTGGTACCATGAAACCCCAAGCATGATGGGAGGGGACTGCAAATTGGGGAGCAGGCTACTGCAGGGCTGCGGGCAGCAAAGCAGCCCCCCAGAGCCGTGCACGGCCTGGCCACGGGTGCGGAGAAGCGGAAAGTGACGTGACGAGCATTTAGAGGTTGGGGGGGCTGTGGGGAGGGGGGACAACAGAGCCACGAGCAGGACGGGGGGCAAGCCAGCACCAGTGAATCTCAGAGGGGACTAGACCATCCATGCCTGACCCCTGCTGAGAGAGAAGCTGAGGGATTGGTCCTGGAGCAACCAGGAGCCCCCTACTGCCTTGTGAGCTGTAGAAAAATGGCTTTTCCTGAGCTCCTGAGTGAAACCAGGGGGAAAAGAAGGTGCCTGCACTGCAGGGCCTCCCAGGAGAGACAGTATCGGTCCCTGCCAGACAAAGATGGGACCAGCCCCAGGGCCTGGCCAGGAAAGAGCCAAAGTCCTGTGAGAAATCAGGCCCCATGTTCAGGTGTGAGTCCGAGTCCCCACAGACACAGGTGCCCCAGGGCAGTGGTGGATTCTCCGCGTGTCGATGGGTCTAGTGCAGGCTAGAGGCCTTGCTAGGACGCGTTGGGGTAAAACCCAGGGCCTGGCCCGGACGGGAGCCCGTGAGAGGCAGCGGGGCGGGTGGGAGGCTCTAACTCTTGCTCCTGGCCAGAAAGTCCAGTGCTGGGTGACACCAAGGCCACGTCTACGCTGCAGGCTTTTTACACAAGAACAACTGTTCTTGTGCAAAAACTTGCAGAGCGTCTACAGTGTACGTGCCTTCTGGTGCAAGCAAATTTGCAGTAAAGCATCAGAAAACAGGGCTTCTTGCACAAGAGTTATTCCTCTCCCCGCAAGGAATAAGCCCCCTTTGTGCAAGAGCTGTTGTGCAAGAAAGCAGCGTGGATGGACACCAAGGGCTTCTTGAGCAAGAAACTCTTATGGCTAAAATGGACAGCAGAGCTTTCTTGTGCAAAAGGGTGTTCACGCTGCCATGGACTCTCTTGTGCAAAAGCACATGGCAGGGTGGAGGCCCTCTTGCACATGGTAGGGAGGAGGTGGTCTTGCATACGACCTTTTGCTCAAGAACTCCCGCGTAAAAGAGTTCCTGCGCAAGAAGCCTACAGTGTAGGGCAGAGAACAACCTATGGGGTGCTACTGAACCTGCTGGCTGCAGGATGCACTGTTGGGGAGGGAGTGGGGGGGACCCCTAGGAATGGCTCAAACTTCTTAGCGGGGTGGCCAGAGGCAGGATATTTCCCTGGCAGGGGTGAGCTGGGGGGGCCGTGACCTCACAGTGGCTTTGGGCAGCCCTCAGCATATAAGGCAAAGGGGTGGGGGAGGGGCAGTGACATCACGGTGGCTTTGGGCAGCCCTCAGCATATAAGGCAAAGGGCAGGTGGGGAGGTGGTGACCTCACAGAGAGACCCAGATCTCAGGCTGATAAAAGGGGGCGCGGGCCCAGGGGACTTTGGAGACCCCGGTTGCTTTAGCTCTGGTGCGTCTCCTCCTCACAGTTCCTTTGCGCACTGCGAGATCCAGATCCCCACACCTTTGTGCAGAAGGTAAGAGCCCCCAGGGGTTTGGATCCTGCCCGGGACTGGCTGGGTTCCAGGCAGGGCCAGACCTCGGTCGAGGGCCAGAAGGTGATTCCTCACCTGGGCTGCGTCCTTAGCGCCATTGGGGCCGTGGGGCTTTCTCCTGTTTGGTTTCCCTTTTCTTCCATCCCACCCACATTTCTCCTCTGTTCTTGCGTCTTCTGTGTTGTGGGGACTGGGGAGGTGGGGCTGGAACAGGTCTATGCCGGTGTCTTTGGGGAGAACGCTCCATGCCCCCCACACCTTAGACTCTCCCCTCATTGCCTGAGTGGGGGCTGTTGATGGGCAGGCGACTCAGGCCCTTGGAGGTCTTCTGCAACACCGAGCCAGTGAGCAAGGGGAACATTTGGGGGCTAGGGGGCAGTAGCTTCGGGAAGCTGGAACCCCTGGATTTCGTTCTTCAAGCCTGCACCCCAAGCTCATCTTTGCTTCCCTTCATTTACAGAATGGCCCGAGGCTTCCTGCGCTTTTGGATGAAGGCCCTGCAGGCGGCCCCAGGGCCGTCAGGAACCAGCTCTTCCGTCTCTGTGGGTCGGGAAGCTGTTTCCTACCAGCCTGGAGCGACACACCCACCGGCCAGGCCCCCCCAGACCTGGCACCAGGTGCGGCTGGGAAGGCGGGTGCCAGCCCAGCGGGGGAGCCGGGTAGGGTGGCTCTGGGGCCTCCTCTGTGGAGAGAAAGACCTGCCCCAGGAGCCCAGCCCCCATTACCACCAGGGGACATCGCCCTGCCCGGCCCCCGGGGTCCTGCCAGTCTCCGGGAGCCCACAGCCCAATGCTCTCCTCACCAGCCCCTGCAGTTGTGGGTCCAGGTCGGTCAGCAGCAGCGCCTGGGCCTCCAGCTCCAGCTGGGCCACCTCCCGCAGCCTCTCTGATCCAGGTGAGGGGCCGTGAACATCCTGGGCCCAGGGGCTCAGGCGGTACCCAGGAGGGGGCGGGGAGGGCAGCCCCAGTGTCTGGCCTGAGCCCTGCGAACCCCACCCCACTGACTCCTGCAGCCTCACACTGCTGCCCTGCAGCCAGGGCAACAGATGGGGGTGGGGGTTGCTGCTACCTGGTTCCCTGGTTTTCCTGGTGGGGGGCTCTGCTGAGGGCGTTGAAAGATGTGAGGGTGGAAGGGGGATGGATCCCTGTGAGGGGTGTGTGGGGCCCAACCTGCGCTGGATCCCTGACATGGGGGGGCCCGTGACCCCTGCTGGCCACTGGAGTCACCCTGTTCCCTTCCCTCCCTCACAGAGTCCCCCTGGGCCTCACCGGATCGCTGCCGGGAGCGGATGGACTCCCGGGTGGAGGAAGTCCTACTTTATGACATTGAAGAACAGCTCCGCACCCGGGACACGGTACGAACTTTCTCCATCTGGGTGGGACCCGAGATTGTCAGGCCCCTTCCCAGCATGTCCCTCCCCGCGAGGGGCTTGTCCCTGGGGATCCCCCTGGGGCTCCTTCTCCTGCATGACCTGGGCCCGGGGCTCTTGTCATGCACCCGTTGGGCCCTCCACAAGCCTGGGGCAGCAGTTTGGAGGGGTGGGGGGTGCTTGGACCACCGGCAGCTCCCACCTCCACTACTGGGAGGCCTGAGCCCTGCAGCTCTCCAGAGTGGGGCAGGCAAGTCCCAGGCTCACAGATTCTCTCTGGGGTTGCAGAACCCGGCCGCCCTGCAGCGATTCCTCTTGGCCATCCCCACCGCCTGCCTCACCGCCTTCAACACCCTGGCTCCCTGCTGCACCAAGGACACTGTGGTGGCCAGGATCGTGGTGAGCGAGTCGCAGCGGCCGAGAGGAGGGGATGGGATACGTGGGGTGGACAAGGGTCTGGCTGGGCAATGGGTGCGGGTGGGTGTGCTGGAAATGGTATGGGTGGGGCCAGGAGTGCTGGAGGGGGAGGTGGACATGGGGAGGGTAGGTGGGGATGCTGGAGGAGGGAGGGACAGAGAAATGGGGCAGGTCTGGGGGTGCTGGACAGGAAGGGGGATTTGGAATAGGTAGGGTTCTCCCCGGGCCATGGGTGGGGGGGTGCTGGAAGGCAGCAGAGTGGGCTGCTGGGTATGCACCTAGGGGAGCAGAGATGAGGAGATTCAGGGGCTGGTCACCAGGGGAAGTGAGGGCCAGGAGACGGCCTGGGGACAAGGACTGAGCTGGTCCCAGTTTGGGAAGGGGGGTGCTGGGAGGGGCCCTGTGCCAGGCAGGGTGGCTACAGGGCAGCAGGAGGCAGTGGGGTTTCATCCTGCTGGCTGGGGGGTGCTGGCAATGTTAGCGTCTCTTGGGGACGTGCTGGAGCCCCAGCCTCACACGCCCCTTTGTCTCCTTGGGGTCTCACAGGAGATCATGGAGGACTCCCCACCGCTGCTGGTCTTGGCCAACTGCCTCAGTGCCGCCTGCAGCCTCAGGTATCGATCCCCCGCACCCCCCCCCACCCTGGGGGGCGGGGAGGGGGGGAGTCCCAGAACCGGCGCCTGCCTACGGGTCCTGACCTGCCTCTTTCCCCCACAGCACCTGAGCATGTGGCTGGATTCCCGCCTGCCCCAGGAGCGAGCCAGGGCCCTTCGCAGCACCACGGCCCTGCTGCGAGTCACCACCACCCTCCCGGGGTTTGATGTAAGTGACCTCGGAGCCGTGGGGTCTGGTGCTGCAGGGCGTGGGGCTGGGAGCGTCCCCCGGGGAGGCAGAGGCAGAGCCGGGAATGGGCCGGGACTGATCCTCGTTCTCCTTTCCCGTGGGAGGGACGACCCTGGGCCTTTCAGGGGGAGCTCTTGTGTGACTGCACCTGGGCCTGGGGAGTGGGGAGTGGCCGTTAGTGGATCCCCTTGTTCCACCCCCGGAGTGACTCTTCAGTCGGGGCCACTGCTCAGGGTTGTCTCCTTGCAAGACCGTCCCCGCCCCCGCCCCAGGAGGTGTCTCTGTCTATCCGCCGAGCTTAAAAATGCCTTGGCGGCCTTTTCCATGGAACGTGCAGCCCCAGGATGCTGAGGGACTCCCCCTATTCTGTCTCCCCTCAGAACTCAGCCGACTGGCCCAGGATGGGTCACCACGTGGCCCAGCTGGGCCTTTTCATTTCGGACCCATCCGAGGACGTCAGCCGGCTGGCCCAGGAGGGGGTGCACAGCCTCTACCAACTCGTCCTGCACCACAGGGGTAAGGAACCCAGCCGGGAACTGGGCCCCAGGGACACTCTGAGGGTGCCAGCGGCGTGGGGAGGGGACCCAGCCCATTACCCCCAGACTGGTCCAAGGGGCGATGCGTCTCGCTGTGTTCCCGTCCTTCTGGCTCCTTTGCCCTTCCATTTGCCTAGGGATGCCTGGTGGGACCCGTGGGAGGGGAAGGGCTCAGACCTGCCAGCAGAATGACCCTGTTGTGTCTCTTCCAGGCCTCAACATCCACCAGGCCGAGGACCTGTGGTGCAGGCACTGGTATAAAGACAGCTGGGTCCTGGCTCACAGCAACACAGTCAGGGTGGGAGAGGTAAGGACACGCTGCCAGGGCAGGACGCGGCTCGGGGGTGGGGCTGGCTGGGGCCCTCGTGCGGGAAGGACGCGGGGTGGGACACGGTGAGTAAGTCACTGATCGAACGGTCGATGCATTTTCCCTCGACTATTCGACCCGTGGACAGGGCGGCGCTGCCCCTTTGTGACGCACGGAGCCCCGGATGTGGCATAGAAGGGGAAGCAGGGCCGGGGAGGGGCGACACTTTTTGACTGAGGCCGCTCCAAGATGTGGGCAGGTGTCTTAGGGCTGCCGTGTGCTGTGGAGGGGGGTGAGGTCTGGGCGGAGTGGGGGGGCGGGAGGAAGGTGTGACCCGGGGCAGGGGTTTGGGCTGCAGGGTGAGGAGAGCGTCCGGGTGCAGGGTCTGGAAGGGAGTTTGGGGAAGGAGGAAGCCGTTCTAGCCCCAGGAGTTGGGGCCGGGTTCTGGGCCTTCAGCTGAAGCCTCATGTCCTCTTGATTTCAGGTCTTTGGGCAGCTCTTCTCCCAGGAGCAGACTCGTTCATTTTTGGAGAGAGCGCTGCTCGCCACCCGCTCCCCTCTGCGGCGCCCCAGCCAGTCCGGGCTGGTCTGGCCCACGCCCTGCTGGGGTAGGCCCAGCAGCTCCTAGGCTCATGGTGAGCAGGGAGCAGGTGCAGGAGGTGGGGCA
>CM064351.1:20335696-20510076 GCA_032595735.1 Pelochelys cantorii | reverse complement strand
TAAGCAGGAAACCCAGCCCTATTTGCATATCCTCTCCCTGCAGCACATAAATCCTCCTCACTGAAAGAACCCAATTCTCCTTCCCGGGGATTCAGACAGGGGCAGATGGGACAAAGCGGGATCACTTGGGGGGGAGGGCGCTCACCTGGAAACCTGCCTAGCTAGGCTCGGTTCCCTCCTCTGGCCCAGACTCCGTGTGTCCCCCGGGACGAGGCACCTGGTGCCGGATTGTTCCGAGTATCGAGGTGTCAGGCGGAATTTTCTGAAGCACCCAGGCGCCCAACTCCCATAGGTGCGCTGGTGCCAGAACACACTGATGCAAGGTCCTGGAGTAACCGCATCCGATGGAGAAGACACAAGGATACCCCGACCCCTCCTGTCGCTCAGGGCAGGATGGCTTGGGGTGGGGATGCTTGGATCGAACCAGCCTGCACAAAGCAAAGGGCGGGGACTAACCCTTTGCGGGGCGACTCGTGACTTTTGCTTGTCAGTGTTTGCCAGGGCTGCGGGTTTCTTGCTCTGTTTTTCCCGCCACTGCCTGCGGTGCTTTGCCTGGATTCTGCACCCAAAGCTGCAGGGCGGGGGAGGGGCGGGCGTTACAGAGGAACCGGACTCAGAGAACTTGCTTCTTATGAGCGGACAATGAACCCTAGTGCCCAGCGTTGCCGGGACCGGCAGGGGAGTGGCTGCTAAGAGACAGCAGGGAGCGGGCCCTGAGGCATTGGGGCTGGACAGTGGCTCCTCCGGGATTTGGGTTGGCGGGTAACTCTCCCCCGTCCCCAGCTGCCACGGTCAGTTCTGCCCCTGAGAACCCAGCTCGGGTCTCCGTCCCCCCTTCCGCCGAGCCTGGCCAACGGGGAGCCAACGGGAGTTTTCCTTTGACCCGAACGGGACCAGAACTCCCCATGTCCCAGCGAAGCCACGATCAGTGCGCAGGACAGGCGGCTGGGCCGGGATGGAGCGTCCAGTCTGTCTCAACCCCTTTGGGTTTTTGTATTGACACTAACAGGTTCCGTGTCGCTGTGTCTCTCTCGCACAATAATAGCGGGCGGTGTCCTCGGGCTTCAGCTGCAGGTGCAGCAGGTTGTTGGGTTATCCCTGGAGATGGTGAATCGGCCTTTCACTGTGTCTGAGTAGCTTGGACCCGATCCACAGCTGTAAATAAATGTGACCCACTCCAGCCCATTGCCGGGAGCCTGACTGCCCCAGATCATATTGTAGCTGCTGAAGGTGTAGCCAGAGGCTTTACGGGAGAGGCGCAGAGAGTATCCGGGCTTCTTCACATCCCCTCCACCAGCTGCATCTGGGATCGGGCACCTGCACATAAACCACATAATAAATCACACCTGTAGCCACAACAGTAACAGAATTTCCACGGCCTCAGCAGTGTATCTAGCAGGAGAAATGACCCTTCAAAGCTTCTCCAGTTAACAGGAAAAGGAGCCAAAGTCTCACTGTTGCTGGTGCTGGCGGGGAAAGTTCTCTGGGGACTGGGTTTGGGTCAAGGCCGGCTCTAGGTTTTTTGCCACTGTGACATAGTGTGGGTACCTTGCTGGTTGCTATGCTGGGCAGTGGACTGTGGGTGACCTCCGCTGGCTGCTGTTTGTAGCATGGCCCAGCAGGGCAGGGGATGAGTCATTATGCAAAGGGGGCTCTGAACCTGTCCGACCAGTTACCTCCCAGGGAGCAGAACAATGGGAAGAAGGCAGAGTGGAGCCCTGGCTGGAAGGAAGAGTTGGTTTCTGTCTGGAATCATGGAGGAAGCAGCCTGAGCAAAGGGGGCTGGGATTTAGGGGCCCAGTCTCCCCCATCCCAAGAGGAGCTGAGGCATCCTAGTCCTGGCCCTGTAACCAGATGACATCTATGATGTGCTGTATCCTGGAGAAGCAATAAACTCCCTCTATTCTACTGGGTGGTGGAGTCTGTTCCTGCCACTACCGGGGTGCAGGAGTCGGGGGACCCGACACGTTGTCACAGCCACCCCAAGCAAAAAAATGTTTGGCTGCCCCCCTTTTGTGCGGCTTTCTGGGGGGGTGGGGGGTGCGCTCCGGGGGAGCCCAAACCGAGGCATTTTCATCTCCAAGGAGAGCACCAGGGACTTCCCAGGTGAGGACAATGGGAGGACAGGTTCATCCACAGCAAGCCAGTTAAAGACTTCCAAAGCTTGCAGATGTGATGACTCCTCAGTCTGCAAAGGGATTTTATTATTAGAAGCCTTGTAATCACTGGGACTCCAACCCCAACACATAAGCTGTCCAACTCTTGGTGTCCAAGGACAAGAATCAGCCTCACTATACAATGAGACAGTTCAAAGGGATTAAGAGAACTTTTGTTTCAACTCCCCAGCTCAACTGTCCATGAGCTGCATGAACCACATTTGCCAATAAAGAGGGTGAGACCCCAGCATTAAGTGCTGTTATAAATCCCATCGCTGGCAGCATCCCCCCTAGAACAATCCCTTGTCCCTGCAGCGGGTGGGGGGGGGGGGGAAATACCTTCCCGAGCCATAGCGAGGAGAACTAGAAGCAGCAACAGTCTCATTGTCCCTGGTGCTGGAGGGGGAAGTTCTCCGGGGACTGGCTGGTCACTGCTCAAACCCAGAGGGCTGCAAATTTTCCCTGGGGGTGCAGTCTGGGCAGAGACAGGGACAGATTAAAACAGGAAACTCAGCCCGATTTGCATATTCGGGACACATAAAACCTCCTCACTGAAGGAGTCCAATTCACCTGCCCGAGAATTCAGATGGCGGCAGAAGGGTGCGAGAGAGGATCACTCAGGGGGTAGGGTGCGCACCTGGGACCCTGCATGGCCAGCTCGGTTCCATACTTTGTCGCGCCCATTATAACAAACACTCAGGGGCTGTGTTCTACACTCGGCCTTAGGGAGCAGCATCAGACAGTCCCTCCTTACAGCTGTACAGTGCTTGGGCGGTGGGATCCTGGGGCTGCTCTGTGACAACGCAGTCATATGACCATGACAGATATGGAGAAAATGAATAAGAAAAAGTTATTTACTTGTTTCCATAACATGAGAACTAGAGGTCACCAACTGAAATCAATACTCGGTTTTAAAAGAAGCAAAAGGACTTTTTTCACACAGAGCACCATCAACCTGTGGAACCTGTGAAGACCAGAATTTTAACACAGTTCAAAAAAGAACTACATAAATTCATGGGGGTTAGGACAGGGGTGGGCAATATTTTGTTGCTGGAGGCCACTTCAGAAATTTCTGAAGTAGCCCCAGACCACAGCAGAAGGGGCAGAGACCCAAGTGGAAGAGGCTGCGCCAAGATACTTCCCTGCTTCCCCAAACACAGACCATGATTGGTCTGGTGGGAGGGGAGTATGTGAAGTCTTTGACCCACCCCCGCAGAGGTTCCCCCTAGACACCCATGCCCCTGGCAGTGGGAGTAGGCTTCTCACACTTCCCCTTCTGCCCCCAGGCCAATCAGGGCTTGGGAGCAGGGGGACGTGCAAAGTCTCCTCTCACCCTGACAGGAGCGCATGGTGCTTCTAAGTGCCGTGCACGCTTGACAGGGAGAAGGAAACTTCGTGCACTTCCCCAGCCCCCAGGCCAATTAGGAGCAGGGTCTCCGTGGACCAGATCAATCTGCTTGCCAAGCCGGATCTGGACCGTGGAGGTCCTTTTGCCCACCCCGCTCTCCGCCTTAGAGTAGTGAGAGAGAATCTAGATGCCTCTGAGGGCAGCCTCCTTCTGCTCCCCAGGCTGACCAGCACTTCTGGGGATTTTGGGGAATATTCTACAGCAACAGGTACTTAGAGAAATTGGCCTTGGTATGTGAAACATCTGACACGGATTAGTTTGGATGCAAAAGAAATCAGGGATGGTTTAGAATCAGAGGCAAGCAAGAAAACAACACCAGGGTTAGCCCCTGTTGGGCTGTTGCCACTATATTTACCTGAACTCCCACAGCTACGGACGCAGAGATAAGAGGCAATCAGGAGCTATTCCCTGTACTTACAGAGGCGCAGGTAAATAAGGGGAGTGTGGGGGCCCGTCAGAATCCGCCTTCCAGCCGTGCCTGAGGCCTCACGCCCTGGCAGACCGGATTCGGTCTAGGGGCTGGCATTTGACCACTTCTGCTCTAGATGGTGCTTGATCCTGCCCCGAGTGCAGGGGACTGGACTTGATGACCACTCGAGGTGCCTCCCAGTTCTGATTCTATGGAATACCGTGAGTTGGATCTGAGGATGAGGGGGATGTGCGGCTGCAGCTGGCCTGGGGTTTCTTAGGGCAGATGGGGATCTGGACAATGGCCGACCCGGGCGCCCTGCCGGCAGCAGGGGGACATTTCCGGGCAGGTGCGGGTGGGGTTGTCACTTACCAGGAGGCCCGCTGATCTAGTGGTGGGGTTCGGGGTTTCTATGGGCAGGGAAGGGTTCAGGGAGACCCATAGATTGTGCTATCCTAGGGCTCGGAATTCCCTCCTACAGGCTGTCTTCCCAGCACGGACCGGCCCACTTCCCCGTGTAGTGAAAGAGGGAAACATTCCCTGGCAGGTGCAGCTAGAAGGAAACGGGGCCAATTCCTCCTGGCTTCACTCTGGGATCCCCCTTCAGCTTCACTGACGAGTAGTTTGTGGAGGCGGCAGCGCTATTCTACCCAGGGGGCGAATTCGGGACACGAACGAGTTAATCCGTGACGTCAGAGCGATCCCTCCTTCCTGACAGGCCTTCGCTCCCCTGTGCCCCCGGCCGGGCTGTTTGGTGCGTGTCTCTGCTGCCCCCGTGCGGCAGCCGCGGGAAGTTCTGCAGCTCTGGTTTGTGTAGGAGCAGCTCCAGGGCTGTGTCGCTGTGTCTCTCGCACAGTAATAGCGGGCGGTGTCCTCGGGCTTCAGGCCGGACATTTGCAGGTGCAGCAGGTTGTTGGGGTTGTCCCTGGAGATGGTGAATCGCCCTTGAACAGCCGGAGAATACCACTGCGCCGATGCATCGGGCCTAATATCAGCCACCCACTCCAGCCCCTTCCCGGGAGCCTGTCGCACCCAATCCATGTAGTAGCTGCTGAAGGTGAAGCCGGAGGCTTTGCGGGAGAGGCGCAGAGAGTCTCCGGGCTTCTTCACATCCCCTCCGGACTCCACCAGCACCTGGGACCGGGCACCTGGGAATGAAATAATAGGTGAGTTCACGTCACTTTTTAGGCGGCGATGTTACTTCCTATCCCGCAAATGCACTTGGGTCAGTTACCATCGAAAGAGGCGAGAATCAAAAGAGAATGAAGCCAAAGTCTCATTGTCCCTGGTGCTGGCGGGGAAAGTTCTCAGGGGACTGGCTGGTCACTGCCCAGACCCAAGGGCTGCGGATTGTCTCTCCGGCTGCAGCCTGGGCAGAGACCGGGAGGCCGATTTAACTGGTGACTTCTCGCCTTCATTTGCATCTCCCCCTGCTTATAAGGGAAACACGCTTGTGTCAGCGGTGTGAGCTGCTCTCAGTGGGCTTCAGAGAGCGAGCCAGACAGCCTGTGTTTTGTGCGGTGCTCAGCCGAGAGCTGAGGGGAATTTCTCCGCAGCGTCCCATGGAGAGTCATTGCGGTGGGGGTACCAGGGAGCCGGAGAATGAGAATGACCCTAGCCAGGTGGTTCGGACACCAACAGGCGAGACAGGAGAGAGCCAACGTCAAACCGATTCTCTTTCATTATTGATCCGGAGAGAAATAGTTTCAACAGAGACTGAGGCACCCTCCCCCCGCCCCCCACAACTTAGAGCTTAGCGCTCTCTCCTCTGCTCAAACCCTTTCTCTTTATTCAGCAGAGGGGGCTGGATCCCTGTTCTTCCACCTCCCGCGTAAGGGGCTTAAAGCCTGGGCTGGAAGTTGTAAGGGAGGCGGTTCTGCAGCACTAACACAGAGAATCCCGCAACGGGCTCTGCATCCACAGTGTAAACACAATCTCTCCCATTCCTGCAGAGCGGAGACTCCTGCAACCTGGGGGTCGGAGCTAAGCACCGATCTCAGTGTGCGGGTTTAGGGCCCGTCTCGCCTGTGAATTTCCCACTGGCTCGCTCCCACGGCTCCCTGCCATTGTGCTGCCTTGGTGAGGCCGTTCGGAGGTGCCGGTCCCGCCTTGCCTAACATCGACTAGCGGGACTGTGTGGACTCTGTGTGTGTGTGTGTGTGTGTGTGTGTGTGAGAGAGAGAGAGAGAGAGAGAGAGAGAGACTGAAAAGCATATGCTAACTGTTGTAGTCTCAATACATGCGGCATACTGCCTTCTCCCCTATAAATATCCCCTGTGCTTTGTATGGGCGTAACACTGCTCCCCCTCCCCCCACTTAGTCCCACTGAGGCGCCGAGCTTCTGCCTTGCCTCCCTCAGCTTGAGTTTCCTCCTTTGCCCCATTCTTGCCTCGCTTCTTCTTTTGGCAGGTCACATAAGGGAGGCAGCAGAAAGAGCCGTCTCCATGTGCCACCTACCAAGGGCACCAGAGGCCAAGCCACAAGCCTCCAAGAGGTGACCAGCCTGACTCATCTCACTTTCCCAGGCTGACACCAAGGTGCATTCTGAGCTGACGTCACAGAAGAGCTGAACTTACCTGAGGGACAGGCCGGGCAGCAGGAGGTGCGATTACCAGGGCACCAAGGAGAGCCCCAATAAGAGAAGGCACTTTGTGTGTGTTAGGCAAAGGTGATCACCACCGCACCACAGAAACTCCCACAAAAGTAACTTCTCTTGCACACAAATTGGCATAAATATTGTGACGGGCTTGGGGAAGGAGGAGGGCGAAGGAGAAGTGCCGCTCATGGGGCAAGAGGGTGTTGGCATGGGCTGTAAAGGTGGGGATTGTGACGTAGTGGGGGTACCTTGCTGGTTGCTATGCTGGGCACTGGGCTGTGGGTGACCCCCACTGGCTGCTGTCTGCAGCACACCCTGCAGGGCAGGGGATGAGTCATTATGCAAGGGGGCTTTGAAACTCGACAGACAGGTATCTCCCATGGAGCGGAACAATGGAAAGGAAGGGGGCGAGGCCAGACCTGTCTGGGGGCAGTGCTGGAAGTGAGTGAGTTAGTTTCTGTCTGGGATCATGGAGGAGACGGCCTAGGGAAAGGGGCTGGAATTTAGGAGCCCAGTCTCCCCCATCTCAAGGGGGGCTGAGGCATCCTAGGCCCAGTTCCTGTAACCAGATGACATCTGTGCTGGGGAAGCAATAAACTCCCCCTATTCTACTGGCTGGTGGAGTCGGTCGTGCCATTACGGGGGTGCAGGAGTCGGGGGACCCCGACGCGCCGCCACAGGGATCAAATAGTGTTAGGAACTGGGGAGCAAGGGGCTGGGTTGGGGCTAGGGAGACCAGTAACATTTTATTTGCATTTTCATTATTTTCATATGAATATGTAAATATGCTACCGGTCCTCCAAACGTTTGTGAATGGGTTTGCTCCTCACGACATAAAAAAAGGTTGGGAACCACTGCACCACAGCATCGCATGACAGTGAGTTTTCGTGGTCGAGTCTGCGCTATGTGAGAAAGTATGTCCTGCGTGTATTTCCGCTGCTAGCTCTGTGTTAATTTCCTCTGCTCCTTGCCTTGGGAGAAAAGGGCAGATCACTTAATTCTTTATTTACCTTTTCCAACAGGATTCATGAGTGTGCAAAACTCTATAATATCCTTCCCTAAATCATCTATTTTCTCCATAGCTAGCTAGTTAGATAGAGGGGATGTATGGGGATAGACAGACAGACAGATAGATGCTGTCCATAATGGAGACTCTCGAGACAGCGTCTGTCAATTTGAGGATGTTTCCTGTCCCACCCTGCGTGTCTGCACAGAAATCGCTTCCCCTTTTTGGGCCGGGCCCTGCGTTGCTCTGTGTCACTGTGTCTCCCCTGGCGCAGTAATAGGTGCCGGTGTCTACAGCTGTCAGCGAGCGGAGCTGCAGCGAGACCTGGTTCTTGGCGGTGTCTGCAGAGATGGTGACTCGGCCCTGGAGAGACGGGGCGTAGTTCGTGGCCCCGCTCCCGTATGGATATACCCGGCCTATCCATTCAAGCCCTTTCCCTGGGGGCTGCCGGATCCAGTGCCAATCGTAGCCGCTGGTACTAACAGAAAATCCAGAGACAGCGCAGCTCAGGGTGAGGGCCTCTCCGGGCTTCACCGACCCGGGGCCGGACTGGACCAGCTGCACCTGAGCGAGGACACCTGCGGACAGAGAAACAGCACCAGGAATTAATTAATCACTGAGTGAACCCAGGGATCTGCCCCTGATTCCCCCACGTGCCCCACACGCACTCACAGCTGGGGGCGGCGAGCAGGGCAAGGAAAAGCAGCAGAGGTTCCATTCTTGTTCTCAGGCACTGAGGGAAACTCCCCAACGGGCAGGTCTGGGTCTGAGCAGAGACTGAGGCTTCTAGACCCAGGGGCTGGTATTTAACCCGGCAGCCCCGAGCAGGGATTTACATGCGGGTTCCCAGGTGGGTATAAGAGAGGCCAGGGGCTGGGTGCTCAGTACAGGACGATGTACCCTGGGGGTCAGGTGTCTCCTTGCAGCTCAGCGCACATGGAATGCCGGGAGACGGATTTGTGAGGAGGGGGGAGCTGTGAGCACAGGGCCTGACTGACTCCGCAGAACCCGCTGGGACAGGGAGTCACATGCTGGTGTCCACCCCGTTGGGATGAAGTGACAGCGACAGCTCCAGCCGGCGGAGCTGTGTGTTGGGAGAGAGACTCTTACCCAGGGGTTGGGCAAATACCAGCCCGCGGGCCAGATACGGTTGACAGAGTTAGCCCCTGGCGGGCCCCCACACCGCCGTATTGACCTGCGCCTCCGGTACAGGGGACCACAGCGTCCACTGGCGGCGGATCGCCTGCGGAGGTGCAGGTAAATAGAGCGTTAGCGGCCCACCAGGAGCTAACCCTGGTGAGCCACTACAGCGTCATTGCCCACCCCTGCTCTTATGTCTTATGGGAGGATCCAAATGCCAGCGCAGTCAGTGGTGTCTGTGCTTTGGAGCAGGGGCTGCCGCAAAATGAGCCGGGCAAATAATGGCGCCAAATACAAGCACCGCCAGGCAGTGTCAGTAGAAACGGGCCGTGCCTGAGAATGCCTGGACGCAGGGACAGAAGTGTTGGAGGGGCAGCCTGTGGCTTTGTCAGTCTGTGACTTTACAAACAACTCATCTGGTGCGGTGGGTCTTACCCACGTAAACCCAAGATACTCTGCATGTGTTTGAGTCTTGGAGGTGCCCCAGGACTACTCCTTGATTTTACAGGACTGTAAGAATCGCCAGACTGTATAAGACTAAAAGTCTTCAGACGGTGGCCAGCGCCAAGTGTCCCTGAGGGAATGAACAGAACAGGGAATCATCAAGTGATCCCTCCCCTGTCGCCCATTCCCAGCATTGGACACCACCTCTGCCCATCCTAGACAACAACCACATGTTCTTTTTTAACTCCGATATAGTGTTGGGTTTCACAACATCCGCTGGCGAGGAGTTCCACAGGTTGCCAGATAGGGAAAGAGCCCTAACTTCAGGGTGAGGAAGGCTGATCTTAGACATCTGTGTGTCAAACAGCCTTCGCCAAGGGGAGGCAACCTGGTATAAACAGAAGACTCAGCTGGGCCATGTGTCGAATGAGGCTGTGATCACAGAAATGAGATGTGGGGAGGAGTCCAAGGCTTCGGCAGAGCTCGCTGCACCGTTGTAGCCATTGCAGTGAGGGGGATGAGGGAAGCTGGGCTGGGAAGAGAAGGAGAGGGCCGAGTTCTGGGCCAGGCACGGGACTGCAGGGAGCTGGGGCCGTGGGGAAGGAACTTGGCTAGGAGCGGAGTGGGGTACAGAGGTTGGCAGGGATGACTGGGGGAAAGAAGGGGAGCTCACAACGCTGAGGGGCAAAGCTGTCTGAGGGTGACTGGGGGGGAAGCGGAAGGAACCGAGGTGGGCACAGGACGGCTGGGGGGAAGAGCTGTGCTGGGGGTAGCTGGGGCAGAGGGCTTCTGGGGGGCAGAGAGGGGATGGAGGAGCAGATGGGGGTTGTGGCTGTGACCTACCAGAGGGTCCTGTGATAGAGGGGTGGCGGTCGGGGTTTCTCTGGGTGGGAGGAGGTTCATGGCTCGGTAAGAGGGAAGGGGACAGGGGACCAATTGACTGCTCCCTTATTGTGTGTGTGGAAACCGCTTCCCGTTTTTGTGCCAGGCCCTGGCGCTGTGTATCTGTTTTACTGGCGCTGTAATAGGTGGCGATGTCCGCAGCTGTCAGCTCGTGGAGATGCAGCGAGAGCTGGTTCCGGGTGGTGTCTGCGGACAAGGTGACCCGGCTTTGGAAAGACTCTGCGGCATAAGTGGCAGTGGCCCCGTCATAAACCACTCACACCCACTCCAGCCCTTTTCCGACAGGCTGGCGGAACCAGTCCCAGCCGTAGGTTCTGTGAGGGATGGAGACTGAGACACCCGAGACAGCGCAAGTCAGGGCGAGAAACTCTCCCGGCTTCACAGTCCCCGGGCCGGACTGGACCAGATACGCCTGAGAGAGGACACCTGGGAAAGGAGACAATATTAACCCCTGAACCAATCCATGGCTCTGTTCCCAGTTCCCCACGTGCCCCACGGACACTCACAGCTGGGGGCGACGAGCAGGGCAAAGAAAAGCAGCAGAGGTTCCATTCTCGCTCTCAGGAACTGAGGGAAACTCCCCGCGGGCCGGGCCAGGCCGGGCAGGTCTGTGTCTGGGCAAAGACTGAGGCTCCTAGAAGCAGGGGCTGGTATTTAACCAAGAAGCCAGGGGCAGGGATTTGCATGCGGGTTCCCCAGCGGGTGTACGGGGCAGTGGACAGACACACGCTCTTCGTCACGGCTGGGCTGGGGTGAAGAGGTCACTGAATGGTACAAAAGCCTTTCCACTGAGCTAACTATGGTTCAGGACAGGGCTTAACAGGGTCTGTGAATCACAACCTTCCACCGGCGGCTCCTGCGCAATGCGCCGGGCCTTGAGGACAAATAGCAACAGTGCACAGAAGCGTCACGAGAAACGCGCTGTCACGGGAACGAGAAAGAGAAAAAGGATTCGTGTGTTAATAATAATAATAATAATAATAATAAATGATTATCAACATGTCACATTGCAGAACTAGCCAGTGGGGGAAGGGGTGGAGGGTGGGGGTCAGTGTCTGGCACACAGAGCTATTTGGGGGAATGAATAAAGTGGATGTAGAAATGCTGTTGGCCTGCAAATACCCCGGGCCCGGGGACCGACATCACACTGTCCCTTTCTCTCCCACGCTCCCCTCCCGTGCTCCTTGCGGGCTGTGACTCACTAGCGCCCCCTGGCAGAGAATTTCTCCCGCCGCAGTCTCAGGTGGGATTTTGTCTGGTCCCTGCCTGGCTTCCCCGCCCTGTGCGCTTCTCTTGCGCAGTAACACACGGTGGGGTCCTCGGCATCGGAATTCGCATGCTGCGAATCAGCCCTGCACTGAGGCTGAGGTTTGTGACTCGTCGGAACCCTCCGCCAGCCGCTCCCGCCCCTCCCCGGGCTCCTGCCTGGCCCCGCCCATCCAGGGGCTGCTGAGAGCAAACCCGTTGGGGGCGCATTGTCTTAATACTGACTTTCTGGCTCGGGGCTCAGGGCGGAGTCAGACCCTCCCTCGCTGTGTCTGTGCAGCGCCCAGATCCGGGGCGGTGGGTTAAAGGGGAGAGAAGCAGCTGCCGGGTGTGAACCCAGTTCCCCGGTATTGAATGTAGAGCCCGATCGTCAGCTAGTTATCCCGTCGCGGGGAAGGGTCTCCGGGGCCCTGTCAGTGCGGACATCGGGTCAGGGGGTCAATGGCAGGGGAGGGGTCGGGTCACAGGGTGGCTCGGGGCTGGGACACTCACCGGAGAGTTACAAGTCACGGGCTGGCGAGCGCGGTGTGTCCGGCAGCCTTTCCCCAGGTGCGGGCGGGGAATGAGGATTTGGAATCAGTCCAGGGGCTGACACGGTCTCACACAACCGCAGGAGAAGGCGACAAAGGGGAAGCAGCAGGACTCGGTTACTGGATCCGGGATTTGTGCAAAGGGGGCTTGGAGGGAGAAGACGCCGGAGGGGATTTGACGGGGATGTACAACTTTGTCCTGCAGGACTCTCACCAGAGACACTCAGACCTCGGGAACTGAGCGCGGGAGCTGCCCCGCCACATGGGCTGCGATGGGTCGGGCGAGTCCATTTCTCTTGGGGCACAGAGGCCCTGAAACCCGAGAGACCATCTCCGGGGATGACGCCAAGAACGAGTTTTATCTGCATCTCAGCTCGCTGAGCGCTGCGAACACCGCCCTGTGTCAGTGCCCCCGCCGGGACCCACCGTGGTATGCACTGGGACAAGAGTCTCTCTCTGAAGAACATGAGAAGGTCCAGACTAGGTCAGACCAAAGGTCCATCTCACCCAGTGGCCTATCTGCCCACAGTGGCCAATGCCCAGGGCCGCTTTAGGAAGTGTGGGAACCCAGTTTGAACAGTTTCGACTAGCCCTGGCAGCCAGGATTTTTTTGTCGAGAAAAAAAAGGCACACAAAAAAAGAGTCACAGCCCCTTTAAATCCCCAGCTACAGGGCAGAATCATGTCCCGCCTTCCTGCCCCCCACCCAGCTCCACCAGGCTGGCAGGTGCTGCCCTTTTGTCTGAGCTTTGCACAGGTCATGCAAGGGAGGGGAAGAACCCCTCCCCCATAAGGGCCAACGGGACTAAATGTCTGAGCTAATAATTGACTGTGCTCCATGCTATACAAAGCTACACACACTCGGCTTTAGGAAGTGTGGGGGCCCGATTCGAACAGTTTCAACAGGGCCCTGCCAGGGATGACTAAAAAAAACACACATAAAAAACCCTTTCATTTCTTCTGTGTATTATTTACTTTTCATTACTATATAAATAATAACAAATTATATATTACGTACATTGGGTCATATTATAAATATCAAACTGGTTAAGAGGGACTTTATTGGACACCTCGCCTATATGTTTTTAAAACTTTATCTTTCTTCCTTTTTGTTCTGCAAAATCTTTCAATAAATTGCCTAACTCTAAGCTCTTCATTACTTCAGGTTCAATTGACATGATTGCCAAACTGTTTAATTGGTTTCCTGCATTTTTGATCCAGATATGTTTTAATTAGATTTAGCTTGAAGAAGCTCCTCTCTCCTGAGGCTACAGTTACCAGAATAGTCCATAAGATTTGAATTGCTATAAATACATTTGGGAATGCTGTTATCAGTTATTATATGCAAGAAATTGAAGCATTTTAGGGGGTTTCTACAATCAGATGGAAGAATTGGCTTTAACTCTTCCAGTTCTTCAGAAAGCATGTAGCCATTTAAGGCAACTGATTTTACAGTTGAAACTTGTTCATTTTCCTGCACTAGTTTCACATCTGTCAATGCAAGTTCCAGATCTGCAGCAGATTTTTCATATGGTGTCCTGGGAAAAAATTTTGAATTTGCATAAAAATTCCAAATAAACTCACATGCTTTTGTAACGGTTCAAACCTTCGTTCAAGTGACTGGAAAGCTTTGTCTAACACTTGATTGAAGCATTGCACTCTGTAAGCTTCTTTTGGATCAGAAAAAGGCTCATCTGCAGACTCGTACTCAAATTGGTTTTTTTGTTTACACAAGCATTTAGTCTGGAATACTGGAGTCACATTTAGAGCTTTGGCAAGTTCATTGGTACCAATTAACACTTCTTGAAAAACCTTATCTCTGTATGTTTTTAACCAGTTACAAAGATTTTTGAATGAAGAAATTCCTGCAGAAATATCCATTGTATCACTCTGTAGCTCTTTGCTCACAGAATTCACTTGAAAAAGTAAATCATGCCAGAAAACTAGTGAAACCAAAAACTTATAATCCTTCATTTGAATAGCCAGTGATTCAGCTTCACTTTTTGCTTGAGCATCATCAGTTGTTTCTGCTACTTCTACAAGTGCATCATAAAACTCCCCTGCTTGGTACCGCAGAGCTTTGATGCTTTGCATTCTGCATTCCCATCGTGTTTTGCAAAGAGGCTTTACAGAAAGGCCAGTAACATGTTTTCTAAAAATACTCCATCTTTTAGTAGATGAAGAAAAAAGGATGTAAATTCGCTGCAAGGTTCCAAAGAAACTCATCCCATCTGGACATGTTTTGGCCATGGCTCCCAAAATGAGATTATAGTTGTGACATGCACATGGTCAGGGCCAGCCCGAGGCATTCTGGCGCCCCAGGCACAGGCGTGTGGCACTGCCCCCGGGCGCACGGCGCATGCATGGGCCCACCTGTGGGGAGCGGGCCCGCCCCTGGGGCACATGGCACAAGTGCGTCCCAGTCCGGCCCAGCTGTCGCTGCTAGTGTGAACGCAGGGCCGTGTAGGGCCCCGTGGCTGTGGGAGGAAGGGCATTGCTGGCCGGTACCACGGGGATGCAGGTGGGCCGGCACTGCGGGAGCCAGGCGTGCGGCGCCTGATGGCAGCTGTAAGGGATGCTGCGTGCCCCTTATAGCTGCCATCAGGTGCCCCCCATTAGTTGGTGCCCTGCGCAGCTGCCCAGCTTGCCCATGCCTCTGTTCAGCCCTGCACATGGTGTAAAAAAAGCTCTTGGGTTTGTTTTCAAAAGTCGTGGTTTTGAAATACTTAGCAGCCTTAATTGGAGCTATTATTTCATGTTTAATAGCATTTCCTTACAATACTAATAAGTTCATTTTGAATTTTTTTCCTAAATAATGGTCATGTATTCTTTCTTCTTAATTCTTCGTAAATGTTCCTGCATCACTGGGTCTAACTTTCCCAGTAATTCAATAACTCCAAGAAAATGTCCATTGTATGATGTTCCCAGCCATTCATCAGACCCACGAAATGATAAGTTTCATTCTGCTAGCAACTGAACGACAGTGAGTTGACTCTAAAAAAACTTGATACTGGTGTTTCTGCTTCTTGGTCAATAAGTTTTTGTTGTATAAAACAAATCAATGTTTTTTTCAGCAGATAACCTTTGCTGAAGGTTGCAGCAACTAAGCATAGCTTGTAAATGTCCTTTTTTGTGCTCGGCCAATCTTGTATGAGTATTAGACCAGTCATTAAAACCATTAGATGCTAATGAACTTGTCACATTATGGCAAAAAATCTTACAGTAATAACAAAAGATCTTTTCCACTGACACTGACACCCATGGATGAGCTACAATTTCACCATTTGAAAGTTGCCTTTTGCAGTGAAACTTTGAAAGGTGTTTCCCAATCTTATTTCTAGGGAAATCTTCTACAATAATTTTAGGCGGCCCTTGTTTTACTAAGTATTCCCTGATACCCTGGCTAATGTATTCTGGCCAAGTTTCAGGATCATCAGATATTTCTATCTGGTCAGCAGAGTTGCCCTTGCCTTTCTGCTCTGGATCTATACCACTCGCATTTTTATTATCAGAAAAGTATTCTTGACTCTCAGTACCTTCAGCATCAGTTACAACCCCTTTTGTAGTCTTCTCTTCACCTTAACTGTCTTGAGTGTCTTCTTCAGACTGATTTGGCTCTTCAGATTCTTCATCACTGCTGTTGTTCTCTGTCTGTTTCTACTGGAGATTTTTCAACCATATCTGCATCTTCACTGAGCTCTTCTGGCTCAACAGTAGAATCAGGTCTGCTAAAATACTTGTTTAAAGCACCCTTTTGCTTCTGTCTTTCAACTCCCTTTGCCTTGTATACTGCTCTTTTCTTACTCCCACTTGGGTACTTTCTACCAATGTCTCTTGCGCTCTTACCCATATTGATAGAAGTCACCACATTCTAAAAGAATATTAATTATAGATTTTCACTTTCATCTTAGGAAAATAATTTATGTTTTGATAGTGGTACAACTGATTTTCTTCAGTAATATTTATTTTATTAAAATGTATAAAATATTTCCTTATTTTTACATTAGATGAAATTAAGGCAATAGGCCTAATCAGTTTTAAGATATATATTTGCAACAGTAATGAACTTAAGTCTTCAAGCAGCAAGCAAATAGCATAGTTAATTTATGATATCACTGCGCGTGCGCACCTGCCCCAGGGCCAAACCCCCCTCCCGCAGCACAGCCAAACCCCTGCCCATGCCTGCCCTGGGGCCAAACCCTGGGGCTGACCCCCCCCCCTCCCACAGCGCAGAGAAACCACTGTGCTTGACTCACCCATCCTGTGGCACGTCCAGCTCCTCCTCTGGGGATGATGCCCCCTCCCACAGCCCATCCAGCATGCCACAGAGTTGTGGAAGGGGAGCAGCCAGCGCACTTCTGGAACCCCCAGAAATGGTGCAAAGCTGCAGGCAGGACTTCCATCCACCCGGCGGGAAGCCGGCACTGTGCTGGAGGTAGGTAGTGGGGCTTCTCGGGGATGAGGGGAAAATGGGGGTTGGGGGGCCCTGACACCTCACGATTGACTGGTTGAGGCCTTGTGATCCACCAGTCGATTGGGTGCGAAGTGGTTGGTGACCACGGCTGTAGGGCACGGGGCCCTCTTAGGCGCGGGGCCCGATCCGGGGGAATTGGTGGAATCGGCCTAAAGCCGGACCTGCCAATGCCACATGCCCCAGAGGGAGTAACCAAGAACAGGTGATCATCAAAGGATTTCTCCCCTGTCATCTGTTTTCAGCCTCTGTCAAAACAGCAGCCAGGATCATCATCCCTACCAATGATGGGTCATAAATATTAATGGTCTTACCCTCCATGAATGTATTTTTTTTTTTTATGAACCTTGGAGGTGTCCCTGGTGATGCTGAGGCGGCTTTTGAGAGCATCCTTATAAGCAGCATTTCCGCTAGCCCAGGTACCTCTCATCCCAGCCGCCTGGCGCGGCCACTGCGCCCAGTAGCTAATGACTGAGAACCCAGACGCAGTGCAGGTCAGAGTGAGGGTCTCTCCGGGCTTTTTGACTCCCCCACCGGACTCCACCAGGCTGATCTGGGACCAGACACCTGCCGAGGGGAAGGGAATAAAGGGGAAATACGGCAGTGACTCCTGAGGCGCAGTTACTAGGGGACATGAGTTTTCGGCGCCCCCCCGGCAGCGCAGCCCTACCCGTACCCGCGGGGAGCAGCAGGAGGAGGGCTGTGGCCAGGCTGCGGCTGGCGGCTTGTTCCCCAGGCGGGAGGGGAAGCTGCAGTCCAGCGCTAGCTCCGAACTGTGGGAGAGGGAGCTCATTTGCATGAGCCGGGGGCGGGGCCAATAGAACGGGGGACCCAGGCGGGGTGTGACGCAGCATCGCGCTGGGCTATATAAGGCGGGGGGGGGGGGGGGGTCCAGAGAACAATTCAACAAGGAAGCTTCCCTGAGAATGTTCGGTTTGACCCCGTGTGTATGATCGGTCTGTCTGTCTGTCTGTCTTTCCTTCAGCGCTGTGGGTAACTGCGCTGTTCCGCTGCAGAATATCCTAGCGCATGACTATGGGCTCAGGCTTTAAAAAGAGGATCGAACTGCTGGTGGCCTTAACTCGCTCAACGCCACGGACAAAGGTGGGCGGGAGGATCAACTCTGGGCCGAAGGGCGGCGCAAGACTGAGCCACAAAAGGGCTAGAGGGGGTGGGATGGAAGTTCAAAAGGTGCCGGCACCTCGGCAAAGCTCTTTATCTAGAAGCTGACGGGGAAGGTCATGACGCCTCTTGATCCGTTACAATCAAGTGTCGCCCCCCCCCCCCAGCTCTCAGGGTTCCAATTGATTCACAGCCCAGCTCTCACCAGCGAGACTCCGAGGGGATTTCGGTGCCTGTAGGCTTTGAGCATCTCGGAGCGTGTCCGATGTATCCTCACTAGGAGGCAATGAGGTGCTGAATTCCCTTTGAGGACCTAGCCCTGAGGACCAACTGAGAGCCGCAGGCAGGTGTCTATCCGACTCCCCCAGGCTCCAGTCCTTCCTGAATTCAAACCGAATTGCCCAGGCTGGGGGGCTGGGAGGCTCCCGATGGATTATAATAGGACTGAGGTGCCCATATGGGTGGCAAAGCTCAGCCTGGCTGCAAGAGACGGGTGTAAATAGGGTGTTTTCATACACTTTGCTGTGGGGTTCTATCAGCCTGGTCTGTGGGGAGGTTGGCAGGGGCTGAGGAGAGGCGGGAGCAGCGAAGTGAGGGGCACAGAGTGTGGCGGGGGCAGGGAGAGCTGTCGGCCTGGCTGGCTTTTTCTGAAACCTTGCTCAGACCCTGTGCGCATCTGTGTACGAGGGAGCCACAGGCAGGAACTCAGGGGTCCGATTTGGAAAACCCAGCCCGGACCCCTATTTCCAGCTGTTGTGACTTCCGCTTGCTCAGCCATTGACCGGGCCAGAGTCAGGGGCGCGGCCTGTTATCTCCAGGTTTCATTTCCGTCACAGATCTGCACCTAAGTCAGTGACCCCGCCCCGCCATCCAGTCACCTGCAGACCCCGACCCACCCCAGCCCCTTCCCCGCAACTTGCGTATCCAGTAACTGCTGAAGATGAAGCCGGAGAGTCTCCGGGTTTCTTCACATTCTCTCCGGATTCCACCAGCTGCACCTGGAACCGGGCACTTGGGAAGAAGCACCCACCTGGAAATTAGATTAACAGCAGAAACACTAAATCCCCCCTTCTCTGCGATCCCTCCCCCCGCAGTGCAGAGCGGAGCTTCCCTGCAGCTGCGCGAGTGAAAACAACCCGTGACTCAGCGACGGCTCTGCCAGGCAACGCGGGTTTGTGTCCTAGCCCGGCGGGGCTGTCACTCACTGTCTCTCGCGCAGTGATACAGGCCCGTGTCTTCTGCCTACAGGCCGGTCATCTGCAAACTCAGCAGGCTACTGGAGTTGCCTCTGGAGATGGTGAATCGCCTTTGGACTGCCTGGGAGTAACTTATAGTTGATCCACTGGAGCTACTAATGTAGGCGACCCAATCCAGTCCCTTCCCGGGAGCCTGCCGGACCCAGTTCATCCCGTAATCTGCGAAAGTGAATCCGGAGGTTTTGCAGGAGAGACGTAGAGTCTCCGGGCTTCTTCACATCCCCTCCGGACTCCACCAGCTTCACCTGGAACTGGGCACGTGGGAACACAGACCGGTTATAAATACTGGTATCAGCATAAGGAGAATTGAATATGCTTCCACCTCTGTCGTTATTCAGAGCCGCGATAGCCAAAATTACTAGAAGCAAAAATGTCATTGTACTGGTGCTGGAGGGGGAAGTTCTCCGGGGGTTGTCTCTGCGGGTGCAGCCTGGGCAGAGACAGGGACAGATTTAAAGAGGACGCTAACTCCCTCATTTGCATACCCCGCCTTATAAGAGACACGCGCTGCTCCTGTCAATGATCTAACTGATTCGCCCCAGGGCTCCGGGTGCAGGACTCAGACTGTCCCGGCCTGGGTGTCTGTGCAGCGCCGGGTACGGGGCCCTGGGATCCTCCTGTCCTGACACTTTTGGACCCCTGGAAGCAATGAAGTCGGCAGTGACTGGGTTTCCTCACACAGGGACTGAGAGACTGGCTGTTGTCAGGTGTTACGGGAGCCAATGGCCTGGCTCCCAAAGCCCTTTTGGGAGCCCATCGATCTATGTACGGGCAGGGGGTTCTTCTCTGAGTTAGTCCGTCCCACAGCGCCACCTGCTGATAAATACACGGCACTTTCCCTACAGGAGATCTCACTAGATACGGGGTAGCGATTCTTTCTTGCTTGCTTTCCACCAGTGTGATGCCATATGAGCTGAGTTAGGAGGCCGGGAATTTTCCCTCCTCCCCTTTCTACCTCGTTTTGGCCGGTGTCTCACCCCGCTTCTGAGGGAGAGGTGTGAAAGGCTCGCGAGTGGAAACAGAGGTGTCCCTTTACCGCCACCTAGCGGAGAAGAGTGTGTGCGTGGGGGCGGTCTCCTGCTTATCCCGACAGATACATCGCAGTGTTAGAGGCTTGAATGTCTGTGCAGGCTTCGCTGCCACTTTTTGTACGGGCCCTGCGTTGCCCTGTGCCACTGTGTCCGTCTCTGGCGCAGTAATAGGTGGCGGTGTCCGCAGCTGTCAGCGAGGAGAGCTGCAGCGAGAACTGGTTCTTGGCGGAGTCAAGGGAGATGGTGACCCGGCTCTGGAAGGATGGGCTGTACTCTGTGTTCCACTTGGAACTGCTGTAATATCCCCGCCCCAGCCACTCCAGCCCTGTCCCGGGGGGCTGCCGGATCCAGGTCCAAGGATAACCGCTGGTGATGGTGTAACCCGAGACGGCGCAGGTCAGGGTGAGGGTCTCTCCGGGCTTCACTGCTCCCGGCCCCGACTGGACCAGCTGGATTTGGGACCGGACACCTGCACAGACACGAACCGTTACAGTTAAATCCTCAGCTCGCTCCCTGAGGCTTTGATCATCCCCCGGGTTTCCCCTCCCGACTCACAGGGCGAGAGGGCGAGTAACAGCAGCAGTGACACCGCGGGGTCCATCCTTTGGAAACGGTGCAACGAGAACGAGGAAAAACTGAAACTCGCTTCAGCCCCTGGACAGGAGGGTCCCTGAGAACCCAGGAGCTGCGATTTAACCCGAGGGCTGGCGGGGAGATTTGCATAAAGTCCGACACCCCGTTACCGCCCTAGGAAAGGGGCGGTGAGCGCAGGAGCTCTTAGCGCTTCTGCTCCTCTGCGGCCTCGTGGCTGGGTCACAGGGCGGGGAAATGAAGAAGCGACCAGCCACCGCTGTGAACCAGGGGAACCAGCATTGCCATGGGATGCTGTGACGTAGTGTGGGGACCTTGCTGGTTGCTATGCTGGGCGGTGGGCTGTGGGTGACCCCCACTGGCTGCAGCACGGCCCAGCAGGGCAGGGGATGAGTCATTATGCAAAGGGGGCTCCGAACCTGTTGGACCAGTTATCTCCCAGGGAGCGGAACAATGGGAAGAAGGTGGAGTGGAGCCCTGGCTGGGGGGCAGGGCTGGAAGTGAGGGGGTTAGGATCTGGCTGGTATCATGGAGGAAGCAGCCTAGGCAATGGGCTGGGATTTAGGGGCCCAGTCTCCCCCATCTCGGGGGGGCTGAGGCATCCTAGGCCTGGCCCTGTAACCAGATTACATCTATGCTGTGCTGTATCCTGGAGAAGAAATAAACTCCCTCTATTCTACTGGCTGGTGGAGTCTGTTCCTGCCACTATAGGGGTAGAGGAGTTGGGGGACCCCGACGCGCAGTCACAGATGCTGTGAAGGCCAAGGCTAAATGACTGGATGGAATGAGAAGGGCTGCACTGGGTTAGACCAAAGGACCATCTAGCTCCATGTCCAGCCAGGTGCTCCAGAGGGAAGGAACAGAACAGTTAATCACCTTGTGACTCATTCCCTGTCTCCCCCTCGCAGCTTCTGCTTAAGGAAGGCCGGGGTCACAATCTCTGCCCATCCCGGCTCATGGCCATGCATTGACTTGTCCTCTAGCTTGTTTTCTCTCAAACCCTGTTATAGTCATAAGGTTAGAGAAATCACCATCCATCTGTCCATGGGTCCTCTCCTCGTGACAATCTGAGTCCTTGCTTGGGGGCGGGACCCTTGGCTAAGCATAGGGGCAGCCAGAAGCTGGGAAATATTTAGCCAGTTCGCACACCAACCCCATGGAAATAAAGCGATTTGGGCTGGGAAAAGGTGATACGAGCTGTGGCCTCTGGAAGAAGGGGAGAGCCAAGAACATTTAAAGAAAACTTGGATTGCTCCTTTTTCCTCTAGCAAGAAGCCACATGTCAGCAAACATAGTTGTGAAACCCTCATTTCTTTATTGTTTTTTAATTGTTCCCCCTTCTCTGTTGTTTATCTGTGTGGCCTCTGACTGTCACCAGACCTCTAACAACTCGCAGTGAGTGAGAAGTAAACGCAGGCTGAGTAGAACTTGAGGGAGCCAGCCCTGGTGTGTTAACTGAATGGCTGAGCATTTTCAGAACCCAAGTTGAGAACTGTCCAGCCTGGCTCCCAATCTGTCCCAGTTGCTCCAGGGGCCAGTTTCTTGCCATAAGGTTGTGATGACGTGTCGGGGTTCCCCGACTCCTGCACCCCCGTAGTGGCACCAACAGACTCCACCAGCCAGTAGAATAGAGGGAGTTTATTGCTTCTCCAGGATACAGCACAGCATAGATGTAATCTGGTTATAGGGCGGCCTCTTGCACAAGCCCAGGGCGGAGTTTTGATTCGCAGGAGGCCTTTTCTCGCGCCAGTGCCCAACACTTCACGGTCACTGCTGCCCCCAGGCGGCGAACGGGGGATGGTGCAGCCTGGGTTTTGGCATCAGCATTGCCAGGTTTTGTGTCACTGTGTTCCTGGAGCAGTAATAGCGGGCGGTGTCCTCCGGCTTCAGGCCGGTCATTTGCAGATAAGCCGAGTTGGCGGAGTTGTCTCGGGAGATGGTGAATCGACCTTGAACAACCGGGGAATACCACTGGCTGGATCCGCTTGGAGAACTGACGGTAGCCACCCACTCCAGTCCCTTCCCGGCAGCCTGCCGGACCCAGGTCATAGCATAGTCAGCGAAGGTGAAGCCGGAGGCTTTGCAGGAGAGGCGCAGAGAGTCTCCGGGCTTCTTCACATCCCCTCCGGACTCCACCAGCTGCACCTGGGACCGGGCACCTGGGAACAGAGGCGGGTTACAAATCACTCTCGTGCCAGCTGCAGCTTTGTAACGTCCCCCTGCTTCTCCAGAACCGGAAAGGGGAGAAAATACCTGCCACGGCCGCTGCAAGGAAAAGAAGATGGAGCCAAAGCCTCATTGTCCCTGCAGGAGAAAGTTCTAAGGGGACTGGATGGGTTGTCCGGGTGCAGCCTGGGCAGAGACAGGGACAGATTTAAACAGGGACCTCTCGCTCTCATTTGCATATCTCCCGCCTTATAAGAGACCTAAACTCTCGAGTGGTTTGTTACTTGCAGTAGGGCTGAGAGTGGGGGAGTCAGGTTCTCCCAGACCGTGCGTTTGTGCAGGCCCCCCCCCCCCCCTTGGCAGCGGTGCACCGCTATGTTCACGGGGCAAAGCCTTTGGATGAAACCTGCACGGGGGCGGGATCGCTCCATGACACCTGCCTGCCCACCCGCCCCACAGGGGAGAGTCCCTGGGCTGCTAGCGAGAGCCAGCCCCCGCCCCCCCACACACACAGTTTGTGCCGAGAGAGCGAGGCCAGGTGAGTGGAGCGAATCCATCCTATCCTGGCTCATGGCCACTCCCCTCCTTTCTGGCCCATCTCGGCTCCTCCGCATCTACCTGCTGCCAGCTGACTGCTGCAGGGACTGTGCCGCTCATACCTGACTTGGGCCTGAGAGAAGCAGGGAGGGCATCTGGCAGCACCCACAGAGACAGTCCTGTTCCCGCTCCTGCACCCTAAATCCCTGCGCCCTGTTCTGCTGACCCCTTCCTACCCCTCCTGTATCCACATGAGGAAACTGACCTGGATGCAGAAAGCAGCTGGCATTGCTGTCCCGTGCTTACCCGCTCATTGCTGTTCCTCTGCCCCACACACCCCTAGGGGGAAGCGAGGAACAACATCAGGGCTTCCTGCATCCAGGTCACTTACCTGCCTGGGCTGCGTAGGGCGAGGGCAGGAGAGCAGCAGCTCCTGACGGTCACAGCTCAGCGCAGGTGGGGAAAATGACCTGGGTGCAGGCGCCCCGGGTGTATGTTGCCATAGGCTGCCCCCTCTAAAAAGGACCCATCTCGCTATCTTACCCCTCACGTTGCTCATAGGGACCACCCGGCCTGGAGTCACACATTTGTATGAGATTGCGGTGAATGTAGAAGCTGACTACATGTTACAAAAATTATGAAAAAAGTTTTTGCTGGCAGGAGAACGGAGCGGGGAGTGTGAGACTCTGTACATGTGTGTACAAGAGGACACGAAAGCAGGATTGTTCGCAATGGCCGCCCGGAAACTTTCCAAGGAGCTGGTGCCTGATTTCGGGGGATTCACTGAAGGCGGAGGGGCTGCATCTTATTGCTTGGGAGCCGCGTTCTGTCTCTTTGCTGCCTCCCCGCCCGGCTCTGCATAGCCCTGCGCGCCAGCTCCGGAGCGATTCCAATGGCCCCGCCCTTCCCTAGAACCGTCAGGCTGGTGAGCTCCTCATTGGCCTGCGGGCGGCGCTGGGCTGAGTGACGTCAGCAATAGCACAGGGGCGGGGCCTGTTATCTCCAGGGTGATTCTATTTCATCTCCGTGACAGAGACCTGCCCCTCGGTCACAGACCCCGCCCCGCCAGCCAGTCACCTGCACCCCGGGCTCAGCATCGCCCCGGGCCTGCCCTCGGGCTCCGCTTCTCCCTTCAGCGGGACACGGAGGGGGCCTGGCTCTGGGGAGCGGCTGGTCAGAGCCCCGCTGAGCCCTGAGCAGGGCGAGGGGGACGCGCCTGCTCCTCCTTCGCTACAACAGCCAGCGAACCTTTGCCGCCTGCGAGGTTTTTATCTGAGCCCAGACCAGCTTCCTCTCGCTGTGTCTCTGGTGCAGTAGCGCGGGGCGCTGCCTTCCGCTCTCAGGCTGCAGGTAGACGTTGGCGCTGTCCTTGGAGGCTGGGAAACGGCCCTGGACGGTGCCAGAATAATCCTCACTCCCTGGTTTCCAGTAGCTGACCGGCTCTTTCGGCCCCTTTCCAGGCTCCTGTCTCAACCAAGACATAGTAGCTGGTAATAGTGAACCCGCTCCTGGCGCATAGCAGCCGAGTGGATTCTCCAGACTTCTCCGTTTCAGGACATGAGTGGGTCAAAGCCACCTGGGAGCGGGCCCCTGTGAAAGGCCACATACAAAAAAAAGGCACCACTGGTAGTTGAAGCCAGGCTCTGCTGTTTAAAAGGCAGCGGCTTTAGCCAGCTAAACCATGGTGCCCTCCTCGATTACTATGAATCAACTCGTCTATTTATGGTCCAAAGTACAGACATTCCCCATTTCCCATCTAGGTTCATGTAACTTGGCCGTTTCCATCCCTCGTTTAAGGCATCGGGAAGGAGGTTTGTTTATTTGTGGTTTAAAGACCGTTTCTAGGATTTTCCCTGCACCGCACAAACTGCATCTTTCCTCCTGCTCAGAGTAGGGGGCGTGTTCAGAAACACATCAGAATTTCCCATCCTGATTGCCCTTGGCTCTCCTGCGCCCCAGGCAAGGATATTTGGCGCGTGTCTCTGCTGCCCCCGTGCGGCAGATGCGGGACGTTCTGCAGCTCTGCTTTGTGTGCCAGCAGCCGCAGGGTTCGTGTCACTGTGTCTCGCACAGTAATAGCGGGCGGTGTCCTCGGGCTTCAGGCCGGTCATTTGCAAGTGCAGCAGGTTGTTGGGATTGTCTCTGGAGATGGTGAATCGCCCTTTTACTGCATCCGCGTAATATTGTTGACTCCCATCCGAATAAATGAGTGAGACCCACTCCAGCCCCTTCCCGGGAGCCTGCCGGACCCAGTGCATCCCGTAGCTTCCAAAGTTAAACCTGGAGGCTTTGCAGGAGAGGCGAAGAGAGTCTCCGGGCTTCTTCACGTCCCCTCCGGACTCCACCAGCTGCACCTGGGACCGGGCACCTGGGAACACAGACAGGTTACAAATCACTCCCATGTCAGGGCCAACAGTGTGATTTCGTCCTGTTCCCTCCCTGCAGTTACGGGGATAAAATACCTTCTAAAGCCGCTACAATGAAAATCAAATGGAGCCAAAGTCCCATTTTTCCTGGTGTTGGAGGAAAAGTTCCCAGGGGACTGGCTGGGAACTGCGACAGGGGGTGCGGATTGTCTGCCCGTGTGGAGTCTGGGCAGCGAGAGGGGCCATTTAAACAGGAACTTCTCACCCCGCCCTATTTGCATATCCCCCTCCTTATAATACAGACTCTGACAGTGGAGGCCAGACATCCCAGACTGTGTTTGTGCAGAGCGAGGCACGGAGCTATAGGACCTCCCAGTGCGCTTGTGACAAGGAAACACAAATAGCTCCCTGGAAGGCGCTGGATTCCCCAGGAGGGATATTGGCCGGGCCACAAGCTGGTGGTTTGGCGGTGGGAGACTCCCAGATGCCGACAGAGATTTGCCACGTGATGCAGAAAATTGTGTTTTAAATCTGACGTGAAAGAAAGGAACGAGGGAGAGTGGCCCATAAGGGAGAACAAATATGAGCAAGGCGGGGGAGGGGGCAACGCTCAGCTCTAGAACCCCCAGCCAACACTGAGGGGCTTTGGAAGGCCGGTCCCTGGGGTCAGTGACTGGAGCAGTGCGTCACCCTCCCGCTGGGGAGCGCAGATACTGGGGGGGCGCTGGGAGGAAGTGGGGGTTTCACTCCCCATGCACGCCCTGCCCAGCAGTGCCCGGCTCCAGACAGAGCTATCCCCTGGCGGGCTGGGATACAGGGCCGGAGGGCTGCGCGCTCTGTTCTCACACCCTGGGGTGCCCCAGTTCACTGCAGCGAGAGCAGCGGCTGGTGGGAGGCATGGGGCTTCGCTCCTGGTTGGTGCCTCCGTGGGACGTTTCCACGGACTGTGGTGCTCAAAGCTGGTGTCACACGCGTGGCCAAGCCTAAGGAGCTGATATTCCGGGAATTTTTGGCCTCCTCTCCCACCCTAGCCCCTGGGCAGCAAGTCAGTGCGTCTCTGAGCCGGCGCAGGGATGTTCGCTTGGGACCTGGGAGCAGGGCCCAATTCGAATAGTTTCGACGAGCCCCGGCGGCCAGGATTTTTTGAGGAAAACAAAACAAAACAAAACAAAACAAAAAAACACCGCACACAAAAAAAGAGTCATAGCCCCTTTAAATCCAGGGAAGCCACCACGCTACTCCTCCGGGTCCCACACCCCCTCCCGCAGCGCGCTCGGCACGCCACAGTCCTGTGGGAGGGGCAGGGCCGGCTCTAGGCACCAGTAAACCAAGCAAGTGATTGGGGCGGCACATTGCCAGGGGTGGCATTCCAGCTGCCCCTGAGAGACACTGGCAGGAGAACTCCTGAACTCCTAACCCTTACCGCCCAACTGGGGCCTCCCTGTGGCCGCCCAAGGCAATGGGCTTATAAGGTGTGACGTAGCGGGGTACCTTGCTGGTTGCTATGCTGGGCAGTGGGTTGTCAGTGACCTCCACTGGCTGCTGTCTGCAGCAGGGCCCAGCAGGGCAGGGGATGAGTCATTATGCAAGGGGGCTTCGAAACTCATCAGACAGGTATCTCCCATGGAGCAGAACAATGGGAAGAAGCAGGGTGGAGCCCTGGCTGAGGGCAGGGCTGGAAGTGAGTGAGTTTTTTTCTGTCTGGGATCACGGAGGAGACAGCCTATGGCCCAGAGGGGCTGGAATTTAGGGGCCCAGCATCCCCCATCTCAAGGGGGCTGAGGCATCCTAGGCCCGGTTCCTGTAACCAGATGACATCTGTGCTGTGCTGTATCCTGGAGAAGCAATAAACTCCCTCTATTCTACTGGCTGGTGGAGTCTGTCCATGCCATTACGGGGGTGCAGGAGTCGGGGTACCTCGACGTGCTGCCACATAAGGGAACTCCTTGGTGAACTTAAGCACAAAAAGGAAGCTTACAAAAAGTGGAAACTTGGACAAATGACCTGGGAGGGGTATAAATGTATAGCTCCAGAATGCCGGGGGGCTATCAGGAAGGCGAAAGTGCAATTGGAATTGTGACTGGCAAAGGATGTGAAGGATAACAAGAAAGGTTTCTACAGGCATGTTAACAGGAAGAAGGTGATCAGAGAAGAGTGTGGGGCCCTTACTGGATAAAGGAGGTGACCTAGTGATGGATGATGTGGGGAAAGCTGAAGCACTCAATGCTTTCTTTGCCTCTGTATTCAAGGACAAGGTTGGCTCCCGGACTAATGCACTAAGTGACGCAAGATGGGATGAAGATGGACAGCCCTTGGTGGGTAAAGAACAGGTTAGGAACTATTTAGAAAAGGTAAACTTACGCAAATCCATGGGTCCGGACTTAATGCATCCAAGGGTACTGAGGGAGTTGGTAAATGTCATTGAGGAGCCTTTGGCCATTATCTTTGAAAAGTTGTGGAGATCGGGAGAGATCCCGGATGATTGGAAAAAGGCAAATGTAGTGCCCATCTTCAAAAAAGGGAAGAAGGACGATCCAGGGAACTATAGGCCGGTCAGTCTTACCTCGGTTCCTGGAAAAATCATGGAAGGGATCCTTAAGGAATCCATTTTGAGGCACTCGGAAGAGAGGAAAGTGATCAAGAATAGTCAGCATGGATTCACAAAGGGCAGGTCGTGCCTGACCAATCTGATCAGCTTCTATGATGAGGTAACTGGCTCTGTGGACATGGGAAAGTCAGTGGATGTGATATACCTTGACTTTAGCAAGGCTTTTGATACGGTCTCCCACAATATTCTTGCCAGCAAGTTAAAGGAATGTGGATTGGATAAATGGACGGTAAGATGGATAGAAATCTGGCTAGAAGGCCGGGCCCAGCGGGTAGTGATCAACAGCTCGATGTCAGGATGGCGGTCGGTTTCTAGCAGAGTGCCCCAAGGTTCGGTTCTAGGACCGGTTTTGTTCAATATCTTTATTAATGACCTGGATGAGGGGATGGATTGCACCCTCAGCAAGTTTGCAGATGACACTAAGCTAGGGGGAGAGGTAGATATGCTTGAGGGCAGAGATAGGGTCTAGAGTGACTTAGACAAATTGGAGGATTGGTCCACAAGAAATCTGATGAGGTTCAACAAGGAAAAGTGCAGAGTCCTGCACTCAGGACAGAAGAATCCCAACCATTGTTACAGGCTGGGGACCAACCGGCTAAGTAGTAGTTCTGCAGAAAAGGACCTGGGGGTTACAGTGGATGAGAAGCTGGATATGAGTCAACAGTGTGCCCTTGTAGCCAAGAAGGCAAATGGCATATTAGGTTGCATTAGGAGGAGCATTGCCAGCAGATCCAGAGATGTGATTATTCCCTGTTATTCCACTCTGGTGAGGCCACATCTGGAGTATTGTGTCCAGTTCTGGGCCCCCCCACTACAAAAAGGATGTGAACGCATTGGAGAGGGTCCAGCAGAGGGCAACCAAAATGATTAGGAGGCTGGAGCATATGACCTATGAGGAGAGGCTGAGGGAGTTGGGTCTGTTTAGTCTGCAGAAGTGAAGAGTGAGGGGGGATTTGATAGTAGCCTTCAACTTCCTGAAGGTAGATTCCAAAGAGGATGGAGAAAAGGCTGTTCTCAGTAGTGACAGATGGCAGAACAGGGAGCAATGCTCTCAGGTTGTGGTGGGAGAGGTCCAGGTCGGATATTAGGAAAAACTATTCACTAGGAGAGTGGTGAAGCACTGGAATGGGTTACCTAGGGAGGTGGTGGAGTCTCTATCCCTGGAGGTGTTTAAGTCTGGGCTTGACAAAGCCCTGGCTGGGTTATTTGGTTGGGATTGGTCCTGCCTAGAGCAGGGGGCTGGACTTGATGACCTTCTGAGGTCTCTTCCAGCTCTATGGTTCTATGATTCTATGGGCCGGGTGGCGGAGCGCGCAATGGGCCAGCAGTGAGTCACCCTCCCCAGGTGGGGTGAGTGGGGCAAGTCATGCTCGCAGCCCCGTGATTGGCTGAGGAGCCATGACATCATGGTTCCGGGGCTGCCTCGCTGCCTTCCTTTGGCACTAGCGAGAAAAGTGCACCCTAGAGTTAGCGCATGAGGGCGTCGCGGCGGGGCAGGGTGGGGTGCCCCGGCAGGCGTGCTGGCCAAGCACTGCTCCAGTCGCCTTCCTAGCGCACCTGTCGCTGCCCAGCACCCAGCGGCCGCAGAGCGGGAAATGCCCGAGGGAGCCTCCCATCCATCAAGCAGACTCCGGTGCCCGGGGATAGTTCACGGTCCTGTGACTGGCACCAGCCAGCGCGGCCCGACGTGCAGGGGGGCGCACCATGGGCTTTGAGAGCAGCAGCGGCGCCGGAGCGCTACGGCCCTGGTGGGCGAGCCGCTCTCCCCGGGTTGTGCGGGGCAGGCTGCACAGAGCGATCCGGGGCCGGGCAGCCCGGGTCACTGCAACCAGAGACCAGGCTGCGAGCCAGGTACCTTCAGTCATCTCTCCGCCTGCCTTGCACTTACTAGTGACCCCTCCTGCCGGAGCGAGCACCCTTGGCCAAGGAGTTTGCAAGAGTGTGTGTGTGGGGGGCGGGGGTAGCGCACATTGGCAAATGGGGGGCGACCCTCTCCCTTTTTTCTCTGCCTCAGTGCTGGTCGCGGAGGGAGGGGAGAGCTGCAGCCTTGGTGGGGCCGGGCAGAAGGAAAGCCCTGCCCGGGCCAGGATGATTCAAGCAGAGGTGCCTAGGCCGGGGGGGGAGGGGAGAGCTACTTTGCAGCCCGATCTGGTTGGTCTGGCAGCGAGGAGCCGCTGGAGAGGGCCTCGCCTGCCCTGGCTCAGAGATTTGGGGGCGGGGAGGGAAAGAGGTGTCCTTGGCCTTGCCCGTTACGTTTCCCGGCTGTGTCCGCGGGCATCCCCAGGGGAACCCATGCCACTTTCACCCCTCCCCCAGGGCGCTCCCACGTTTCCACGCGTGCTGGGGGGAGAGGACACGAGGGTTTGTCGGGGAGAGGGAAAGGAGACGGAGTTCCGTCAGTGGGGGGAGGTGGGAGAGGGAGCGGACTGGGTCCGGTCGGGAGGGGAGAATCGGGTTTGGCTGGGAGGGAAGAGAGGGCGCAGGGTGGATCAGGTGGGGGACAGAAGGGGGGGACTGCGTCTGGTCACTGAGGGGTCGAGTTTGTCTGGGAGGGGAGAGAAGGGGGAAACTGAGTTCGGTGAGTGGGTGAGGGGGGGTCGGGGTGTGCGTGGAGGGGAGACAGGACGTAGGCTGGGTTTTGCTGGAGGGCGTGGTGGGAGTCAAAGAGCTGCAAGGTGAAAGGGGCGCTTTCCTCCTCAGTGCCTGTCCTGCAGCAGCGGGGAGGGGGGGGGCCAAAATATGTTTGCTTGGGGCGGTGAAAAACCTAGAGCCGACCCTGGACTCCAGCCCCTTCCCTGGGCGCTGCCGGGTCCAGTCCCAGTAGGAAGTCTGCGTAGAGATGGAGATCCCGGAGCCGGCGCAGGTCAGGGTGAGGGTCTCTCCGGGCTTCACAGTCCCCGGGCCGGACTGAACCAGCTGCACTTGAGAGAGAACAGCTGGGGAAAGGAAACGAATCCAGGATGCAATTAGTCAGATAGTGTGAGACCCTAATCCCCCCACTGACCCCACAGACACTCCCGGTTTGTAACACACTCTGGGCAGAAACTGAGGCTCCTAGAACCGGGGGTTTGTATTTAAACAGGTACCCCCGGGCCGGGATTTGCATACGGGATCCCCAGCATGCATATAAGAGTTGACGGGGTGAGCGCCCAGTAAAAAGCGATGTTCCCTAGGGGACCCCTTTAACCCCCACACAGAGCGAGCGCTCGGATCGGCACAGCTCTAAGTTAGTCTGCGATTCGCCTGGCGCCCCAGGAGAGAGGACCTGAGACGCAGGGTCAGTTCCCAAATCACCCCTCGCTTATAAAACAAACTCTGACAGTGGAGGCCAGACACCCCAGCTGCGGCTTCCGGGCTCATTCCGAACCAGGCCAGCTACTGGAGCAACCCGCGGAGGAGACAGACACCGGAGAAAACAGCCCCTAATAAGGGGGCTTTTCAAATAGTCTGCGGGGGGAGGGGAGGCGATGCGACCTCTGGGCTCCTCTGGCCAATAAGTCTCTCTCCCAATCATTCTTTAGTGCTACTAACTACAAAGGGCCCCGGGGAAACTGCCTGGGTGTGTGTCTCTTGTCTGTCGCTCCGAGGTCGGAGAGAGAGAGAGACGTGGTTGAATCTGGAAGTTTATCAAAGGGGCGCTCTCTAGCTCCTGTTATTCTGTCCCTCGGGTTTCACAGTTATTGGTCCTTTGAGATCCAGGGAGCACAGGGGCACTGAATTTAGCCCGGACACCGTCTTTTCTCCCGCTCCTGCGCACAGACCTACCCTCCTTTACCTCCTCCTGACACTTCAAATCAACAAATCCACAGGACAGGGCCCCAGGGAACTGTCGGTGTTTCCCGCACAGGCTGCTGTAGGATTAACTCCCTGCCCCTCCGCGCCTCCATTGCCTTTGGCTGGGGTCAGTCGAATTCCGTTCTGCTTGGGCGCAGCGCCCCCTTCTGGGGAGACACAAAGCAGCAGCTGCTGCTTCGGAAGAGGGGCATTTAGCTCTGCCCGGAGCAGCCCGGGTGGGAGGGGAAATTCCCGAGCTTGTCCCTGGAGCCACTAGCCCTCGCCGCCCGATTCCCGCAGCGCCGAGCTCCGATTGCCCTGCCTGTCTCCAGCCCTTGATCCTCCCAGCCCAGCAACAGCTCCCAGCCTCCCCCCCCCTGCGGTGCGGGGGGTGAGCGGAACCCTTTGGTGTCAGGGCTGGGGTGGGGCCGGGCTGCCTATTGGCCGCGTTAAACGCTCGCCGCGCGGACTGAGTAGCTGCGCACTTCTGGTGCCACCTAGAAAGGAGATTTTACTGTGGTTTCACCATTAATATAAACAGTAATTGGGTTTTTTATTAATTTACCAGGATCACCCCCTATGGTGCTGAGCGCTGCGCAGACTCACAGTGAGAGAAAAATTATGTCCCAACGAGCTCATGATCCAACTTGGGAAAAGGGAAACTGAGGCAGACAGTTTCGCCGAGATGGCAACTTAACGCCCATCTTCTGAGACAGAGCCCAACCCCTTTCCCGCAAAGCCCCTTCCTCTCGGGGGAGACTGACATTTGGGGGCGGATTTTTAGAGATGTTGGGCACCTGCCACTTCCATAGGGCTCAGCTGGCGCGATTGGGGGCGTCTGAAACGTCCTCCATTTCCACCGCACTTGCTCTAGTGGCTTCTGGTGAGTTTGGGTGTTTGAGTCTTTGGGATCTGAACTCGAGAACCACGAACATAGTTCTCAAGGGAAACCCGCGCTTGGTCAGTGAGAGATGCGAGTGTTGACTATCTAGGGATCGGACCCCAAATGTCTCAGGCTAAGCTTGTGTTACCCCCAAACGCTCCCCCTGACCCGTTGACTCCCTGGGGGCACATTTCTGGGCGCAGCACAAGGAAGCGGAGCGTTTGGAATTCCTTGGTGCAGGGGGTCCGAGAGGCGCGCGGAGGGGTGGCGGTGGGACACAGGGGAGAACCGAAGCTGGCAGCGCCGCGTCTGTCCGACCAACCAGGGCACAGACCGAGGCTGCAGCTATTTGGCTGTTCAGAAACCCGCTTCCCCTTTTTGTGCCAGGCCCGGCGTTGCTCCATGTCACTGTGTGTGTCCGGCGCAGTAATAGGTGGCGGCGTCTGCAGCTGTCAGCGAGCGGAGCTGCAGCAACAACTGGTTCTTGGCGGTGTCTGCAGAGATGGTGATTCGGCCTTGGACAGACGGGGCGTAGGCTGTGCTCCCAGCGCCAGCTGGATACAACCGCCCCATCCACTCCAGTCCTTTCCCGGGGGGCTGCCGGATCCATTCCCAGCTGTAACCGCTAGCGATGGAATAACCCGACACAGCGCAGCTCAGGGTGAAGGTCTCTCCCGGCTTCACTACGCCTGGGCCGGACTCGACCAGCTGCACCTGAGCGAGGACACCTGGGAGCAGGGAAACAGATCCGGGAATTAATTAATCCCTGAATGAACCCAGGGGCCCGTCCCTGATTCCCCCACGTGCCCCACGGACACTCACAGCGGGGGGCGGCGAGCAGGGCAAGGAAAAGCAGCAGAGGTTCCATTCTCGGTCTCAGGAACTGAGGGTAACTCCCCAGAGGGCAGGGCCGGTCAGGTCTGTGTCTGGGCAGAGACAGAGGCTCCTGGAACCAGGGGCTGGTATTTCACCAGGCAGCCCCGGGCAGGGATTTGCAGGCGGGTTTCCCGGCGGGTATAAAGGGAGGGGCACCGCCAGGCAGGGAGCGGTGCATAGTGGGAAGCAGGATCACACTCCCCTGCGTCTCCCAGCGTGTGACCCGGAGTCAATTGACGCTCAGAAGAGTTTGTCAAAGGGAAGCTCTGGTCTGTGGCTCCAGCCGCCCCTGCTGCCCAGCCCCCCGGGCATCGCTGCCAGGCAGAGCCAGCAGTGAGGTGATGGCCCGAGAGGAGGCTGCCGTTTGCCCCCGTGCCAAGGAGAGAAAGAAACTTCTCCGCCTCGAAGAGGTTCGTGGCTCTGAGGCTAAATCAGCCCTCGAGGTGCTGCGGTGCCGGGCGATGGGTTTGTGCGATTGTCCAGCTAAAATGTAAATTGGGTGTTTGAGAGACCGAACCCAAGTCCCCAGTCCCGCGCTGCACAGACCCAGAGTCAGAGAGACCGGCCATTAAGAAGGGGCCACATCCCCCACTCTGAGGTGTTTACGAGGGAGTTGCGCACGTGGGTGGGCCAGCGGGAGGGACACGATTTATTATTATTATTATTATTATTATTATTATTATTGTATTGTTGCCACCAGAAATCTCTGCTGGGCTCCTTTAGTCTGGCCTGCAGCCCCGCAAGCGCCACGCCAGCACTGCTGTGTAGGGAGCCGGCTGGTCTGTGAGAAGAGAGCACCAGGCTGGGATTCAGGAGTGGTGGATGCGGTTCCTGGTTTTGCCCTGGCTCACTGCGGGCAAGTCCCTTCCGCTCCCTGTACCTCAGTTTCCCCAACTGTGAAAGGAGGCACAAGAGCCCTGACCGCTCCTTACAAAGAGCTTCCGAGTCCGACCAGAAGCAGGTACCAGGGTTGCTAGGAATAGACACGTGTGTGAGGCTTGTCCATGGACACACTGGGGAGGTAAAGACCCCACGTGACCTGCTGTCGCTTGCAACTTGCTGCACACAGACGCGGGGGAGGATGGCAAGTGAATACTGAAGAAATGAAGGAAGAAGCAGGAAAGACAGGAGCCCCAGCCAAGTCTGCCTGGTCCGTGCCCAGGACCCGGCTCCCAAAGACCTTTGGGGAGAACATGGGTTCACTTTTTCAGTTTAGAAAAGAGGAGACTAAGGGGGGATATGACAGAGGACTATAAAATCATGACTGGTGTGGAAAGAGTGAATAAGGAAAAGTTATTTATTTATTCCTACTAGGGGTCAACAAATTAAACTAATAGGTTTAAAACAAACAAAAAGAAGTTTATCTTCACTCAGTGCACAGTCAACCTGTGGAACTCCTTGCCACAGGAAGTGGTGAAGACTGGGACTTTTACAGGTTTCAAAAAAGAGCTAGATAGATTCATGGAGGTTCGTCCATCAATGGCGATTAGCCAGGCTGGGTGAGAATGGTGTCCCTAGCCTCTGTTTGTCTGGAAATGGATGACAGGAGAGGGATCACGTGAGGATTACCTGTTGTGTTCCCTGCCTCTGGGGCAGCTGGTATTGGCCACTATCAGGAGACAAGATATTGGGCTAGATGGACCTTTGCTCTGACCCAGTCTAGCCCTTCTTATCATGTTCTTCTGTTCTCTCTGGCTGCGCTTTGCACTCTGCTCTCAGCAGTGTCATTGGCTGGGGGAGCCCTGCGGGAATGTTTGTGTCCTGTCCACAGAACACAGAGAGTTCCTGAAATATTCCCCCGCTGCTCTGGGCACCGACCTGCCCTTTCACACTGATCCTTGCGCTCAGCGGACAGAACAGACTGGAACAGCGAGTAGCTGCTGCCCCCTGCCGGGCGCTGGCAGAGCGGCTCTCGCTGCAGCTCGGTTTGTGTTCTGGGCTCAGCAGCTTTCTGCTCGGTGTGTGCCCGGCGCAGTGATAGCGGGCGGTGTCCTCGGGCTTCAGGCCGCTCAGTGTTAGGTAACTGGGGTTGTCCCTGCAGACGGTGAATCGCCCTTTGACTGAATCTGCCTAAACTTGGGGGCTCCCATCAGAATAAATATGTGAGACCCACTCCAGCACCGTCCCAGGAACCTGACGGAGCCAGCTCCTCTCAAAGTCAGTGAAGGTGAAGCCGGAGGCTTTGCAGGAGAGGCTAGAGAGTCTCCGGGCTTCTTCCATACCCCTCCGGTCTCCAGCAACTGCTGGGAGCGGGCACCTGGGAATAAAGAGGTCGTAGAAATATTACCGTGGAAACAGCAAATGCGCATTATTTGTCTGCCTCTCCAGTGCAGTTAGCTTAGCAACTACCTTCTAGTGCGGCTATAAGGAGAATTAAATGGAGCCAAAGTCTCATTTCTCCTGGTGCTGGAGGGGCAATTTCTCGGGGGCCGTTGGCTGGGAGCTGCACAGATGCGGGGCGGCGGGCGCGATTGGAGATTGTCGGTCCCACTGAAGTCTGGGCGAGAAAGGGGGAGCTTTAAACAAGAACCCGTCTCTCCTATTTGCATTTCCCCTTCCTTATAAGCGTCGGAAACTCCTTCTCTGCCCGGTGCCAATGGAAAGCCTTGCCCGGGCAGCCAGTTTGTCCCGCGCTGCACCGAGGCGCCCTCATAGAACTTGTCTGAAATAGAGAAACGAACAATCAGCCCGTGTGGGCGCCGCCCCCTCCCTGGGTTCCAAGCGCCGGGCACAGCGGATCGCCCTGATCGGTTCCAACGGGCTTCGGGATCCGCCCGAGACCAGACCCTTTGGCTGGAGACCGAGGCCAATGAGGATGCGGCTCCCGGGGCCTGCGGGGTCAGTGGTTTGCGGACACCGGTCTCCCGCTCTCGGGCCGCATTCGCCCCGCAGGCGGGGGCTGGGACCGAGTCGAGGTGCCCGGCAGGAGCGAGGCTGCGGAGCGGATTCGGGCCCCCACTTCACTGGGCTCCTTTGAGAATTCCTGTCTCAGCCACTAAATCTGCCCGGATCGCCTAGGCCATGGAGCGCGCAATGCAGGGTCCGCGTCACTGCCCGAAGCCAGACCCTCCATGGCGGGCAAGCGAGGGAGTTGGCTTCGGGGTGGGAACCAGTGTGAGAAAGGCCGGGCCGCCCTCGCTAGAGACAGAGGCCCGGGCCGGTCACCCCTAGGGATGCTATAGCAGAATGAGCAGCAGCCAGCAGGCAAGATCCCATCCCTGCCCGCTCCGCCCCAGTGACCCCTGACCCCTCAGCAATGGGCTCGAATCCCACGTGCTCAGGGGTCTCTGCCTGAGCTTTTCCAAGCAGCTCCACTGGTCTCTGCCGCTAGGTCCCACAACCGGCCTCGGGGCCAGCCCCGGAGAGAGTCAAGTGAGGCGGAGCCACAGCTGGTCTGTTTATCCTTGTGCAAAGAATTTCGCATTGAGGGTTGTGAGTTGACCCCTCCTTCCCTGTCCCGCGTCACCCGAGCTGAGGGTCCCGGTCTGGATCTCCGTACGGACGGAAGGCGCCTTGATTGATGGGTCTGCTCGGAAATCCCAGCCGTTACCCATTTCTCCAGCTGTCGCTGACTGCGCTGTGGGCGGGAACGGTGCCGCGTCTGCGCGGGGCCCAGCCCGCAGCGAGAGGTGACGCTGCCCAGGAGTTGCGGGGCTACAGGCCCAGGGCAGAGGTTCCAGTCACAGAAGGTCCCGTGTCAAGGTTCCAAGATCGTCTAGCACCGACCCAAGGAGGCTGTTTGGGTTGGGGGCTTGGAAACGGAGACCGCGCTGCCCCTTCACTCCCACCTAGTAAAAATGCACTCACTCCTCCCCCTGAGCCAGCCCCCCCTCCCCTCAGGGCCCCGGATCCCAATGCACTCACCCCTCCCCCTGAACCAAGCCCCCCGCCCCCAGAGCTGGGAGCGACCCCCATCAAATCCTCCCGTCCTCCTCCCCACCCCCCTCCCGAGCCAGGCACAGGAGGAACGGAACTGGTAAGGAAATTTAACCTTTAAAGTGGCCGCTGCTGCAGCCCTGCCCTGCTCTCTCACCTCGCAGCTTGTAGAGCCGGGAATACTTAGCCAGCTCCCGAGTCTCAGTTCAAAAGCGTCACGTGGGCCAGAGCAGCGTGCGCTTCGCTCCCATCCCAGCCCCCGCGCCCCCCTAGCGTGGCGCCCGGGGGCAACTGCCCCCCGTCCCCGTTCGCTATGCCTCTGCCCAGACAATGTCCTGCACCGCACGGAAGGGCTGAGATCGGTCCTAACTCTGGTCTGACAGGGGGGCTCCAGGCACTACCGCGGGCAGGGCGGCAGGGTCTGTGTCATTCCCCTGCCGCGGGAGGGAAGGAGAGTCCAGCATGAGCGAGCGTGCGGGTGGGAACATCCCTGGGGCTTCCCCCCCAGCGCAATGACCGGCCTGTGGGACCCGGGAGCCCAGCTCAGTGACGCTCAGGGCTCCTGGGTTCCACTCTCGGTCTCCGTGTGTCTGAGTCACTGGGGGACGCTGGGCGAGGAGGAGCGGACGGGACACGCGCCGGTCACTGGCTGGGAGAGGCACCGAACATGCGGGACTGCAGAGCAGAGAGAACGCTGGGGGCAGCGGCTGTTCCCCGCTGCTAGCACAGGGAGGTTGGTTCTCCGCAAGGCAGGTTTTTGTGCTGGATCAGGCAGGTTTCCTCTCACTGTGTCTCTCTGGCGCAGCGATACACGGCGGTGTCTGCGGGCTGCAGGCCGCTCAGCTGCAGGGACACTTGGCTTTTGGAGGTGTCTCTGGTGATGCTGAGGCGGCTTTTGAGAGCATCACTATAGGTATTGCTTCCACCAGCCCATATAATTCCAACCCATTCCAGCCCCTTCCCCGCTGGCTGGCGGATCCAGTTCACCCCGTAGCTAGTGATTGAGAATCCGGATACGGCGCAGGTCAGAGTGAGGGTCTCTCCGGGCTTCTTGACTCCCCCACCGGACTCCACCAGGCTGATCTGGGACCAGACACCTGCGGAGGGGAGGGAAATAAAGGGGAAATACGACAGTGATTCCCGAGGCACAGTTACTAGGGGACATGCGGTTTAGGCGCCCCGCGGCAGCGCAACCCGGTCCTTACCCGCGGGGAGCAGTAGGAGGAGGGCGCTGGCCAGGCTGGGGGTCATGGCTGCGGCTGGCGGCTAATTCTCCAGGCAGGATGAGAAGCTGCAGCCCTGCGCTGGATCTGAGCGGTGGGAACTGCCTAGGGCCGGGCTATGAACAGGCCCCGGGGAGCTCATTTGCATGGGCCGGGGGCGGGGCCAATAGAACCGGGGGACCCAGGCGGGGTGTGACGCAGCATCGCGCTGGGCTTTATAATGGCAGGCGGGTCAGTGAGTCCAAATGCAAACAGGGAAACCTCCCTGGACATGTCTATTGTGCGCTTCTATGGTTTGGACAATTCAAAACAACTGAATGAAAGATTATGCGATTTCTCTCCCTCACCCCATAATCCCCATCTATCCATCTACCTGTCTATCCCCATGCACCCTACCTATCTATCTATTTTCCCGCCAATGCTGAGCCAATGTTCTATACCCGCCATTAGTCACTCGCAGATCACAGAATCCCTTCCCCCCTGCAGCAGGGATCCTCTCTCCGGCTCAGCGCTCCCAAGGATGCTCGCTCAGGGCCCCGCTTCCCCCCCGTCTGGGAGCCTCACACGGGGCAGTATCTGAGCATAAAGTCCCTTGGGCACCCTCAGCGCGGGGCCAGATGCAGCTGTTCGTTCTCCCTGAGCCGGGAAGCAGCCACTGGGCATCCCCTCCCTGCGCTCCCCGGGGAGCTGGGCTCAGCAGCGCCTCTCTCCCCCTGCCAGCTGGGGGCGGGTCCGTAGAGGTGGACCTGTTTTATTTGCATCTGTTCTCATTGCGGTGGAGCGTGAGCGCCACCCCCCGGATATTCCTTCTCCGGGCTCTGCAGGGGGCGGTTTCTGCCCGAGCTCAGATTCGCTTCCCCTCGCTGTGTCCCGGCCCAGCGTTACCGGGCGGTGTCCTTGGTCTTAACGCAGGTCACTGGGATGCAAACACGCCCGTTTGTTTTCTCGGGAGGATTGGCAACTCCTGGGGTAGGTGAAAGGCAAACTGCGGCCAGGGAGAGGGGCAATTCCTGGATTCAAGGGAAATGTCTGTTTGTATTTATGTTGTTTTGTTCTGTTCTGTTTTCCCAAATCGATTTGGAGAAATCGTCTCTGGGGGCTTTAACTGTCCGTGTAGCTCTGGCCACTGCCCTGTGTTGTTTAATCGCCTCTTTTTGTGCCAGTCGCTGTCGAGTTCTATGTCCCTGGGCTATGTCCGGGGCAGTGATACGCGGCGGTGTCTGCGGCTGTCAGGGAGCGGAGCTGCAGGGAGACCTGGTTCTTGGAAGGTGTGAGGTAGTGTGGGTACCTTGCTGGTTGCTAGGCTTGGGCTGTGGGTGACCCCCACTGGCTGCTGTCTGTACCACGGCCCAGCCAAGTAGCTGATGGGACAGGGAGGTAACCTGTTCTACCGGTTACCTCCCAGGGAGAGGAACAAAGGAAGGTGGAATGCAGCCCCTGGCTGGGGGGGGGCAGGGCTGGAAGGGATAGTTAGTTGCTGTCTGGGATCATGGAGGAGACAGCCTAGGGAAAGGGGCTGGAATTTAGGGGCCCAGTCTCCCCCATCTCAAGGGGGGCTGAGGCATCCTAGGCCTGCCCTGTAACCAGATTACATCTGTGCTGTGCTGTATCCCGGAGAAGCAATAAACTCCCTCTATTCTACTGGCTGGTGGAGTCTGTTCGTGCCACTACAGGGGTGCAGGAGAGGGGGAAACACCAACGCGTCACAGAAGGACTAGAGATGGTAGGTGCTGGGCATAGGCCGTGTCCTCCTTACAAGGGTGAATGTCTCCCACTTATTCCAGCCGGGCCCAAGAAGCTTCTAGTCCAGGCCCAGCTGTAACCGCTGCCAGTGATGCAGACTGGAGAGGTGAAGGGGAAAATCATTTAATGGGCACAGAATCCTGGGTGTGAAGGCCAGAAGGGGCCGTTCCGATTGTCTGGTCCAACCTGCTGCTTAGCACTGGGCATAGAACTCCCCCTGTGACTGCGACATGAGCCCTTAAGGGACCTCTGAGCTGTAGCACTGTAAGTGTTTCCTTAAAGCCAGCGTGGGGTGCGGGTGTCTCCTTCTGATTATTCTGGATGGGTCTTACCCCCTCCTCTGAGAGAAGAGGTGGAGGAAGTAAAATCTTTTACTGAACCAACTTTTGTTGGCAACAGAGAGGAGCAGTCTGGCTACACAGGGTTGTTTCCTGGACTTGTAGAGCAGCTCAAGGTCCCTCAAAAACGTGTCTCTCTCTCTCTCTCTCTCAGCAACAGAGCTAGTCCCACAGAATGTATCCCCTCCCGCCCTTGTGTCTCTCATTTCCTGGGACCAACTGGGCTCCAACAACCCTGCAAAAACCTCCCTTGGAAGCATCAGCTGCCGTTCGAAGCAGGACACCGGACTGGGGTGCCCTCGAGTCTGATCCGATGTCTAGTAATCACAGAGAGACGCCAAATTCCACTTGCTCCTTTACAGAATGTTGGCTTCTCTCTCTCGGGGAAAGCGTGCACTACCGCCCTCTACTGGGCGGAATGAGATCTGCTCCGTGCCAATGCCTGTGTAGGGGGTGCATCTGTGATGATGTAAATCAGTGGTCACCAACCAGTAGATCAGGAGCTACTGGTAGATCTTGGTCCCTCTGACAGGTGATCTTGACTAATTTAGCCAAGAGGCTCTTATCAAGCGCAGCACTTTAGCTGCCCCTCTCCCCACTGCTGCACACCTCCTGCTCTTTGCCTTCAAGCTGCACCCCAGGAGCATCCTACTTGCTGTGCAGGCCAGGGGAGGAAGAGGAAGGGGTGCTTATGTCAGGGTGCCCCCTCGTCCATTTTGTATTCTATCTCCACAGAACAGAGGTGGGGGGGCACAAGAGGGCTTGGGATGGAGGGAGTTTGCTGGCTGCCTTTGGGAGTGGTGCAAGACCAGAGCAGGGATGAGCCTGCTTTATCCCCACTGCATCACCACCCAGGAGCTATCTGAGGTAAGCAGCATGCAGCTGGAACCAGCCCTGAACCCCAGCTCTAGTCATGAACCCCTTCCTGTGCCAGCCCTGAGCCCACAGAACCTAAACTCCCTCCCAAAGCCTGCACCTTCAACTCCCTCCTGCACCCCAACTCCCTGCCCCAGGTTCAGCTCAGAGCCCCCTCACACTCTGAATCCCTTAGCCCAAGACCAGAGCCTGTGCCCCAACTCCCTGGTGAATGGGAGGGAAGATGGGAAAGGGAGGGAGGATGGAGTGAGCAGGGACAGGGCCTCAGAGAAGGGACATGAAGGAGGTGGGGAGGGATATTTGAGTTTGAGGTAGATCTTACATTGCCCTTAAATTCAAAAAGTGATCTTGTGCTTAAAAAGGTTGGAGACCCCTGATGTAAATCAAGACGTCATGAGATGAACCCCATTCCACTTGCTGTTTGTGAACATTTCTGTGCCTTGGTTGTAGCCCTCAGCTTTCAGCAGTCCCCCCCCCCCCAGCTGAAACGCCATAAGGAATTTGAAGCTGAAATCAGAGAGTTCATAGGCACAAGTGGCATTCATTTAACTAAACTGGTTTAAATTAATTCGCTGTAAACTGCTGTTCGTTGCTTAGTTTCCAAGGAGCGAAAGCTGTTGCTGTTTCAAGGTCATCGTACCAAGATTTCCTTGAATGTTTAGCACCAACCAGAGGAGTCTGTTTGGGGAGAGGGGGCGGCCAAAGGGAAACCACACGCTGTCCCTTCATTTCCCTCTAGTAAAAATGACATGTTCCCCTTGAGTGGACAGACAAATCACAGCCTGAGAGAGGCTTAAAACCCTGGCGAGAATCCACTTCCCCTTTTTGCTGGATCCCTGTGTTGGTCTGTGTCATCATGCCTCTCTGGCGCAGTAATACGTGGCGGTGTCTGCAGCTGTCAGCAAGCGGAGCTGCAGGGAGAAGTCGTTCTTGGAGGTGTCAGGGGAGATGGTGACCTGGCTCTGGAAGGACGAGCCGTAGTTTGTGAGCCAGGTAGAACTGCTGTAATATCTCCACCCCAGCCACTGCAGCCCTCTCCCAGGAGGCTGCCGGACCCAGTGCCAGCCATGCCCAGTAGCGATGAACTGACCCGAGACAGCGCAGCTCAGGGTGAGGGTCTCTCCCGGCTTCACCGCTCCAGGGCTGGACTGGACCAGTTGGATCTGGCCAGGGACACCTGCGACAAGGAGGGAAATTCAGGAATTCTGATGTCATCACGGCCGCTTCCTGCCCCGGGAATTCATCCTGCTCTCCTGAAGTGAAGTGAAGTGAAGGGAATTTCTCCTCCCCAGTACAATGGGAGCAGGAATTTCCCTGCCCCGTCCCAGACACTCACACAACAGGGAGGCCAGGAGGAAGAGGCAGGCGAAGAATGAGTCCATGATGCTCTGAATGAAGGAACAGACTCCCCGCAGCCAGGCCGTGCAGGCTGTGTCTGGGCAGAGAATGAGGCTCCTAGAACCAGGGGCTGGTATTTAACAGGTTTCCCCGGGCAGGGATTTGCATGCGGATGGCAGCTGTGACTTAGTGTGGGTACCTTGCTGGTTGCTATGCTGGGCAGTGGGCTGTGGGTGACCTCCGCTGGCTGCTGTCTGTAGCATGGCCCAGCAGGGCAGGGGATGAGTCATTATGCAAGGGGGCTCTGAACCTGTCCAACAAGTTATCTCCCAGGGAGTGGAACAATGGGAAGGAGGGGAGTGGAGCCCTGGCTGGGGGCAGGGCTGGAAGGAAGAGTTAGTTTCTGTCTGGAATCATGGAGGAAGCAGCCTGAGCAAAGGGGGGCTGGGATTTAGGGGCCCAGTCTCCCCCATCCCAAGAGAAGCTGAGGCATCCTAGGCCTGGCCCTGTAACCAGATTACATCTGTGCTGTGCTGTATCCTGGAGAAGCAATAAACTCCCTTTATTCTACTGGCTGGTGGAGTCTGTCCATGCCATTACAGGGGTGCAGGAGTCGGGGGACCCCAACGCGCCACCACAGTGGTGTCAGGAGCAGGATGCACTGCACCCTGTGGATGGAGCTCCCAGCAGCAAGTGACAAGGCGCAGTAGAAGCAAGAGCCGTGGAGCCAGGCGTGCTGGAGACAGAGCGAAGCGGTTCCTGGGAATTGTGGGGTGCAGCAGCACTAGACTGGTGAGTCTGCACTGAGGGGACCAGCGGGGAGATGGCCTACACCCAACTCCTGAAGGCAGAGCTGGTGAAGCTGTGCAGAGAGAGGGGTTTGCCTGGGCAGAGCGCAACCAAGGCCCAGCTGATTGCCCGGCTGGAAGAGAATGACCAGCCACAGGGCTGGGATCCTGTCGCAGTGGAGAGCAGCCAGACACCCCCCCCTCCCCCCGGGAGCGTGTCAGGCTCTGAGGGTGGGTGGAGCACTGGAACCCACTGGAGAGACGGGACAGCCTCCCAGGGGAACCCTGCAAGCCATAGTCTGCCCAGGGGAGGGTCCAACCCAGCGGAGCTGCGGCGGCTGGAGATCCAGCTGCAGATGAAGGATTTGGAAGTCCAGGACCGTAGAGAGCAGGGACAGCATGAGCTGGCCATAGCAGAGTGGAGAAGCGGCGGGGCCCCGGCTGCATCCTATTCTACTGGCTGGTGGAGTCTGTTTGTGCCACTATGGGGGTGCAGGAGTCGGGGGACCCCGATGCACCATCACAGCAGCCAGCGAGGGTGGGAGATGAAAGGGGCCAGCGGGGCGGTGGCTCCAGGCTAAATGGGGGAAATTCACTGAGGTGTGACAGCTGCTGCCCTGCAGCGAGACACGAAGGAAGTGACTTGCGGATCCATTAGGCCGTGTCAGGCCGGGATCTCTCTGGGCCTGGCCCCTCTTACGAGGAAGCACTAGGGGCTCTGATCAGGCCTGGAGGGGAGGCTGTCGGGTTGGTGTCAGATGTAGGAAAGTAAAGACGTTTGTTGTGGGGATCTGGGAAATAACCGTAAATATAGTTCAGGAGCCTCCTGCTGGCAGTGACATCCAGGGTGAAAATGCCAGGTCTGGCCCTGCCCCAGTGACAGGGATGAACATCCCTAATAAAGTGTCTCTCAGAGACCAGTGATGTTAAGCTGCATTTGCACCCGCAGGGTGCGGGAAAGGGGAATCCAACCTGGTTACCACGGACTGAGCTAACGACAGGATTGGGTGAGATCGAGAACGAGTCTTATTCCAGAAAAGGGGTAGTCCTCCTCACCCCTCCCCACCAGGGAAAAGAAAGAAAGAAAGCCCTGGACACTCGCCTGGGAGGCACAAGATCTCCCTTCAAGTCCAGTTTCTGGCTGGGGGGAGGGGTGGCAGAGGCCGGGTGCTAAATTCAAGGCTGTAAATTCCATTGGGTAAATGCCAAGCTTCCAAGAGGGCAAGAGACAGGAATTCTCACCTGGTTCTGTCTTCCTGTGTGATCTTGGACAGACGTGGCCGCGGACCGCTCAGCTCTGCCATCCCCGTCTGGGGAGCAACAGTTGAAAATGGCACGCAGTTCTCTGGCAGCTTCAAAGCTGGCTGCTAGGAACAAACAGCAATCCATGCGTCTCTGCAGGGCCACACTTAAGATTTAAGGGCTCCTCTTGTGATTAACTTCAGTGCCCCTGCGGGGGGCCAGAGCTTTTGTTTGCCCCGAATGAATGCAGGCTGTCAGGCTGCCAATCCCACGTGGGGATGCGTCTCCCCTCGGCAGATGTCGAGGAAGCGCTCGCGCCAGCACTTTGCACCCGCACGCTGCCGGCTAAATGTGAGGGGACAGCGCTGAGATTGATTCCGTGGCAGGCGAACAGCTTGGACATAAGCCACCTGTGTCTTCCATCCCCTCTCGGTGCTTTTGGGAACCGTATGCTGCCAATGCCTTTGCTCAACTCTGGGCTTTCCTTGGACTTTGCTTTTGGGATCCTCTGCAGATGCATGTGTGCGGCAATCGCCCTTGCTTGTGCAGGAACCAAGCATGGTGGTTGTCTCCTGACCCCTGGAGGAGCGAGAGCGCTGTACCAGTCCCGCCGTCAGTGGGTAGGGCTTGTCCTTCCGAGCCAGGTCTGGCTCCGCTTGCGCTTCGGAGCAACCTGTGCGGTGCTGCATCTTTCCCGAACCCAGACGGGCCTTTCCTCTGCTGATCCACGCATCGCTGTTCTCAACCAACGGGAGCTGCGATCGCCGATACCTGCGGAGGTGCAAGAAGATATAGCAGTAAAAAGAGTGGCTTCCAGCGTTGCGCTTTAAAAGGACCAGGTTTATTCAGAGGAATCTGTGACCGGGTCCCTGTGGGGTCAGGAGAGCCAGGGAGCACTACGAGGACTCGCCACATTTTATATCAGCCTAAAATTCCACACCTGCAAAGAGAGTCTGGGAGTGTGAACAGGAGTCACACCAATTTGGGACTCACTGACCAGACACTGATGCCTGAAGTTTGAAGCACCGCCCAGTGGGCCCTTGTGAAGAAAACGAGTGACGCTGCTTGACTATTAAAGGGTTAAAACCCCGGGGGAGGTTCGTGTGATACTAGTCTGGGTGCTGGTGCTCAGTTCGGGGCCCGGGGCCCGGTTGTTTGTGTCTCTTCTGCCCCCATGTGGCGACCAGGGGTTCTGCAGCCTGGGTTTTTCCATGAGCACGAATGGGTTTGTGTCACTGTGCGTCTCTCGCACAGTAATAGCGGGCGGTGTCCTTGGGCTTCAGGCCGGTCATTTGCAGGGACAGCAGGTTGTTGGAATTGTCCCTGGAGATGATGAATCGGCCTTTCATTGAATCATGGTAGTACGCAGTACCCCCGCTGCTTATATGAGAGAACCACTCCAGCCCTTTGCCGGGAGCCTCACGGACCCAGCTCATCTCGTAGCTGCTGAAGGTGAAGCCGGAGGCTTTGCAGGAGAGGCGCAGAGAGTCTCCTAGCTTCTTCACATCCCCTCCAGACTCCAGCAGCTGCACCTAGGACCGGGCACCTACAAATACAAGGAATGTTAGACGAACCAGTGTAAAACCAGCGACAATTATCTGGGCTCCTGGTTCTGCCATTGGATCAGGGGCACAAAATACCTTCCAAAACCGCTACAATGAAAACAGCAGCGACCCAAAGTGTCATGTTCCCTGGTGCTGGCGGGGAAAGTTCTCCGGAGACTGGCTGGTCACTGCACAGACCCAGGGGGACGCGGATTTTCCCTCGGAGCCTGGGCCGAGAGCGGGACGGATTTAATTGGGAACCTGCCGGTGCCATTTGCATAGGCCGCCTTATAAAAAGGACACACGCCCTCGGAAAATTGAGAACCAGGAAATGCGCGAGGCGCCGTGAGAAGCCCCTGATTGGGGCCCTGGTTGGGGCTTGGGCACTGAGGCTCCATTCCCCCTTTCTCCACACACTCACTGGGTTACCTTGTGTGGCGGCGCGCTGGGGCCCTCCCGTCTCCTGCACCCCCGTAGTGGCACGGACAGACTCCACCAGCCAGTAGAATAGAGGGAGTTTATTGCTTCTCCAGGATACAGCACAGCATAGATGTCATCTGGTTAGAGGGCAGGCCTAGGATGCCTCAGCCCCCCTTGAGATGGGGGAGAGTGGGCCCCTAAATTCCAGCCCCTTTCCCTAGGCTGTCTCCTCCATGATCCCAGACAGAAACTGCCCCTCTCTTCTAGCCCTGTCCCCCTTCCTTTCCATTGTTCTGCTCCATGGGAGATACCTGTCTGAGGAGTTTCGAAGCCCCCTTGCATAATGACTCATCCCCTGCCCTGCTGGGCCGTGCTGCAGACAGCAGCCAGTGGAGGTCACTGACAACCCACTGCCCAGCATAGCAACCAGCAAGGTACCCACACTACGTCACACCTTGGCCAAGTGTAACCCGTCCCGCTTGTGATCCCAGCCTCCGCCTGCGCCTTGGGACCTCCCAGCCCCGCCCTGCCTTCCGGCGCTGTTGTGAGGACACGCGCATTACAGAGTGTGGGGCTCCTGGGTGAGGGGGCCATGTCAGAGCCTGTAGCAGAGCCATGGCTCCGAGCTCGGCCCTGGCCCCGAGATCATGGAACTGAGCCGGCACGGGCCCAACATTCCTTGCCACGTTGCCAGGGATGCGCGGGGCGGGGTCTCCTGAGCGGGTGGAATCGGGTTGTTCTCTGACTCGGGCACCTGGAGCTGCTGCAGGAAGCGCGCTGGAAAACCAGGGCCCCGCCGTGTAGTGATTGGAAGCCCAGAGGGGAGAAACAAACCAGAGCACCCTGCGGTTGCTGTGGTGATAGCGGGAAAGCGCCCCGTGTCCGCACACCCGGGACAGGGGAATGAAGGGCCATTGCTAGAAATGTGGGTGCGGGGTTTGTTGCGGGATAGGGAAACAACGAGGCTGTTTTCTACGGACGTTCCGCCACTCGGAGTCAGTCACAGGCCCGGGAACAGCTCCTCCCGCGAGCCTAGAACCACCAAATCCTGCGGGTTCCATCCCTGTGTGTGAACTGGAGAAGCCATGGGAGCGAAGGGATCTAGCAGGAGATTAGTAAGGAAGCTGGCATATCAGAGTCAGACAACACCCGGTCTGGCTGAGGATGGGACATGGAAAGGACTGAGTCTGTCACACCTGTTGCTAGTGAACAGAGGTCGCATTGGAAAAGGTTCAGAAAAGGGCATCACAAATGATGAGGGTTTGGGACGGGTCCCTGTATGAAGAGAGATAAAAAAGACTGGGACTTTGCATCTTAAAAAAGAGGAGACCTTAAAGGGATATGATAGAGGTCAATAAAATGATCACAGGTATGCAGAAAATTAATAAGCAAAAATTATTTACTTGTTCACATAACATAAGAACTAGGGGTCACCAAATGAAATTAATAGGTAGCATGTTTAAAACAAACAAAAGGAAGATTTTCTTCACACTGGGCATAGTCAATCTGTGGAACTCCTTGCCACAGGATGTTGTGAAGACCAGGACCTTAACATGGTTCAAAAAGGAACTAGATAAATTAATGGAGGTTAGCTCCATCAGTACTTATTAACCAGGATGGGCAGAAATGGTGTCCCTACCCTTTGTTTGTGAGAGGATGGAAAAGGTGACAGGAGAGGGATGACATGATGGCTATCTGTTCTGTTCACTCTCTCTGGGGCACCTGCCATTGGTCACTGTTGGAGGACAAGACATTGGGCTAGGTAGCCCTTCGGTCTGACCCAGGATGGCCATTCTTACAGCATCGTCCATCTTTATCAGAGCGATTTGCCTGCCCTGGCGCTCTGAAAAAGGGTAAAGGCCCTGATCTCCAAAGCTGATACCGGTGTGAACTAGGGCACGGGAAAGCGAAGGGACTTGCACCCGGGCACTCCCTGCTGATGCTGTGAGCGTCTGGTGTCCTTGCACGTTTGTGTCCTGCGCGGCGTGTGATTGTGGGGGTGTCTATTTTGGCCTGCGAGGGATTGTTTGCGGGTGGATCACGCGAGTGTGGACGAGTCCAGCGAATGGCGAGCCAATGGGAACTGCAGGTCGGCAAAGCACGTGGACTCAGCTTCCCAGCACGTGCAGCTGCAGCCCACCGGGGGGCGGGGGAGAAACAGCAGGAGGCAGAGCTGTGCCCCCCTCCAGGCAGGGCCAAAACGCAGGGATGTTAGGGGTTGCAGCCCAGGGCCCCGACGCTAAGGGACACGCGAGAAGAGCTGCCCCTTTAATGGCCTAGAGAACTTTTTGCAGGGTCCCCGTTAGCTCGGGGCCCTAAAGCTCCTTTCTTAATCCGTCCCAGCCCTGGGCCACTGAGGTGCAAAGAACGGGCTGGAGTTTGGCGGTAACACGGCATGATCCCTCGGGCAGATGCCAGGCAAAGGGGGTGCTCAGAAAGTGGGGAGCCTCTGGGGGCATCTCTGAGCCTGTTTGGCCCGTTCTAGCCACTGTGTGTCTCTGGGCAGAGAGTGAAGAAGGGCCTCCAATTACCCTTCCCATTCTGGCCTCTCTTCCCTTTTTTGTATCAGTCCCGCGTTGCTCTGTGTCACTCTCTGTCAGCGAGCGGAGGTGCAGCGAGAACTGGCTCCTGGCGGTGTCTGCAGAGACGGTGATTCGGCCTTGGACAGACGGGGCGTAGCTTGTGCTCCCCCGCCAGCTGGATACACCTACCCCACCCACTCCAGCCCTTTCCCGAGGGGCTGCCGGAGCCAGTCACAGCTGTAACCGCTACTGATGGAATAACCCGACACAGCGCAGCTCAGGGTTAGGGTCTCTCCGGGCTTCACCGCCCCCGGGCCGGACTGGACCAGCTGCACCTCAGCGAGGACACCTGGATGCAAGAAAACAGAGCCTGGAATTAATTAATCAGAGGAGGACCCCACGGACACTCACAGCCGGGGGCGGCGAGCAGGGCAAGGAAAAGCAGCAGAGGTTCCATTCTGGTTCCCAGGCACTGAGGGAAACTCCCCCGCGGGCAGGGCCCGGCAGGTCTGTGTCTGGGCGGAGACTGAGGCTCCTAGAACCAGGGTCTGGTATTTAATCAGGCCGCCCCGCGCAGGCATTTGCATGCGGGTTCCCCAGCAGATATAAAGGGAGGGGCACCAGTACACAGGGCGCGGTGCTTGGCGGGATATCCTCCCCTGCGTGTGATCCAGAGTCAATTCACGTGTAGAGGAGATTGTCAAACGGCAGCTCTGGTCTGTGGCTCCAGCCCCCCCTGCTGCCCAGCGTCCCGGGCATCGCTGCTAGATAAGTAAACTATTCAGACAGACCCAGAAGCGAGGCGATGGCCAGAGAGGAGGCTGCAGTTTGCCCCCGTGCTAAGGAGGGAAGGAGACTTCACCTAATGCAGCCTGTCGGATAGATAGAAATTTGAACCCACGTTTCCCTTGAGAGACCAGAACACCCAGTTGAAGGGAAAACAGCCTCTTTGAATTTCTCAGGGAGGCCCAGGCAGCACGTCTCTTTCAACGCGGGGCCGAGAGTGTTCCCGCTTCTCCCTGCCAGACTGACTGAAATCTGGGAGAGGGGCTCTAGGCTCAGCTCTCCCTGCGAAACTGGCTTCACTGCCCTGTTTAGAATCGGCTTCCCCCTTTTCCCCTATCCCCGCCTTGCTCTGTGTCACCATGTGTCCCTGGCGCAGTGGCGGTTTCTGCAGCTGTCAGGGAGGCTAGCCGCAGATAATACTTGGTGTTGGAAGAATCCAGGGTGATGGTGAACCCAGCTTGGAGAGACGGGTTGTAGTTTGTGCCCATGTCCCATAGTCCCATTTACTGCACTCCTGGCCCACACCCAGATTAACTCTTCTGGGGACCCAGGCCTAGTAGCTGTTGGGGTGGGGTGGGGAGCTAAGCATTGGGTTGGGGCCAAAAATGTTCAATCCGGTGTGTGGAAGGGGGCTGCAGGGAGCAGCCTGGGGGGCCGGAGACTGAGAGCTTTGGGGAGTGGAGGAGGGGGCAGAGGATTGGGGGGTTGACCTGGCACCGCTCCCGTTTGGCGGGAGAACATGTGGCAGGATGTCTCTTTGAGTGTGCAGGCACCGCTCGCCCTGCTCTCAATGACCACGATTCCCGGCCAATGGGAGCAGTGTGTGTGTGTGTGGGGGGGGGGACTGCAGGAGAGCGCAGGGACAGAGCTTCTCTGCACTCAAGGTGATGGAGCTCCAGCTGGGGGAGGAGAGAATGGCAGCGTGCAGAGCCGCTTCCTCCCCCACCATGGAGCGCCAGCGGTGCTAGGATCACTCGCCGGCTCCCCGCTGCTTAGGGTTTACTGAGACTTGGAGACTCCAATCCTGGCCGGATGAGGGAGGGAGCCGGATCTGGCCCAGGGGTTGCAAATTTCCCATCCCTGCTGTACGGGATATGTCGGGTCTGAGTTTGCATGGGCCAAAGGGTTCGATCAATGCAGCGCTGCGCTCTGCAGCCAGTGACTAGAAGGGCTTTGTGATCTCTGCCCTACAGCACGGGGAATGAGACCTGGTTGCTTCTCTTTCGTTGATCCCCTCTGGGGGAGCGATGTGTGTCACACGCAGCTCTGGGAGCAGATGAGCAATTTTCCCTCCCCGTTTTCTACCTCCTAAAGCCCCTTCGGCTAGCGTCTAACCCCCCTTCTGATGCGGACTGAGGGTGACCGGGCCCAGTGACTCCAGACAACCCGCTTCTCCTCTCTATACCAGCCCCGCTGTGCTCTGTGTCACTGTGTGTCCCTGGAGCAGCAATAGGGGGCGCTGTCTGCAGCTGTCAGCGAGCGGAGCTGCAGCGAGACCTGGTTCTTGGAGGAGTCAGGGGCGGTGGTCACCCGGCTCTGGAAGGACGAGCCGTAGTTCGTGTACCAGGTAGAACCGCTGTAATATCCCAGTCCCAGCCACTGCTGCAGCCCTGTCCTGGGAGGCTGCCAGATACATTTCCAGGCCTGCCCAGTAGCGATGGACTGACCCGAGACAGCGCAGGTCAGAGTGAGAGTCTCTTCCAGCTTCACTGCTCTCGGTCCGGTCTGGACCAGCTGGACTTGGGCAGGGACACCTGCGGAATGGAGGGAAAATCAGGAATTGTGAGGCTGAAGCAAAGGGAATTTCTCTTCTCTTCTCTTCTCTTCCTTCCGTCCCCCCCCCCCCGTCGTCCCTCCCCCCCCCCCCCCCCCCCCGCACACACAGTGAGAGCAGGAGTCTCCCTGCCCCAGCATCAGACACTGTAGCCAGACATGAACCCCATCTTGTTCCCCCCCCCCCAGAGAGCAAGAGAAAGGCAGTCAGCCTTTGATGCCCTGGGAACGCAGGGGTGCTGCTTGTCCCTGACTCTAATAAACAGAAACCAGACAGTAAATGGGCTAGCTGACAACCAGGGGACCTCCTGCCGCCCTGATGGCTCGCACCAGTAATTGACACGCCTACACTGTCCCAGGAGAGGAATCTTCGCCCATCACATACTAGAAGTGCCCATTGTCTGCATTTTCCCAGGTGTGAATTATGCTTTGCACCCTTTGTGGGAAACTTGGCATTCAAAGCCATTTTTCCTAATTGGCCACTTGAGACCAGGAAGAAGCCTACGTGACCCAAGGGGTATAAAGAGGGGTTTAGTAGCCCACCCTATTTGAGCTCCAATCATCTACACCTGCTGGCAGGTATTGGTTGCCTCCCGAGGTCTGTGGGATGCCCAGCCTCACCCTACTTCTTCCTGAGGGATTGAGAGAAAGACGCTGGCCACGCCAAGTCTGGAACGCAGGGGTGAGAATATATACCTGCTACGTGTCTATTTTACATGCATTTAATAAGAGCTCAGAGAACCAAAAGGGTTTCATGGTACCTGTAAGTGACTTATTAGTGTAATTTCTGTCCTGTCCTTTGTAGTGGCTGTGTTATCTGTAACACAGTAGTAGCATTTAACAGCTAAGTTTACCCTGTAACAATAAAATAGTAACTGTTTAAGCTGTGACCTGACTCCTTCAGTTGCTGTAACAGAACCAAGCACAATTTTAAAAGAACTCTAGCCGGTCATAAGGGACAGATATAGGGAGAGCTTGAGCGTTGGATTGTGTCGCTTCCAGGGGACAGATCCGTTGGGGCATCTCTCAGCCTCCCTAGGTTGCCCCATGCGAAGGGATTGTGTATCCTAGCAGTCAAAATCTGAGGTGTAATAAGCTCTCCCTGTAAACTTCTTGGGGTGCCTGTCAACCTCCTCCAGGTTGCCCGCTGCTAAGGGACCCCAGTCCTAGCAGTTGAAGTCTCGGGTGTATAATACACACACACCACTCACTGCCCTGACCACCGGCTGACAGACACTCACAGGACAGGGAGGCCAGGAGGAAGAGGCAGGCGAAGAACGAGTCCGTGATACTCTGAATGAAGGAACAGACTTCCCGCAGCCAGGCAGGGCAGGGCTGTGTCTGGGCAGAGACTGAGGCTCCGAGGACCAGGGGCTGGTATGTAACCGGCAATCCCCGGGCGGGGATTTGCATGTGGTGGCACTCAGCGGAGGTGGGGGAATGAAAGGGCTGGCGGGCGGGGGCTCGGGGCTAAATGGGGGAAACCTGCTGAGGTGCGGTAGCTGCTGCGAAACACGAGAGAAGTGACACCAGGCAGGTGTCAGGCCGGGATCTCTCTGGGCCTGGCCCCTCTTACAAGGCAGCACTCGGGACTCTAATCAGGCCGGGAGGGGAGGCTCTCGGGTCCGCGTAAGAGGCAGGAAATGAAAGATCTTTATTCTGGGGAACTGGGAAATTACCGTAAATATAGTTCGGGCGGCTCCTGCTCCCAGTGACATCCAGGGTGCAACTGCCGGATCCGGTCTTGCCCCAGTGACAGGGATGAACATCCCCAATAAAGTGTCTCATTGAGACAAGTAATATCACGCTGCGTTTGTATCCACATGGTGCAGGAAAGGAAAGTCCAATCTGGTTACCACTAACAGCAGGATTGGTGCAGATGGAGAAGGTTTGGGTCCAGTAGAGCAGGGTGGGAAATGGGTTGTTCTCCCCGCCCCTCTCCCTCCGCTGAAAGAAAGAAAGAAAATCCCTTTATTTGTAGGACACGGTCTGGAGGTGACACCCCCGGAATTCCTCACAGACCTGGGGCTGAGCTCTGGACTGGGAGGCACTGGATCTCCCTGGCAGTCCCATCTCTGACTGGGGGTAGAGAGACAGGCCAGGTTATAAGTTGCATTGGGAGCCCGGCGTTCTAATAAGGAGCCGTATGTGACTCGAACCCGCAGCGCTCCAGGTCACCGGCACGGCTGCTCCCGGGGGCCCGGCTGTGTCTCTGACGCTATAAGCGCGGGCTCAGTACGGAGCTCTCAGACTGAGCTGTTTGTGGATCTACTGCCCCCTTGTGGCGAACGGGGAAAAGCGGATTCCTCAGCCCGGGTTTTTGTCTGACCACCAGCTGGTTGCCTGTCACCGTGTGTCTCTCTCACACAGTAACACAGGGCGGTGTCTTCGGGCTGCAGGCCACTCAGCCGCAGGGACACTTGGTTTCTGGAGCTGTCTCTGGTGATACTGAAGCGGTTCTTGAGAGCATCATTGTATGCAGTGTTTCCATCGGTCCACATAACTCCGACCCATTGCAGCCCTGCTGGCTGGCGGGCCCAGTGCACATGGCAACTAGAGAGAGAATATCCGGGCGCGGTGCAGGTCAGTGTGAGGGTCTCCCCGGGTCTCTTGAGTCCCCCACCGGTCACTGGCACAACAGTCTGGGACCAGACACCTGCAGGGGGAAGGAAAGAGAAGGGAACTAGGGCAGTGATTCCTGAGGCGCAGTTACTAGGGAAGATGCGGTCCCGGCGCTCAGCTGCAACGCATCCGGGTCCTTACCCTCCGGGAGCAGCGGGAGCAGGGCGCTGGCCAGGCTGGGGGTCATGGCTGGGGCTGGCGGCTCGTTCACCAGGAGGGATAGAAGCTGCAGCCCTGCGCTGGCTTTGAGCGTTGGGAGCGGCCCGCGGCCGGGCTAAGAACAAGCCCGGGGAGCTCATCTGCATGGGCCGGGGGCGGCGCCAGTAGAATGGGGGGACCCAGGCGGGGTGTGACTCGACATTGCGGTGCGCTGTATAAGGGCAGGGGGGCTACGGCCTGAAGTTCACAGCTGTGAAATAAGTGACTGATGGGGATTTGTCTGTCTGTGTTTGTCCGTCCCACCCCCACTGCCGAGGTCGGTGTCAATGTTACACGCTACCCGCCAGTTACATCACTGAACCGCTCCTCGTCCGTGACAGTGTGGACAAGAATGGGAAGAACCTGTCCCAGAACGGCTCGGGAAACCGGGTTGCGCTGTGACAGCGGGTTTGGATTCCGGTTCCTCAGGCTGGGGAGCAGCGGTGGGGGGGGGGGGGATAAAAGTCCCACGTGACGCTCAGTAGCTGGGGAGGCCCCTGGTAGGCCCGTTTTCAAAGGGGTAAATTTCACCCCTTCCGAATGGCCAATCGGCTGCCGGGGAACGTCACTTCTAGTCCCCAGCCCTCACCCAAGGCCTTCCCGCTTTCCTCGCTACGGGCTCCGCCCTCCGCTGCCTGTGGTGGGAGCCTGAGGGAGGCTTAAAGCGGGGGGGACAGAGGGGTAGTGAGGAGAAGCCTCGGGGCGTCCCTGGGGCCGGGCACAGTGGGAGGGCGGTTACATCGGCACCTCCCCGCTCTGGGAAATTCCCCCGGCTCCCTGCGCTCCACTAGGCGATGGAGCCGGCAGGGTCACTGCTCGCGGGGTGATGCGGGGAGACACTTTGGGTCTGGTATCGTTGCCACTTTGGGTCTGGTCTCGTTCTCGGGGGGCGGCCTGGAGGCTGCATAGAGCCAGGGGGCTGCGAGTTGTCTCTGCGGGTCCCTCCTCCTGGGCGAGAAGAGAGAGCGATTCAGGCAGGTAACACGCACGGGCCGGTTGCACCATTGGGAGCCGTCCTGGGCCCGGCTCTCGCTGGCAAGGATTGTTTCCCAGCTCTCTTCCCCCCCTCCCCCCCCAGTGTTTAGAAGGTGTAGAAGGGCGGGGGGCGGGTGTTCCTACCTAGACTTGATTAGACACGAAGAGGGAAGGGTCCGGGAACTGCCCTTCTCAGCCAGGGGGCCCGGCCCGTGGATCTGGGCTCCGGGCGAAGCTCAGGTCTGCGGGAGCAGGGCACCTTGCTGTGCGCACGTGGCTTTCTCTGTGGGTTTCCCCTGCCCGCAGCGCCGGGCTGTGACCGGCCGGGATTTTCCCTACTAACCGCAGGGGCAGGCTTGTGTCTGAGCTCCCAGCGGCTTCCCCTGCCTGTGTCCTGCGCTGCGACAGCGGGCGGTGGCCTCGGGCTGCAGGCCGGTCAGTGGCGGGAACGGAGGGGTTAATACGGGCTGGAGGTTTGTGTTCCATTCACCCGGTTGCCGGGTCCTCTGCCCCAGCCCGGAGCGGTCCGTGTGTCTCTGCTGCCCCGTCGCGGGTGCCGGGGGAAGGCCGGTTCCTCAGCCTGAGTTTTTGCATGATCAGAAACCTGTTTCGTGTCACTGTGTCTATCCCGCACAGTAATAGCGGGCGGTGTCCTCGGGCTTCAGGCCGGTCATGTGCAAGTACAACGTGCTCTGGGAATTGTCCCTGGAGATGGTGAATCGGCCTTTCACGGAATCCGGGTATGCGGTCCATAAACTGGGGTTTATATAAGCGACCCATTCAAGCCCCTTCCCAGGAGCCTGCCGGACCCAGTCCATATAGAGGTTGCTGAAGGTGAAGCCGGAGGCTTTGCAGGAGAGGCGCAGGGAGTCTCCGGGCTTCTTCACATCCCCTCCGGACTCCACCGGCACTTAGCACCGGACACCTGCAAATACAGACCGGTTCTTAATATCGGTATAAAATCAGCCCTAACGCACTATTCTTCCAACTGGGCCAGTGATTCAGAGCAAGAAAATACCTTCCGAAGCTGCTGCAACGAAACACAGAAGGAGACAAATTCTCATTGTCCCGGGTGTGGGAGGGAAAAGTTCTCAGGGGACTGCGTGATAAATGCGGGTTGTCCCTGCGGATGCAGCCTGGGCAGAGGGAGGGGCAGATTTAAACAGGACGCTGACTCCCTCATTTGCATATCCCGTTGCTTATAAGAGACAAGCTCTGCTCCTGCCAAGGATCTGACTGACTCGCCCTGGGACTCCGGGTGCAGAAGTCAGACTGCCCCGGCCTGGGTGTCTGTGCAGCGCCGGGCACACTGCGCTGGGACCCTCCTGACACTTTCGGACCTGGAGGAGCAAGCAGCTCCCTGCAGTGACTATGTTTCCTCATGCAGGGAGTGAGGGGCTGGTGACTCTCAGGAGATGGGGGAGCAACCCCTGAAGTCCCCTCTGTGGCGGTGCGTCGGGGTCCCCCGACTCCTGCACCCCTGTAATGGCACGGACAGACTCCACCAGCCAGTAGAATAGAGGGAGTTTATTGCTTCTCCAGGATACAGCACAGCATAGATGTCATCTGGTTACAGGAACCGGGCCTAGGATGCCTCAGCCCCCCTTGAGATGGGGGAGACTGGGCCCCTAAATTCCAGCCCCTTTCCCTAGGCTGTCTCCTCCGTGATCCCAGACAGAAACTAACTCACTCATTTACAGCCCTGCCCCCAGCCAGGGCTCCACTCCCCTTCTTCCCATTGTTCTGCTCCATGGGAGATACCTGTCTGACGAGTTTCGAAGCCCCCTTGCATAATGACTCATCCCCTGCCCTGCTGGGCCGTGCTGCAGACAGCAGCCAGTGGAGGTCACTGACAACCCGCTGCCCAGCATAGCAACCAGCAAGGTACCCCCCACTACGTCACACCCTCCCATGCGCAGAGGGCCCAGGCAGTGCCGAGCGGTGGCTCCATGTCTGGGGAGGGGCCGTGCCCAAGGAGCCACCGGTCCGGGACCCCGCTGAGGAGGGGAGATTTCCCGCCGCGCCCAGAGGATTTTGGCCGGAACGTGTCCTTAGAGTAGAGAGCCGGGCTCCTGCCTTGGAGCAGTTGAGGGGCGGCTGGCGGGTACAGGTGGGAGAAGCTGCGAGGTGGGCGCCGTGGTCATTTCCTTAGTTCATAATTAGTGAGACGCAAAGTGTAGAAACATTTGGATTCTCACGACCCATTGTCACTTGCAGGCCTGAGGCGCCACCTGCCGCAGCAGCCTAGCACCGCTGCAGAGAAAGATTTTTGTCTGAGCTCCGACTGGTTTTCGCTCAGGTGTGGAGGCTCATTGCTTTGATGCATCGGGCCTATTCGGATCCAACCGCTCCAGTCCCTTCCTGGAAGCCTGGCACCCCCTTGTCCCAAATATCAGGCCGAGATTTGTCAAGATCTCTCTGGAATCTTAAAGCGAAATTCCCCCTTAATAAGGCAACAGACCCACCTAACCGCCTGCCTAGCGACCTACCTGTGCTTCCAATTAATAACCAATAAGCAGAGCTGGTGTCCAAGGGCTGTGGCACCATTGGAGCGAACTCGTCCCAAGCGCAGCGGGGGCAGCTCAGTGTGACTCAAGGCAGCTTCCTTTCCACCCCGCGACACAGCCCCTCCTGCCCCCCAGCTCTGCATCAAAGTGCAAACACCAGTCAGCCTTAGGAACAGGGGCAGGAAGTGGTAGCGCAGGAAGTGGTCACCTGCCCTCAGCCCTGTGTACTCAGAGATGGTGCTGCCTGGCCGGCTGCCACGCTGAGAGGTGGCACCACCTGGGGCTGGGGCTTCCTCTGCGGGAGGACCCCCTGTGCCCACATGGGGCTGGTGGCTGAGCTGAGAGCCCAGCTCTCAGCGCAGAGCAACAGGCTCAGCATGGCGCTGTCTCTGCTCCTGCCCTGCTGGGTAAGTGCCCCCCTCGGTCCGCTTCCCCCTTTTTTTAGCAGAGGGGCTTTGAGAGCCAGGAGCCCCTGGGCTCTGTCCCGTGTCTGGGAGCAGATGGGGGTTTAGGGGGTAAAGCAGAACGGGCTAGAAGTTCCCACTCCTGGAGTCTGTTGCCAGCTCTCAGAGGGCAGTGGAAGGGACCGAATGGTTAACAGGAACAAGGGAGTTTATGGGAATTTTTTTCTTCTGACTGGGGCACCGACTGTATCTCTGACCCGGGCAAGGTCACCTAAAGGAAGATTTTCAAAGGAATTGAACATTCCTTTTACTTTAGTCTGGGGTCTCACCGAAACCTGGCGCCTAACTCCCTTAGGTCCTCTGGGAAGTTCAGGTTCTGACTTCTGCGCACACACACCCACCATCCGCAATCTCCTGCCCTGAAGGACCTGAGCGAGCAGTGCTGGGTAAATCTTGCAGTATTTAAATACGCCCGATTTCTTTTCTTTTCTGTGATCACCATTGCTCACTAAATGTAGCCACAGCGGCCCACCAGGGCTAACCCTGCTGAACAGCTGATGTTTTATTGCCCATCCTGGTCTGAGGCCTGTTTTTGTGCTAACGTGCATCGCTGTAGTTTATTCTTCTGGCAGGTGCTTATACTTCCGATCTGTGACGGATCCACGTCCTCGCGTCAGGTGGCGCTGTGGGGATAAAGGCAATCAGCGCTTGTGAAGGGCAGAGACGCCACGGTGAGGGCCCCACATCAGTGACAATGTAACTTGAAGACGCAGGATGTTGCATTTCCGGAATGTGACAGCCAGTGGGTGCGAATGCAATCGCAGTAATAGAGAACTGGTGAATCTGGGGCCCTCAGCCCTGCTCTCCGGGGACACGCAAGTGGGAGCTCCAGCCCCCTGGGCAATTGTCCCCTTTGCCCAACACTCTTCCCCCATTTTCCGACATTGGCTGCATGCAGTCCAATAGGAACAGGGCTGTGCTGGGGAGAGGAACTGTGAGTGCGCGGGTGAACAGGGAGGGGGACATGAACAGGCACAGGGGAGTTACAGGGAGCAGTAGCAGGTCAGTGTCTGACAAGGGGCAGACGGAACGGAACACGCGTGGCAGGGGCAGTGGGAACGGGAATCTGTCCGCAGCGAGACTGGCTCCAGGGCCTGGGCCTGGGCCTGGAAATAGCTCACTGGTGTTGGGTATTAGCGGTATCAGTGTGGCACCCTGGGGTGTTTGTTTAAAATCGCCGCTCTCCGACCGCAAAAGCTCTTTCCACACAAAAAGGGGAAAGTTTCTGTTCCCACTTCATTGTCTGCACCGTTGAAAAACCGCTTTCCCTTTTTGTACCAGTCTCTGTGTTGCTCTGTGTCACTGTGCCCCCCGTCTGTGCCCCCGGCGCAGTAATAGGTGGCGGTGTCTGCAGCTGTCAGCGAGCGGAGCTGCAGCGAGAACTGGTTCTTGGTGGTGTCTTGTGCGATGGTCACTCGGCTCTGCAGCGCGCTGGCGTAGTTAGTGGACCATCCGCTGGACCTGTAGTAAACGCGTCCCGCCCATTCCAGCCCTTTCCCCGCGGGCTGCCGGATCCAATGCCAGACTGCACTGGTGCTGGAAACCGAGTCTCCGGAGATGGTGCAAGTGAGTGTCAGGGACTCCCCGGGCTTCGCCGCTCCCGGGCCCGTTTCCTTCAGCAGCACTTGGGAGAGGACACCTGGGAGGGAAACACGGAAATGACGGAGTGAGCCAGGCCCTGTCTCCCGGGAACATGAAAATTAAAGATCCTGAAACCGCAGCTAAGGAATGAGGCACCCAACTGCCACTGAATTGCATTTGGATCCGGACACCTAATCCCCTTAGGCTGTATCGAACAGCTCCTCTTCTGCAGCAAGGATCCCTCCTCGCCCCCAATAGCCACGTACCTGAAGGGGCCTCCAGTACAAAGAGGAAAATCAGGAGCAGATTCATCTTCAAAGAAGCCTCAAACTGAACCCAGGAGCCAGGCCTGGGCAGATCTGTGTCGGCGGGGGAAACTGAGACTCCTCCACCCAGGGACTTGTATTTAAACAGGGAACCCCCAGGTAGGGATTTGCATGAGGGTTTCACCATGTGAATATAACAGGTGACAGGGTCTGAGCTGGGCCTACATGCGGATCTGTCCCTGGGATCGCTGTGCCTATCCCAGAATGAGCTCAGATCAGCCAAGTGTGAAACCGCCGAAGCTATTTGGAAGCCCAAACTCAGTTTAAATCAACAGCATTTAGTCATTTAACCCTCTCAACGTCTTTTAAAGTTCTCACACCAACATAAGCGCAAGTTGGAGCCTTTTTAGGAATGAAGGAATATTTGGATAAGGGAAATTATGCCCCTTCTTTTGTGATACGGGCTGGGATTTCAAGAAAGCCCCATGGAAATAGGAGCCAAAATGGCATCAAAATTTAGGAGGAAAGTTGGCTGTTTAAGTCCCTTACAGCATCCCTGAAATCCTGCTCCTGCTAGTCAGAGAGTAATTATCACTGACTGCACTTCCCAGGCCCAGAGACATTTCTGGCTAATAATGTCTTGACTCAGATCCGTTGAGTTCAATGTGAGTCTCTAGGCTGACAGGCATGTGCGTCTCTGGATCACGTGAGACTGGCCCTTCTTCCGCTCCGTTTGCTGGGACGTTCGCACCCATCGGATTCTCTGCCGGCGACCCTTGGGAGAAAGGACCCAGATTGAGGTTCCGGATAATATCTGCCTTGGGCATGTTTTTCTTGGGCAACTCTTTGGAGGTGGGTATTTTCTAGCTTACATTTCTGAATATTGGTGTCACAAACTATTGTTATTTATCAAGTGCCCTTCTGTTTTTTAAAGGGAAACTGACTGGTACCTTAGCTACTGAGAAAGGTTGAGAAAAGGGCCCAAAGAGCTCTAGCAGCGCCTTGCTGTGGGATAGTGGTTATCATCTTTGTCTAGCACGCAAAAGGTCTTGCTGCAAAACCAAGCGAAAACAAAGCTGCTTTCCCTTTCCTTCCTGCAACGCCCAGTTGACTTCCAGCCCCAACACGTTTCTGGCGTAACCCTTAACTTGTGTGCTTTCATCCTCATTGATGTTTCCTCTCATGGGACTGTGTGGCAGCGTGTCGGGGTCGCCCGACTCCTGCACCCCCGTAGTGGCACGAACAGACTCCACCAGCTAGTAGAATAGAGGGAGTTTACTGCTTCTCCAGGAAACAGCACAGCATAGATGTAATCTGGTTACAGGGCAGGCCTAGGATGCTTCAACACCCCTTGAGATGGGGGAGACTGGGCCCCTAAATCCCAGCCCCTTTCCTAGACTGCTTCCTCCATGATTCCAGAAAGAAACTAAAAGCCCGTCCCTTCCAGCCCTACCCCCCAGCCAGGGGCGGCATTCCACCTTCCTTTGTCCCCCCCGCCCCCCGCCCGGGAGGTAACTGGTCGAACAGGTTGCTTCCCTGTCCCATCAGCTACGCTGCTGGGTCGTGGTACAGACAGCAGCCAGTGGGGGTCACCCACAGCCCAAGCCCAGCATAGCAACCATCAAGGCACCCACACTGTCACAGTTCTCCCCCCTCCGAGAGTGAACTGAGCAGGGTCACTCTGCCAGTGGCCTGAAGAATTTCAGGCCTCTCGCAACGGGACAGCGCGTCGGCGATGATGTTGGCGCTCCCCTTGACGTGGACCACTTCCATGTCGTAGTCCTGCAGGAGCAGGCTCCACCTCAGCAGCTTGGCGTTGGTCCCCTTCATCTGGTGCAGCCAGGTCAGGGGGGCAGTGGTCGGTTACACCGTGAAACGCCGGCCAAACAGGTACGGCTGCAGCTTTTGCAGCGCCCACACCATCGCTAGGCATTCCCTCTCTACGGCCGCGTAGCTCCGCTCCCGGGGCAGCAGTTTCCTGCTCAGGTACACGATGGGATGGCGTTCCCCCTTCTCGTCTACCTGCATCAGCACCGCCCCCAGCCCAGTGTCCAAGGCGTCGGTAAACACGATAAAGGGCTTGTCAAAGTTTGGGTTTACCAACACTGGGGCCTTGACCAGGGCTACCTTCAGTGCACAGAGAGCCCTCTGGCACTGCTCCGTCCAGACCACCCTTTCTGGCCTCCCCTTCCTGCACAGCTCTGTGATCCGGGCAGCGATGGAGCTGAAGTTGGGCACAAACTTCCGATAATATTCTGCCATCCCAATGAAAGCCTGGACCTGCTTCTTGGTCTGGGGTACAGGCCAGTCTCTGATGGCCTCCACCTTGGCCGGCTCTGGCTTCAAGCAGCCGCTCCCCACCTTATGGCCCAGGTACGACACTTAGGCCATTCCAACCTTGCACTTCCCAGCCTTTACGGTCAGCCCAGCCTCCCTCAGCCGATCCAGCACCTGGCTGACTTGGGCCACGTGGTCCTCCCAGGACTGGCTGAAGATACAGATATCATCTATGTACGCTAGGGCACAGTTCTCCATTCCCCGCAGCAGCTGGTCCACCAGACGCTGGAAGGTGGCCGGCGCCCCTTTGAGGCCAAAGGGCAGGACCAGGAACTCATAGAGCCCCAGCGGGGTGATGAAAGCCGATTTCAGTCTGGCCTCCTGGTCTAGCGACACCTGCCAGTAGCCCTTGGTGAGGTCCAGGGTGGTGAGGTAGCGAGCTCCCCCCAGCTTGTGCAGGAGCTCGTCGGGCCTTGGCATTGGGTAGGCATCGGACACCGTGATGGTGTTGAGCTTCCGGTAGTCCACGCAGAACCGGATCGACCCATCCTTCTTGGGAACCAGCACCACGGGAGAGGCCCAGGGGCTGGAGGACGGCTGGATCACCCCCAGGGCCAACATGTCCTGGACCTCTCTCTCCAGGTCCTGGGATGTTTTCGCCGTGACCCTGAACGGGGAGCAGCACATCGGGGGGTGAGTGCCCGTCTCCACCCGGTGGACAGCCAGGTTGGTGAGACCAAGCTTGTTGGAGAACAGTTGCTGGCGGGAGTGCAGCACCTCTCGGATCTCGGCCAGCTGGGCCGGGGTGTGCTGGTCCAAGAGGGAAATTGACTCCAGGGAAGAGTCTTCTCCGGTCCCAGGGACCAGGCCGACCAGGGGGTCCTCCCCCTGCTCCTCCCAGGGTTTACACACGGCCAGCACCAAGTTCTCCCTGTCCCAGTACAGCTTCATAATGTTAGCATGATACACCCGCTGGCCATGTGTCCGGCCTGTTAGCTCCACCACATAGTTCACCTTGTTCAGCTGCTTAACAACCTTGAAGGGGCCATCCCAGGCGGCTTGCAGCTTATTCTTCCGCACGGGAATTAGGACCATCACCTGGTCCCCGGTAGCGTAGGTGTGGGCCCGTGCATTGCGGTCATACCAGACCTTCTGCTTCCTCTGGGCCCTGCTCAGGTTCTCTCTGGCCAGGCCCATGAGCTTGGCAAGTCTTTCCCAGAGCGTCAGGACGTACTCCAAGACCAGCTCCCCCTCCGGGGAGACCTTCCCCTCCCACTCGTCTCTCAGTAAGTCCAGGGGGCCCCTCACTTGCCTCCCATATAACAGCTCGAACGGTGAGAACCCCGTGGACTCCTGGGGCACCTCTCTGTATGCAAACAGCAGGTGGGGTAGGTACTTGTCCCAGTCCTGCGGGTGTCTGTGCATAAAGGTCCTTAGCATCTGCTTCAGAGTCCCATTGAACCTCTCCACCAACCCGTTGGTCTGGGGGTGATACGCTGAGGCCCAGGTGTGCTGGATCCCACACTTCTCCCACAAGCACCGGAGCAGGGCCGACATGAAGTTGGATCCCTGGTGCGTGAGAACCTCCTGGGGGAATCCCACCCTGCTGAAAATGGTCAGCAGTGCGTCTGCCACCGTGTCTGCCTCAATAGAGGGTAGGGCCACGGCCTCGGGGTAGCGGGTGGCAAAGTCCACCACCACCAGGATGTATTTCTTCCCCGTCCGGGTCGCTCTGTTGAAGGGCCCCACAATATCCATCGCCACCTTCTGGAAAGGCTCCTCTATGATGGGCAGGGGTCTCAATGCAGCTTTCTTCCTATTTGGGCCTTCCCCACCCGCTGGCAGGAGTCGCAGGACCGGCAGTACCGCTGCACGGCCGCAAATATCCCCGGCCAGTAGAAGTTTTGGAGCAGCCTCAGCCGCGTGCGCCGGATCCCCTGGTGTCCCGAGAACGGGATGTCATGGGCCAGGTATAGCAGCTTGCGGCGATATATTTGGGGGACCACCAGCTGCCGCTGGAGCCCCCCACTCCCCTACCTTCCCGGGGGGAAGCCATTCCCGGTACAGAAATCCCCTCTCCCACCGGAACTTCTCCTGGCAATCTCCCCCTCGGGGTTGAGCTGCGCCCAGGTCGGCCCGGTCCCTCAGGGCCTGCAAGGAGGGATCTGCCCACACCTCCGCCTGGAATTCAGCCGCTGGTGCTGGGACAGGGGCGTGTTCCCCCCCACTGCCTAGGTCCAACTCCATGTTTGCTGGGACGGGGTCCTGGGCCCCCTGTTGGGGAACCTCCTCGAGTTCCGGGGTGCCAGCCCCTCGCTGGCTCTGGCTACGGGTGGTGACCAGGGTCCTGTGGGGTCCGTCTGGCCACTCCTCAAGATCGCCCCCCATCAGCACCTCTGTGGGCAAGTGCGGGTGCACCCCCACTTCCTTGGGGCCCTCCTTGGACTCCCATTTCAGATGCACCCTGGCTACGGGTACCTTAAACGGGGTGCCCCTCAGGGTCAGCTGAGTGTTGGGTAGCATACAGTCTGGGGCCACTATGTCGGGTCGGGCCAGCATCACCTCCGCCCCCGTGTCCCAGAAACCCATCATCTTCCTACCATCCACCTCCAGGGGTATGAGACACTCGCTCTGCAGAGGCCGCCCTGCTCCTATCGGGTATACGGAGGTATCCGCCTCCCGAGGATCAGATCTCCCCTGGGAGGTGCACTGAGCATCCTTCCTCCCACTCTGAGCTGAGGTTTGCCTGCCAGTCCCTGCCTCTGGGGCAGCCTGTCCTTCCTCCAGTCCCAGCCAGTTAATCCTGGAAAGTTGCAGATCATGGGACCTGTTCTTGTGCCTGGTGCATTGAGCCCTCTTGTAGCCTCGTTGCCCACAGGATGGCAAATTAGGTTCTGCAGGCCCTTTTGGGTCAGCTCTGCCTGGGCCCTGGCTGGTTTTCTGGGGCACTGATGACTGGTCCGGGTCCCTGGGGCTCGCCTTGGAGGTGCCTCTCTCCGTCGCTCAGCTGAGAACCGGTCTCTGCGCAATTCCCTTTCTCTCCGGGACTCCCGTTCACACCTGAACCAGCTTTCTGTGAACTCATCTGCCAGCCTCCCAGCTTCCTGGGGCTTCTCCAGACTTCGGTCTTTGAGCCACAGCCTCAGGCTGGGTGTGCATGCTTCATAGAACTGCTCCATCATGATCAGCTTGAGCAGTTCCTCTGCGGTCTGGGCTCCGACTCCAGACACCCAATTGCGGCAGTATTGCACCAGGCGAGAGGCCATATCCACATAGGTCTCCTGTGGCCCCCTCTGAACCCTCTGGAACCTTTTCCTGTACATCCCGGGGGTCAGCCCGAACTTGTGCAGCAGGGCCTCCTTGACTCGGTTGTAATCCCCTGGCTGTAGGTCTTCCAGCTGATTGAGCACCCTGGCAGCCTCCTGGTTCAGTGCCGGGATGAGCTCCTGTAGCCAGTCAGCTGGGGGGACCCGTTGTAATCCACAGGCCCTCTCAAAGGAGCTGAGGAACCCGTCTATGTCACCCACGTCCTTCAGCTGGGCCACCATGAGCTTCTCCAAGCGTATGGCCGCCCTGGGTCCTTGGGGCCCATCCGCACTCGGCGCAGCCGGGGCCCTAACACTTCTCCACTCTGCCATGGCCAGATCATGCTGTTGCTGCTCTCTATGGTCCTGGACTTCCAATTCCTTCATCTGCAGCTGGATCTCCAGCCGCCGCAGCTCTGCTGGTCTGGCTCCTGCCCTAGATGGGCTATGGCTTGCAGGGCTTCCCCGGGAAGCTGTCTCATCTCTCCGACGGGCTCCAGTGCTCCGCCCCCTCTCAGAGCCTGACACGCTCCCAGGGCGGGTCTGGCTGCTCCCCATGGGAACAAGATTCTGGCTCCGTGACTGGTGATTCTCCTCCAGCCGAGCCTTGGTTGCGTTCCGCACAGGCAAGCCCCTCTCTCTGCACAGCTTCACCAGCTCTGCCTTCAAGAGTCGGGCGTGGGCCATCTCCCTGCTGTTCCCTTTGGTGCAGACTCACCAGTCTAGTGCTGCAGTGCCCCACGATTCCCAGGAACCACTTCGCTCTGTCTCCAGCATGCCTGGCTCCACGGCTCTTGCTTCTATTGCACCTTGTCACTCACTGCTGGAAGCTCCATCCACAGGGTGCAGTGCATCCCACCCCTGACAGCAGTGTGACGGTGCGTTGCGGTTTCTCCATCTCCTGCACCCCTGTAGTGGCACGAACAGACTCCACCAGCCAGTAGAATAGAGAGAGTTTATTGCTTCTTCAGGATATGGCACAGCACAGATGTAATCTGGTTACAGGGCAGGCCTATGATGCCTCTGCCCCCCTTGAGATGGGGGGTACTGGGCCCCGAAATTCCAGCCCCTTCCCTAGGCTGTCTCCTCCATTATCCCAGACAGCCACTAACTAACTGTCCCTTCCAGCCCTGCCCCCCAGCCAGGGGCGGCATTCCACCTTCCTTTGTTCCTCTCCCTGGGAGGTAACTGGAAGAACAGGTTACCTCCCTGTCCCATCAGCTACTCAGCTGGGCTGTGGTACAGACAGTAACCAGTGGGGGTCACCCACAGCCCAAGCCCAGCAAACAGCAAGGTACCCACACTACGTCACACCTGCACAGAGCGAGAGGGACGCGCCTGCTCCTCCTTCACTTCAACAGCCACCGAGCCTCTGCCGCCTGCGAGGTTTTTGTCTGACCCCAGACCGGCTTCCCCTCGCTGTGTCTCTGGCGCAGTAACACACGGCACTGTCCTCCGCTCTCAGGCTGTCCACGCGGAGGTCCTTGGAGACTGTGAAGCGGCCCTGGACGGTGGCAGAATAATACTCGCTCTGCCCTGGTTTCCAGTAGCTGACCAGCCATTCCGGCCCCTTTCCAGACTTCTGCCTGACCCAAGACATATAGTAGCTGGTAATAGTGAACCCGCTTACGGCGCATGACAGCCGAGTGGATTCTCTGGGCTTCTTCATTTCGGGACCTGATTGAGTCAGAGCCATCTGGGACTGGGCCCCTGCAGGAAAGGGGGAGAGAAAAGTGAACAGTGAGGGAGGGAACCAGTGATACGAAGCGCATTCCCCGTCCGCTACCACCCGCTGCACAGCGATCCAAGCGCATCCCCACACCGGGTCACATCATTGCAGAGAAACAGGAATATTTGCCCACATCTCAGGGCCTTTCTCAGGTGCCCCTTCCAGAACTGCCCCAAGGAAAAGTAAATGGAGCCAAAGTCTCATTGTCGCTGGTGCTGGCTGGGAAATGCCTCAGCTGACTTGCTGGTCAATGCCCGGACACGGGGGCTGCGGAATCTCTGTCCGGGTGGCGCCGGGAGCGAGAGAGATTTAATCAGGAGACAGTCACCCCGATTTGCATGGCCCACTCCTTATAAGAGACAAACTCCTGCCCTGAGCCCCCTCATTGCCCCTCCCTGGGGGGGGACAGAGAAATGTGCCGGGCCTGGCCCCAAAGCCTGTAGAACTCAATTGGAATCTTCCCTCCGGCTACTGACACATCGGATCGCGGCACCGCCCCGGGTACCCGGAATCCCATGTCCCAGCCTCCTGAGACAGGCCCCTCTGGAAGCCTCATCACCGCAGTGTCCGACCCTCCGCAGGGTCCGTGGATCGAACCTCACAGCTCCAGTGCGGAACGGAAGGGGCACCTGGAACGTGTGAAGCGACTTTGCAGCCCCCGTAGCCTAGTGCAGTGGGCCGAGCCGGCTGTGGGTGTGTGACTGCAGTGCAGTCAGGCGCCTGTCTCATCCTGTGTGTCCCGGGCCAGCCAGCGAGCGGCCCTGAGACAGGCCCAGGATCCTGCCTCCCCGCAGCCAGCCGCACCCACAGGCTTTGGCAGAACAAACGGGGGGGGGGGCTCTGCTCACCCCCACTTAGTCGCACTGGGGTTATGAGCCTCTGCCCTGACTTCCAGAGCTTGACTTTCCTCCTTTGGCCCCTTTCCGCCTCGCTTCTGCCTTTGGCAGGTCACGTAAGGAAGGCAGCAGGAAGAGCCGCCTCCATCTGCGATGTCACACGAGCTGAAGTTCCCATTACCTCTGACCTGCCCGTATGGGCGCCCTTTCACTCGCCCGCACCTGCACTGCTCTCCTGCCAAACCCTGCCCTTCCTCTCGCTCCGAATCACAGTTCTGTTCCTGTCCACACAGATATTTCTATGCCTTTCCCCACTGCTCTTCGATTCACAGGCCCACTGCAGGGGTGTGAGCCTGGGCAATTGGCCCTGAATTAATTCTAAGTGCCAACGGCATTTGGGTCCGGGGTGTGAATGTGCCCCCGAAAGCGTCACCAGTGAGGGGACCAATATGACCAGTTCGATAGGATGCTGCAGGGACCCAGAACATTGCTGGTTGGGTTTGTCTGGGTATGTGTGTGTGGGGGGGGGAGGGGGATTGAGGGGTCAGGACAGCAAGCTACGGCCGGGGAAGTGGAGCTGGCAGGAGTGTTTCTGAAACACGTAATATCTGTGAGTAACCCTCTGTATCCCTATGTGCCCCGCTTACTAATGGCTGGGGACAGGCTGTTTCTCAGGGGTGGTGCAGCGCACTCAGCTATAGCTCAGGGCGGACGAGCTGTCGCACAGATGATGTGAAACGCCCCCCAGCTGTCCGGGGCTTAGATATTCCGCATCGTTCAGGGGAGGTAGCAGGTCAGGGGGCGATTTTCCAGGACGCAAAGGATTTCAGGGGCCAGTACAATGGCTCAGGCCTCGATTCGGGAAAGCATCGAAGAATTGCCGAAACCCGGCTCTGGGCAGGACACAGTTTCAAATTTCAGCCCAGTTCTCAGTCTCTGGCTGCACGTTGCACTCTGCTCTCAGCAGTGTCACTGGCTGCGGGAGACCTGCGGGAATGTTTGTCTCGTGTCCCTAGATCACAGAGAGTTCCCGAAATATTCACCCGCTGCGCTGGGCACCGACCTGCCCTTTCACACCGATCCCTGCGCTGACCGCACAGAACAGCCTGGACCTGCGAGTCGCTGCTGCCCCCTGCCGGGCGCTGGCAGAGCGGCTCTCGCTGCAGCTCGGTTTGTGTTCTGGGCTCAGCCGCTTTCTGCTCGGTGTGTGCCCGGCACAGTAATAGCGGGCGGTGTCCTCGGGCTTCAGGCCGGTCATTTGCAGGTGCAGCAGGTTGCTGGGGTTGTCTCTGGAGATGGTGAATCGCCCTTTAACTGAGTCTGCGTAGCGCGTCTGCTCCCATCCGCGCTAATACCCGCCACCCACTCCAGCCCCTTCCTGGGAGCCTGCCGGACCCAGTCCATGCCAAAGATGAAGCCGGAGGCTTTGCAGGAGAGGCGCAGAGAGTCTCCGGGCTTCTTCACATCCCCTCCGGACTCCACCAGGACCTCGGACCAGGCACCTAGGAAAAAAACATAAATCACACTGAGATCAGTAGCAATAACAGGTTGTTCCCGGGCCCCGCCAGGGCGTGTAAGGGGAGAAAATACCTTCCAGAGCTGCCACAGTGACAACTACATGAAGCCAAATCCTCATTGTCCCTGGTGCTGGCGGGGAAAATTCTCAGAGGACTGACTGGTCACTGCCCAGACCTGGGGGGTTGTGGATTGCCCCTGCGGGTGCAGCCTGGGCTGAGAGAGGGACAGATTTAAATCAAAATTTGTCACCGCTATATTTGCATATCCTGGCCGGTCGCTATAAGAGACACAGACTCCTGCCCTGCGCGATCCAATGTCTGCCCCTCCGATTCCGAGAGAAGGGCGAAGACCTTTGTTTAGACACCTCCTGCCCTGCAACGAGAGGGGACGTGGCTTTGCTGCCGTTGGGATCCGCTCCTCCAGGGGGAACAAACGTCTCACCCTGGCCGCTGTGATCTTCCAGGCCAAGGGGGCCACCATCGGTAAAGCCGGACTGCGGGCCCCTCCCCTCCTAGTCCTGCCTTCTATCGACCTCACACCGAACCGGAGCCGCGTTCTTCCAGCCCCGCAGGGCTCCCTCACAAAGCAGCCCGCCCTGCCCACGACGGGACCAGTCTCCGTGTCTGAGCAGCGGCGCCAGGTGGGCCCCACAAACGCACTGGGCAGCTCAAGTGAGCGAAGCGCCCACCCTAGGGCCTGTGTCCGGCAGGTCCCCGCACACCGGCTGCCGAGCCTTGGTTTTGGGGAGGGGAGATTGACTGGGGGCGGGACTGGCGGAGGGTGGGACAGGGGCCTGATGGCTGATGGTTTCGGGGAGCTGCTCTGCGCCTCGGGGTGTTTGTACGGGCCGGGGCACTGCGCACCCGCCGGGCCATCCCCAGAAGTGCCCGCCTCTCTCAGGCCGGCACCTGCAGACAGCAGCGGGAGCTACCTGGAGACGCGCCGTGCGGGGTTGGCGAGGAGAAGGTGCCACCTTGGCGCAGCGCTGAACCCGCCACTCCATCCCTTCCTCGGAGCCGGACGTAGCAGTTCCAGGGCAAATGCGCTGTAATCGGCCCTTGGCACCGCACATTTCAGGAGGTTGGACTTGCCTGGTGTGACGGCGCGTCGGGTCCCCCGGCTCCTGCACCCCCGTAGTGACACGAACAGACTCCACCAGCCAGTAGAATAGAGGGAGTTTATTGCTTCTCCAGGATACAGCACAGCACAGATGTCGTCTGGTTACAGGGTCAGGCCTAGGATGCCTCAGCTCCTCTTGGGATGGGGGAGACTGGGCCCCTAAATCCCAGCCCCCCTTTGCTCAGGCTGCTTCCTCCATGATTCCAGACAGAAACTAAAACTTCCTTCCAGCCCTGCCCCCAGCCAGGGCTCCACTCCCCTCCTTCCCATTGTTCCGCTCCCTGGGAGATAACTCGTAGGACAGGTTCAGAGCCCCCTTGCATAATGACTCATCCCCTGCCCTGCTGGGCCGTGCTACAGACAGCAGCCAGTGGAGGTCACCCACAGCCCACTGCCCAGCATAGCAACCAGCAAGGTACCCACACTAGTCACAGTTCTTCCCCCTCTGAGAGCGAACTGAGCAGGGTCACTCCACTCGTGACCTAGGGAAGTTCGGGTCCTCTGTGTGGGAACCCGCCCGGAGGACATGGGTGCTCCCCTTGACTCGGGCTGGCCGCGGAGAGGCCCCACATGAATCGGCTTCCCTCTGTCCACTTGCTGCACCGCTCCGGGGGGACTGGCACAGGCCTGTCCTCTGTGTTTGCACTCACCCTCCCACTGGCGTTGATCTCTGGCCAGAGTCTCTCGGGCCGGGGCCATGAGCTCAGCGCGTCTTTCCCGGAAAGCCAGGACGTCTTCCACCCCCGACGCTCCATCCAGGGAGGTCTTCCCCTCCCATAACTCTCTCAGCAAGCCCAGAGGCTCCTCTATACGGGGTAGGGGCCCCCAAGCAGCTTTCCTCCCATCTTGGGCCTCCCCGCCCCCCCGGCAGGAGTTGCAGGACCGGCAGTACCGCTGCACGGCTGCAAATATCCCCGGCCAGTAGAAGTGTTGGAGCAGCCTCAGCCGTGTGCTCCGGATCCCCCGGTGGCCGCAAAGGGGACGTCGTGGGCCAGATACAGCAGCTTGAGGCGATACCTTTGGGGGACGACCAGCTGCCGCTGGACCCCCCCTGCCCTCACCTTCCTGGGGGGAAGCCATTCCCGGAACAGGAATCCCGCTCCCACAGGAATCTCTCCTGGCCACCTCTCCCCAGGGGCTGAGCTGCACGGAGGCCAGCCTGGTCCCTCAGCCTCCGCAAGGAGGGGTCGGCCTGAATTCAGCTGCTGGCGCAGGGATCGGGACCTGTTCCCCGCCCTTGACTAGGTCCGGAGTCCCAGCTTGGCTGGACCCCGTGTCCACTGGGATGGGACCCTGCATGGAGTCCTTCCCTGGATCCAGGTTGCCAGCCCCTCGCTGGCTCTGACTACGGGCGGTGACTAGAGCCCGCTGGGATTCATGGGGCCACTCCTCTAGGTCATTCCCCATCAGCACTTCCATGGGCAAGTGTGGGTGGACCCCTACTTCCCTGAGACCTTCCTTGCCCCCCCATTTCAGATGCACCCTGGCTACAGGCACCTTAAACGGGGACCCATCTATGCCCTTCAGGGTCAGCTGAGTGTGGGGTAGAACCCGGTCTGGGGCCACTATGTTGGATCGGGCCAGCGTCACCTCCACTCCCGTGTCCCAGAAACCCGTCACCTCCCTGCCATCCACCTCCAGGGGTACGAGGCACTCGCTCCGAAGGGGCCACCCTGCCCCCACCCGGTACACGGCGAAGTCTGCCTCCCGAGCGTCAGACCCCCCAGGGGAGGTGCACTGAGCATCCTTCCCCCCACTCTGAGCTGAGGTTTGCCTGCCAGCCCCTGCCTCTGGGGCAGCCTGCCCTTCCTCCAGCCCCAGCCAGTTAACCCTGGAAAGTCCCAGGTCATGGGACCTGTTCTTGTGCCTGGTGCATTGAGCCCTCTTGTGTCCTCATTGCCCACAGCGATGGCAAGTTCGGTTCTGCGGGCCCTTTTGGGTCGGCTCTGCCCAGGCCCTGGCTGGTTTTCTGGGGCACCGATGACTGGTCCTGGTCCCTGGGGCTCGCCTCGGAGGAGCCTCTCTCCATAGCTCAGCCGAGAACCGGTCTCTGCGCAATTCCCTTTCTCTCTGGGACTCCCGTTCACACCCGGACCGGCTCTCTGTGAACTCGTCCGCCAGCCTCCTAACTTCCTGGGGGTTCTCCAGACTTCGGTCCTTGAGCCACAGCCTCAGGCTGGGTGTGCATGCTTTATAGAACTGCTCCATCATGATCAGCTTGAGCAGGTCCTCTGCGGTCTGGGCTCCGACTCCAGACACCCACTTGCGGCAGTATTGCACCAGGCGGGAGGCCATATCCACATAGGTCTCCCGTGGCCCCCTCTGCACCCCCCGGAACTTCTTCCTGTATGTCTCGGGGGTCAGCCTGAACTTGTGCAGCAGGGCCTCCTTGACTCAGTTGTAATCCCCTGGCTGTAGGCCCTCCTGCTGATTGAGCACTCCGGCAGCCTCCTGGTTCAGTGAGGGGATGAGCTCCTGTAGCCAGTCAGCTGGGGGGACCCGTTGCAGTCTACAGGCCCTCTCAAAGGAGATGAGGAACCCATCTATGTCACCCACGTCCTTCAGTTGGGCAACCACGAGCTTCTCCAAGTGTCTGGCCGCCCTGGGCCCTTGGGGCCCGTCCGCACTCGGCGCAGCCGGGGCCCCGCCGCTTCTCCGCTCTGCCATGGCCAGCTCATGCTGTCGCTGCCCTCTACGGTCCTGGACTCCCAATTCCTTCATCTGCAGCTGGATCTCTAGCCGCCGCTGCTCCACTGGGTTGGCCCCTGCCCTAGATGGACTACGGCTTGCAGGGTTTCCCTGGGGGGCAGTCCGGTCTCAATGGCGGCCTCCAGCGCTCCGCCCCCCTCTCGGAGCCTGAGACGTTCCCAGGGGGGGTCTGGCTGCTCCCCACTGGGACAGGATCCCGGCCCTGTGGCTGGTCATTCTCCTTCAGCTGGGCAATCAGCTGGGCCTTGGTTGCCTTTTGCACAGGCAAGCCCCTCTCTCTGCACAGCTTCACCAGCTCTGCCTTCAAGAGTCGGGCGTAGGCCATCTCCCCGCTGGTCCCCTCAGTGCAGACTCACCAATCTAGTGCTGCTGCGCCCCACGATTCCCAGGAACTGCTTCGCTCTGTCTCCAGCACGCCTGGCTCCACGGCTCTTGCTTCTATTGCACCTTGTCACTCGCCGCTGGAAGCTCCATCCACAGGGTGCAGTGCATCCCATTTCTGACACCAGTGTGGCGGCGTGTCGGGGTCCCCCGACTCCTGCACCCCCGTAGTGGCACGAACAGACTCCACCAGCCAGTAGAATAGAGGGAGTTTATTGCTTCTCCAGGATACAGCACAGCACAGATGTCATCTGGTTATAGGGTCAGGCCTAGGATGCCTCAGCTCCTCTTGGGATGGGAGAGACTGGGCCCCTAAATCCCAGCCTCCCTTTGCTCAGGCTGCTTCCTCCATGATTCCAGACAGAAACTAAAACTTCCTTCCAGCCCTGCCCCCAGCCAGGGCTCCACTCCCCTCCTTCCCATTGTTCCGCTCCCTGGGAGATAACTCGTCGGACAGGTTCAGAGCCCCCTTGCATAATGACTCATCCCCTGCACTGCTGGGCCGTGCTACAGACAGCAGCCAGCGGAGGTCACCCACAGCCCACTGTCCAGCATAGCAACCAGCAAGGTACCCACACTACATCACAGCCGGTTCCCTCACTTCCCGACCGGACCGGGGCAGCCCGGGATAGGCCAACGGACCAGGGAAATATTTGAAGATCTACTTTTAAAAATATCCATCTGTCCATGCACTAGCAAGAGCTATCCGTCCTTCCGTCTGTGCACCCATTGCACCCCCGCTACCTGATGTCTGTGTCTGTCCATCCCTCTCTGCCGCATCCATCAATCCATGCTTCCCTCTGTATGTATGCTGACTGCCTCGCTCTCTCTCTTTCTCTCCCCACCTCCCTTGGCTGCCCCTTGTTTCCTCTAGTCTGTGGTGCAGTGGGGATTGTGTTTTCTCTGTTTGCTCTGTTATATTGTATGTGATTCCTACTGTCCTGTGCTGTTCTGTAGTAATGCTGTATGTGTGCCTCAGTTTCCCTGGGTACTGCACCAGTGCCAGACTGGGGATGGGAGTTTTCAGTGTGACTCTTGCTGAGGGAAGCTGTCCCAGTCTGCCAGACCCAGCACTTACACTAGGCTGTCTTTTAACCTGAGCCTAGGGGGGAAATGCAATCAGGAAGCTGAATAAAGGAGGAGTTGGTGGGACTGACACTGGTTGCCCTGGGTGTGAGTTAGTGTCAGCTGGCTGAGGATGCAGCTCTGGGTCCCTGTCTTCCCAGATGGATGGTGCTGGCGGCTCCTGGTCCCTGTGCTAACCGGTCTGTTCTTGGCTTTATCCTTGTGAACCAATAAACCTTCTGTGCTACTTGCTGGCTGAGAGTCACTTCTGGCTGCGGATGGGGGTGCAGGGCCAAGAGACTCCCCCCTCATCCGTGACACCATCGCATCCCGATACAGTCTCGCGCATGGATGGCAGGGTCCCAGCCGGCTCCGGGCAGGGACAGGATTTTGCACAAGCCCGCTGCTGCTCGGCGTCACTGTGCCGCCTAACACAGTGATAGGTGGCGGTGTCTGCAGCTCCCGTGTGGTTCAGCTGCAGATGGACCTGCCTGTGGTGGCTGTCTCTGGTGATGCTGATGCGATCCCGGACACCCGAGCTGTAGGTAGCGCTTCCATCACCCCAGATCACTGCCAGCCACTCCAGCCCCTTGCCAGGGGGCTGCCGAACCGAGCTCCAATGGTCACCATCCACAGTGGTGCCGTAGACTGCACAAGTGAGCTTGGCAGACTCTGTGGGCTTCATCTGGCCAGTTCCCCACTGCTTCAGCTGGATTTCTGCGAGGAGGGCACCTGGCGAAAGGCGAAGAAAGCCAAGGAGACCTCGGATCTATTTTTACTAACAGACAAGTGGCTCCCACATTCCCCAGAAAGGAGGATCCGACACGCCTGGATTTCAGCTCAACAACCCTTGAAGCTGCGGCACGGTCTGAAGCGATCGCACTTGTGCAAAGCACAATGGGCTGGATTTCTACACGAGTTTAGGCACCAAAGAGAGCAGGCAGGCTCCTAGAGGTTAGACACCCGGCGGCCATTGGTGGTCAGTGGGAGTTGGAGTGCAACCTGCTAGACGCAGGTTTAAATATTTTGTTGTACTCCCAGCAACTGTCAGGACTGAGCCCTAAAGAAGCGATGAAACCAGCAACAACTTACCTGGTAGAACAGCCAAAAGGGAAATAAAAAGAAGCAGGGAACTCATAGGCTGTGTCTACATTGGCATGATTTTGCGCAAAAGCACATGCCAGTGTAGACGCTCTCTTGCGCAAATACTTTAATGCAAAAACTCTTGCGTCAAAAGTATTTGCGCAAAATCTTGCCAATGTAGACGTAGCCATAGCGTTTCGCCAAGGGGCTGGGGAAAACCCTTACCACAATCGGTCCTTTCAGATTTCGATTTCTGGCAGTGACAGAAAATCCAGGGGCGTTTGCATTTAACCAGAAGCATGGAAACGGTGATTTGCATAGAGGTTGCTTGCGCAGAGGGTATAAGAGACGACATAGGGCCGGCAGGGGTTACTGTTAGGTGGGGAAACGCCCTTGGCTTATGTCTAAGCATTAGAGTAGTGAAGGAAATAATATAGGTACCTCTTTCTGCTCCCCTCAGTGAGTAGCGTTGGTGGGGATTTCCAGGAACATTATAGAGCGACAGGTGCTTAGAGAAGCCTTGTATGTTACACATCCTGTGAGACCCAAAGGATTAGTTTGGATGCAAAAGCAATTCAAGAACAATACAGTCTTATTTAAAAGATATTCCAGGGAGGTGGTGGAATCTCCGTCACTGGAGATTTTTAAGAGCAGGGTAGACAAACACCTGCCAGGGATGGTCTAGATGGTGCTTGATCCTGCCCTGAGTGCAGGGGACTGGAGTTGATAGCCTGTAGAGGTCCCTCCCATCTGCATCCCAATCAGGACCTGACCCCACCTGGTTCTTCTTCCTTCAGGTACAGACTTTCAAAGGGACTCACAGAGAGTAGCCATGTCTGCACCTGTGGCACTGCCGCTCGTGCTGCACTCTATTCCGGGGAAAGTGGGGTGCCAAAAAAGGGGGGAGGATGTTGTTGCAAATGTCTCGGTCCCAACACCACCCTTCCCATCAGGCCATTCAGGCCAGAAGTTCTATTTAAGAACAGAGGCAGAAGAGGGGGGAGAACCCATCCTGCGACCATCTAGTCTGCCCAGCAGTAGTTAGAAGGCACTGAACAGAAAAGAGGAAGCTCTGGCAGATGTGGGGAAGGGAGGGGGGAGTTTTCCCACCCAGCCCGTTTCCTCTGCGGTCTCTGCAGAACCTGCTTTTACTGTCCTGCTGCACAGAGCTGGGTCTGTGCCCTGGCCCTGGGTGCTCTGTGGGAGCCCTGGGCAGGGTGACTCAGTGTCATGGGGAGATTGGAACTGTCTCCATGGACCAACCAGCCCTCGCTCTCCCTGCTGGGACTGCCCATGAGGGGCTGGGGAGCTCCCATGGGGATGGGGGAGCTTCTACCCTATGGTCTGGGCTGGGACCCATCAAACAGACCCTCCAAGCAGGCACGGGATGGGGTTGTTCTTCCACCCACACAGGTGTCACGGGATGCCATGAGGGCACCGAGGATTGATCCACCTTCCTTGCACTTCCAAGCACCCATGTGAGAGAGGAGCGGCCCTTCCAGTCCCACTTCCAGGACCCCTCTCCGCTCTCCCACCCACTGCCAGCATCTCAGGGAGGCCAGGAGAGCTTGGCATTTGCAGGGGACACCGGCCTGGGGATGCCTCCGTCTCTGTACCCAGGCTGCACCCGCAGAGACAATCCGCAGCCCCCTGAGTCTGGTGCAGTGACCAGCAAGTCCCCGCAGAGCTTTCCTCTCCAGCACCAGGGACAATGAGACTTTGGCTCCATTTAGTTCTGATTCGCCCCTCTTTTAAAGATGACCAACCCAAGTGAATTAGACCAATGGGAGGAATGAGGTGACTTCACCTTCCAGAAGACCATTCCCTGATCGGAGGGATCATATGCTGTGGGCAGAGAAAGCCCCCCCCCCCTTGGTTCTCCATGGCCTTGGGGTCAGGGGGCTGGAGGCAGAAAACTTTGGCAGGGGAAGGGGGCGGGGCGTGTGAGACTCTGTGTGTCCAGGAGGAAACTGAAGCAGAATTGTTCACAATGGGAGCCGGGACACTTTACAATCAGCTGATTCCCGTTGTTTTAAATCTGCTGCTTAGTTCTTTTATTACGGAACAAGTAAATATTTTTCTTCATTCACGTTTCCCACACCAGTCACGATTTCATAGACCTCTATCATATCCCTCCTTAGTCTCCCCTTTTCTAAGGTGAAAAGTCCCAGTCTTTTAAATCTCTCTTTATATGGGAGCCGTTCCACACCCCTACTAATTGTTGTTACCTTTGTCTGAACCTTTTCCAATGCCAAAATATCTTTTTTGAATGAGGCGACCACATCTGTATACACAGCGAGGGGGACACGCCCGCTCCTGCCTCGCAGGCACTGTGCAGGTGAGACTGAGGGTCGGTCCTGGGCGCGACTCGATCAGGTGCACCTTAAAAAAGAGAACCACATAAAGGAGAAAGCGAGGGCTGCCCGCTGAGCCCAGGAGAGGAGGCAGCGGATGAAGCAGAGAATCAGTGAAGGACACAGCCCAGTGGAAGGATAAATTACGCAGCTTCATGGCACGGTCGATAGTATGTTGGGCCGTGTCCTCCGGCTCTTTGAGAGCTGCCCTGGCCGGAGTTTGCCTTTACCCCGGCTCTCCCCAGCAGGCAGACACTGGGGGCGCGTTCTTTGGCTCGGTACAATCCATTACAAAGTGTATGAAAGTTTTCGGGACCCAGCGCGTCTGGCCCCACATCGCAGTCACGGGGCCGGACTCGAGCTCTTGGATTCTGTGGCACTTGACTGGGCCGAGTACATCGTATCCCCTGCAACAGGAACGTGTCTCTTGTGAGCGCCCAGCGCCCGGACTGTCAGCGTCAGACCCGCCGGGACTTCCCCTGCTGCCAGCAGCTGGAGGTTTCTGTCTGAGCTCAGACCCGCTTCGCCTCACTGTGTCTCGCACAGTAATAGCGGGCGGTGTCCTCGGGCTTCAGGCCGGTCAGTTGCAGATAGACCAGCTTCTTGGAGCTGTCTGTGGAGGTGGTGAATCGCCCTTTCACTGAATTTCCATAATACGTGGTAGCTCCATTAATGGCTGACACCCACTCCAGCCCCTGCCCCGGAGCCTGACGGACCCAGCTCATCCAGTAACTGTCGATGTTGAACCCCGAGGTTGTACAGGTGAGTCGGAGGGAGTCTCCGGGCTTCTTCACATCCCCTCCGGACTCCACCAGCTGCACCTGGGACCGGGCACCTGGGAACAAAGACGCGACACAAAGGGTTAGTATCAAAATATCAAATCTCCCTCCTCCTCTGCAGCGTGTTTCTTTAGAAAATACCTGGCAAAGCTGCCACCACGAAAACTAAATAGACCCAAAATTTCATATTCCCCGTTGCTGGGGGGCAGAGTTGCTGGCAACTGCACAGACACCGGGGGCTGCGGGGTGTCTCTCCCAGTGCAGCCTAGGGAGATAGAGACATCGATTTAAGCAGGCACCGGTCACCGCCATTTGCATATTCCCCTCCTTATCAGAGACACAAACGCCTTCCCGTAACGAGCCGAGTCACTGCCATGGAGTCTCTGGCAGAAGGAGTCTCCTTCCCTCTCGCTGTGTGTTTGTGCAGCGCCTGGCACAGCGCGGGGGTCCCATTGGGACTCTTACAGCGCTGGGGAGAGAAGGAGAAATGACGTCACTTAGCTCCCCATTCTTGTCTAGGGGTTACCTGGGAATCGGCTGTGGGGAAGGGAAATAGTTTCACTGGCGTTAGCAGCTTCGGCTCACGTGATGCGGGGGGGATCCGTGTTTGTTGTGAGTCCGGAAGTGCGAACATTTCTCCTTTCCTGGTCGGGTCCGGTGGGAATTGTCGCTCCAGGCTGGGGGCTCAGGATGGTTTGATGCGATTTGGTTCCCGGATCCCACAGTCGCTCAGTGCGATTCTTGCTCCTTTACGCTCCTTGGGACATGCGAGCCCCATTTCGCACCGTGTCTGTAACTCCCCCCCCCCCGCCCCAGTCCCTTCCCGCAGTGAGTTTGATGCGGTGAATGGCCTATGCCGCTGGCCCATTTCTGGCCGCTCACCGAGACTGGGATGCGCAGTCGGAGGGCGGCACCTGCCGGCAGCCAGGCTAAGAACAGGCAGCTCTGGTTTCCCCGCCACCATTTCGGGGGTGGAGGGGATGCAGCTGCCCTTTTCCATCACTGTGGGGGCAGCAGGGAGCGAGCGGGACGCGGCAGGCTCTGCACTTTGCCCTCGCTCCGACTCACAGCGAACAGGGAAGCACACACAAGGGCCGGATGAGCGAAGCTGCAGCCCCCCGATGGCGCCCCGCCTCCTCTCACCCCTACACTCCCCGCCCCCTGTCCTGACTCCCCTTCCACCCACAGCCATAGACAGTTTTAAAGCGCTTTTGCAGGCGGCACCGTGACTTAGTTTGCTGAAGCGCCAGCCTAGTAAACAAGAGAGCCCCGCCCTGCTCCTGCCACGGATGCGCTTGACTCGCCCTGGGGCTCCGGGTGCAGGAGTCAGACTGACCCAGCCCGGGTGTCTGTGCAGCGCCGGGCACAGGTCGCTGGGATCGTCCTGACACTTTCGTAGCCCAGGGGAATGAAGCCGGCTTGGGAGTGGGTGCGGTTCCTGGTCTTGAAATGTTTTCTCGCACAGGGGCTGAGAGACTGGCTGTTGTCACGTGATATGGGAGCCCATGGCCTGGCTCCCAAAGCCCTTGTGGGAGGGAATCGGTCTGTGTGCGGGCAGGGGGCTCGTCTCTGGGCCAGTCCGGCCCTTTGGAGCAACAGCGCCACCTGCTGGTAAACACGCGGCACTTTCCCTACAGGAGATTTTACTAGATACGGGGGAGCGATTCTTTCTTTCTGTCTTTTGTTCCTTTATTTAATGGTGAAAAGAATTTCGGGGCGATTCCCGTGGCTTGTGCTCCCGCCTCTGGCCAGGCCGGGCTCGGGGGCCAAAGAGCTGTGGGGCTCTCCCGGGGACTGCTCTGCTCTTGCTGGAGAGCCCCGCAACTCTGCCCATGGGCTCTGGAGGCTTCTCCCCTACAGGGAGCTCTGGGCATGCAGGACTGAACCCTGCCACTTCCAGCTTGGGCTGCAGCATTCATGGCTTGGGAGGTGGGAGGTGGCAGGGACAGGTCCGTCAGCAGCATGTGTGTGCGCTAAAGATTCAGGGGGCCACCACAGATGAGGGCTTCAGTCTGGGAGGGGGGTCTGGGACTTCAGGGGGCACTGCGGATTACGGCTACAGCCTGGAGAGGTGCTGGAAACTCAGGGGGCTGCACCGGGTTCGGGGCTTCAGCCTGTGGGGCGCTGGGAATCAACATTTCAGCCCCGCAGCAGGTGCCGAGATTTGGGGCTTCAGCACCGCAGCCTGAAATCTCACAGGCGTCGCTGCCGGACAGACCCAGCAGTGAGGTGATGGCCCGAGAGGAGGCTGCAGTTTGCCCCCGTGCCAAGGAGAGAAATAAACTTCTCCACTTCGAAGAGGTTCGTGGCTCTGAGGCTAAATCAGCCCTCGAGGTGCTGCGGTGCCGGGCGATGGGTTTGTGCGATTGTCCAGCTAAAATGTAAATAGGGTGTTTGAGAGACCGAACCCAAGTCCGCAGCCCCGTTGTGCTCCGCGCTGCACAGACCCAGAGTCAGAGAGACCGGCCATTATGAAGGGGCCACATCCCCCACTCTGAGGTGTTTATGAGGGAGCTGCGCACGTGGGTGAGCCAGCGGGAGGGACACGATTTGTTATTATTGTATTGTTTATTCATTGCCACCAAAAATCTCTGCTGGAATCCTCTAGTCTGGCCTGCAGCCCAGCACGGGTCACGCCGGCACTGCTGGTAGGGAGGGGGCTAGTCTGTGAGGAGAAAGAACCAGGCTGGGACTCAGGAGTTGTGGATGCGGTTCCTGGTCTTGCCCCTGGCTCACTGCAGGCAAGTCCCTTGTGCTCCCTGTACCTCAGTTTCCCCATCTGTGAAAAGGGGATAATAGCACTGACCGCTCCTTAAAAAGAGCTTCCGAGTCCCACGAAAAGCAGGTACCAGGGCTGCTAGGAGCAAGCACATATGTCGGGCTAACCCTAACCCTAACCCCCCCCCCCCATGGACACACGGGGGAGGTAAATACACCACGTGACCTGCTGTTGATTTTGTCGGGGAGAATGGAAAATGAAGAAATGTAGGAATAAATGAAGAAGCAGGAAAGACACGAGCCCCAGCCAAACCAGCTTGGCCCATGCCCAGCCCTGGCTCCCTTTGGGAAGAACATGGGTTCACTTTTTTTAGTTTAGAAAAGAGGAGACTAAAGGGGTGGGGGTATGACAGAGGCTTGTAAAATCACGAGTGGTGTGGAAAGAGTGAATAAGTTACTTATTCCCACAATATAAGAACTAGGGGTCAACAAATGAGATTAATAGGCAGCAGGTTTAAAGCAAACAAAAGGAAGTTTATCTTCACTCAGTGCACAGTCAACCTATAGAAATCCTGTGACGTAGTGGGGGTACCTTGCTGGTTGCTATGCAGGGCAGTGGGTTGTCAGTGACCTCCACTGGCTGCTGTCTGCAGCACGGCCCAGCAGGGCAGGGGATGAGTCATTATGCAAGGGGGCTTCGAACCTCGTCAGACAGGTATCTCCCATGAGTGGAACAATGGAAAGGAAGGGGGCAAGGCCAGCCCTGGCTGGGGGCAGGGCTGGAAGGAAGAGTTAGTTTCTGTCTGGGATCATGGAGGAAGCAGCCTAGGGCCCAGAGGGGCTGGAACTTAGGGGCCCAGCATCCCCCATCTCAAGGGGGGCTGAGGCATCCTAGGCCCGGTTCCTGTAACTGGATGACATCTGGGCTGTGCTGTATCCTGGAGAAGCAATAAACTCCCTCTATTCTACTGGCTGGTGGAGTGTGTCCGTGCCATTATGGGGGTGCAGGAGTCAGGGGACCCAGACATGCCGCTTGCCCACGGAGGTGCTGATGGGGGGTGACCTAGAGGAGTGGCCAGATGGACCCCACAGGACTCTGGTCACCACCCGTAGCCAGAGCCAGCGAGGGGCTGGCACCCCGGAACTTGAGGAGGTTCCCCAACAGGGGGCCCAGGGCCCCATCCCAGCAGACATGGAGTTGGACTGAGGCAGTGGGGGGGAACACGCCCCTGTCCCAGCACCCGCCGCTGAATTCCAGGCGGGGGTGTGGGCAGATCCCTCCTTGCAGGCCCTGAGGGACCGGGCTGACCTGGGCGCAGCTCAACCCCTGGGGGGAGATTGCCAGGAGAAATTCCGGTGGGAGAGGGGATTTCTGTACCGGGAATGGCTTCCCCCCGGGAAGGTAGGGGAGTGGGGGCTCCAGCGGCAGCTGGTGGTCCCCCAAAGGTATCGCCACAAGCTGCTATACCTGGCCCAGGACATCCCGTTCTCGGGACACCAGGGGATCCGGCGCACGCGGCTGAGGCTGCTCCAAAACTTCAACTGGCCGGGGATATTTGCGGCCGTGCAGCGGTACTGCCGGTCCTGCGACTCCTGCCAGCGGGTGGGGAAGGCCCAAGATAGGAAGAAAGCTGCATTGAGACCCCTGCCCATCATAGAGGAGCCTTTCCAGAAGGTGGCGATGGATATTGTGGGGCCCTTCAACAGAGCGACCCGAACGGGGGAGAAATACATCCTGGTGGTGGTGGACTTTGCCACCCGCTACCCCGAGGCCGTGGCCCTACCCTCTATTGAGGCAGACAAGGTGGCAGACGCACTGCTGACCATTTTCAGCAGGGTGGGGTTCCCCCAGGAGGTTCTCGTGGCCCAGGGATCCAACTTCATGTCGGCCCTGCTCCGGTGCTTGTGGGAGAAGTGTGGGGTCCAGCACACCTGGGCCTCGGCATATCACCCCCAGACCAACGGGTTGGTGGAGAAGTTCAATGGGACTCTGAAGCAGATGCTAAGGACCTTTATGCACAGACACCCGCAGGACTGGGACAAGTACTGTGATGTAGTGTGGGTACCTTGCTGGTTGCTATGCTGGGCAGTGGGCTGTGGGTGACCCCCACTGGCTGCTGGCTGCAGCATAACCCAGCAGGGCAGGGGATGAGTCATTATGCAAGGGGGCTTCGAAACTCGTCAGACAGGTATCTCCCATGGAGCGGAACAATGGAAAGGAAGGGGGCGAGGCCAGACCTGGCTGGGGGCAGGGCTGGAAGTGAGGGGGTTAGTTTCTGTCTGGGATCATGGAGGAGACAACCTAGGGCCCTGAGGGGCTGGAATTTAGGGGCCCAGTATCCCCCATCTCAAGGGGGGCTGAGGCATCCTAGGCCCTGTTCCTGTAACCAGATGACATCTGTGCTGTGCTGTATCCTGGAGAAGCAATAAACTCCCTCTATTCTACTGGCTGGTGGAGTCTGTCCGTGCCATTGCAGGGGTGCAGGAGTCAGGGGGGACCCCGACGCGCCGCCACAGGGTGTGGATCTCCACACGGGTGGAGGGCGCCTTGATTGGTGGGTCTGCTCGGAAATCCCAGCCCTGACCCATCTCTCCAGCTGTCGCTGACTGGGGTTTGCTCGGGAATGGGGCCGTGTCTGCGCGGGGCCCAGCCCGCAGCGAGAGGTGACACTGCCCGGGGGTTGCGGGGCCACAGGCCCAGGGCAGAGGTTCCATTCACAGAAGGTCCCGTGTCAAGATACCAAGAGCGTCTAGCACCGACCCAAGGAGCCTGCTGGGGGCGGGGGAGGGCTGGAAACGGAAACCGCGCTCTGCCCCTTCACTTCCACCTGATAAAAATGCGACGCCCGCTTCGCTCTCCCTGGACAGGTAAATTACAGGCTGAGAGAGGCCGGAAAATCTGTTGAGAATCCTCCTCCCCTTTTTGGCTCGGTCGCCGCTGCGCTCTGTGTCTCTGTCTGTCTCTCCGGGCACAGCGATAGAGGGCGGTGCCCGCAGCTGCCAGCGAGCGGAGCTGCAGGTTCTTGGAGGGGCCAGGGGAGACGGTGACCCGGTTCTGGAAGGAGGAGCTGTAGTCTGCGTGCCGCCCTAATATCCCCGCCCCACCCACTGCAGCCCTGTCTCGGGAGCTGCCGCCGCTCAAGGCAGAGGGCTGAGAACGACAGTGAAAGGGGTTTGCTGTTCCCAGCCTCTCTCAGAACTCGGTTTCATTTCCATGCACTGAGCCTGGGCGCTCCTAGCGCCAAACGGCTTCGCTGCTCACTGCAGGGGGAGGTTTGTGTCCGGGCTCAGACCGGCTTCTCCTCACTGTGTCTCGCACAGTAATAGCGGGCGGTGTCCTCGGGCTTCAGGCCGGTCATTTGCAGGGACAGCAGGTTGTTGGAGTTGTCTCTGGAGATGGTGAATCGGCCTTTCACAGCATCAGGGTAGTATATATTACTCCCACTCCAGCTGATAGTAGCGACCCCCTCCAGCCCCTTCCCCGGAGCCTGCCGAACCCAGTGCATCGCGTAGTCGTCGAAGGTGAAGCCGGAGGCTTTGCAGGAGAGGCGCAGAGAATCTCCGTGCTTCTTCACATCCCCTCCGGACTCCACCAGCTGCACCTGGGACCGGGCACCTGGAAATAAAGACCGGGTGTTAATACGGGGACTAAAGCAGCCATAACACAATATTATCCCAACTCTTCCCGTAGAAAATACCTCGCAAAGCGGCTACGGAGAAAAGCAAAAGGAGAAACTTTTTCATTTTTCTGCTATTCAAGGACCTTTGAGGGGACTGGCTGGTCCCTGGCCAGACCCAGGGGGCTGCGGATCGTCTCTGCGAGTGCAGCCTGGGCAGAGGGATGGACAGATTTAAAGAGGACACTGACTCTCTCATTTGCATACGTCCAGCCTTAAAAGAGACACGCTCCTTTCCCGGGTGATGTGGGGGCTGTTTCCTGGCCTTACAGAGCGGGACTCGGCCGGCCCCCGCGATGAGCGCCTAGCGCATGGCCGGGGGATCCGGAAGATACTTTTCCCCAAGGGAGAAGCGAAGGGATCGCCCATCCCCCCCCACACACCGTCCCCTGGCCGGACGCAATGAAACAAACCCGCCATGTGCAATTCAGGTGATGCCTAATTTAGTGCGGGGATTTCACAGGAGCCCCAGGGAAGCATCCGGCCCTATCTCAGGGGGAGCCCTTGGGTGTCCTTCGTGCCCCCAGCCCTGCGCCCCCCTGAGTAGCAGCCTGTCTCTGAGGGATTGGCCCCGCCCTATTTTAACAGCCCTTAGCCACGTGACTGCTCCCATTGACCTGAGTGACGTCATCAATGGCCGAGGTGAGGGGTGTTTTACCTCCAGGTCACTGCGTGAAATTGTGGAACCTTATTGCGGGCGTCCAGGGAGGTCTCAGCTCCGCCCCCTGACACCAGCTGAGCCGAGGGGAAACGATCCCGAGTCTCTTTTGCCAAGTCCCAGCTGGAGGGGCGGGGAAGCCAACGTGCCAGACCTTGGTGGGGAGGGTGACTCAGAACGGGATTCGCCCCGTATTGAGCTTCCCGGAGGAGGCGAGGGATCGCTGCACCCAAGGCGAGACATTGTCCAGCAACTGAGGGGTTAACACGGGAGGGAGGTTTGTGTTACGTTCACCCAGGTGCCGGGTCTCCTGCCAAGCCCTGAACGGTCCGTGTATCTCTGCTGCCCCCTCGCGGCAACCGGGAGAAGGGCGATTCCGCAGCCTGGATTTTGCGTGCCTGTCAAATGAGTTTAATCAATTAAAGAGGCAACGTGTCTCATTTCTGTGCCGATTCCATTGTCATCCGAAAGCAGAATTCGAATCTGGGCTCAGCTTTGGTAGGCAGGTTCCTCTTCTAATGTCAGGATTTCGCTGTGCCAGGAGAACAGGTAGTGCCTGGAATTTGATTGTTTTCCACAACCTGGAAAGGGAGGGGACAGAGAGAGGAGGGATGCGCCACTCATGGTCACTACTGGGGGCAGTGAGTGCAGGGGACAAATCCTGCAGCATAAGTGGGAGGCTAGCTGGGGGCAGGTCTCACCATTTTGCTTGCCACTAGCCCAGGTAAGTGGCCCCTCTGCCCCAAACCACTCCCCGACCCATTGGTCCCAGTGCTGGATGGAGGAGAGAAAGAAGACCATCAGTCCCACAGCTGTGCTCCTCCCTTCCTCCCCTCCCCCCCCAGCACCACCAGGCCAGACATCATAGCCATGGGGGGGGCCCCTTCACCAGCAGCTCTGGGTTGGGGAATGTAGCCACAACTGGTCAGCCCCTTCACCCCCTGCTTCATATCTCCTGCCCTTTGCCTTGGAGCTGCTTCCCCCTCCAGAGTCTTCTGCTTGCTGTGCAGGGCAGGAGAGGGAGAGCAGAGGTGCTGATGTCAGCGTGCCCACCTCCCACCCTGTATTCTATCTCCACAGAATGGAAGGGGGCACAACAGTGTTTGGAATGGAGTTTGCTGACTGCTTTTCAGAGTGGTGCAGGCACAGGTCAGTGTGAGCCTGCCTTAGCCCCACTGCACCACTACTCCAGAGCCACCTGTGGTAAGCAGTGTCCAGCTGGAGCCAGCTCCAAACTCCTCCCCCAGTCATGAATCCCCTCCTACACCCCAAACCCTGCCCCAGGCTTAGCTCAGAGCTCATCTCACACTCCGAATCCCTTAGCTCAAGACCAGATCTTGTGCTCCTACCCTCTGCCCCTGTCTGGTGAAAAGTAGGGAAAATGGGGGCAGGAGGGTGGAGTGAGCAAGGGTGGGGCCTTGGGGAAGGGGCACAAAGGAGGCTGGGCAGGGGTACTTGGATTTGAGGAAGAGCCTGGATTACTTTTAAATTCAAAAAGTGATCTCCTGCTTAAAAAGGTTGGAGACCCCTGGCTTTAGGGGAACAAACCCTACAGAGACTGTGCTTCCTCATACAGGGATTTCTCACATGACACCCCGGAAACCTGCTCAGCCCAGGGGCTGGGCACCCTACGTTCTCTAGTGGGGGGAGAGCTGAGGCTGGCGGTGAGTTCGAGGCTGTAAGTTCCACGGGGAGCCCGACGTTCTAATAAGGAGCCTCAGCCCCTTGTGGGACTCGAACCCTAGCGCGCTCCAGGGCCCCGACACCGCCAGGGCTGCGCCCGGAATCCCGGGTATGTCTCTGATACCGGAACACAGGGCGGGGTCCGCCGCTCTCAGGCTGAGCTCTTCGTGGATCTACTGCCCTCTCCTGGCGAACGGGGAAAGGCGGATTCAGCAGCCCGGGTTTTTGTCCGGCCACCAATAGCTTTTGTGTCACTGTGTGTCGCACAGTAATAGCGGGCGCTGTCGTCGGGCTTCAGGCCGGTCAGTTGCAGGTACAGCAGGCTGTAGGAATTGTCCCTGGAGATGGTGAATCGGCCTTTCAGCGAGTCTGCATAGTCCCTGGTGTTCCCATCCGTGCTAATAGTAGAGACCCACTCCAGCCCCTTCCCGGGAGCCTGCCGGAACCAGCACATCCAGGAGCTGCTGAAGGTGAAGCCGGAGGCTTTGCAGGAGAGGCGCAGAGAGTCTCCGGGCTTCTTCACATCCCCTCCGGACTCCTCCAGCTGCACCTGGGACCGGGCACCTGTGAAAAAAGGGATGGTAGAAGAACCGGTATAAAACCAGCGATAATAGTCTGGGCTTCTGGCTCTGCCAGTTGATCAGGGGCACAAAATACCTTCCAAAACCGCTACAAAGAAAAGAGGTGCGACCCAAAGTCCCATTGTTCCTGGTGCTGGAGGGGAAAGTTCTCCGGGGACTGGCTGGTCACTGCCCAGACTCAGGGGGCTGAGAATTGTCCCTGCTGGTGCAGCCTGGGCAGAGAGAGGCACAGATTTAAACAGGAACCTCTCTCCCCTATTTGCATGGCCCGAAGCTTATAATGGACCCAGGCTCCTTCCCTTAACACTGAATTTCTGGCTCCGGGCTCAGGGCGGAGTCAGAGCCTCCCCCGCTGTGTCTGTGCAGCGCCCAGACCCGGGACGGTGGGTTAAAGAGGAGAGAAGCAGCTGCCGGGTTTGAGCCCAGTTCCCCGGTATTTAATTTAGGGCCCCATTATCATCTAGTTATGCCGTCGTGAGGAAGGATCTCCGGGGCCCTGCCGATGCGGACATCGGGTCAGGGGGTCAGTGCCTGGGAGCCCAGCCCAAAGGTCCCTCTAGCCCAGTGTCCCGTCTGTGGCCAGTGGCCAGTGGTGGGGTCCCAGGGGGAGTGAAGAGAACAGGGAATCACCGTGATCCTTCCCTTCTCGCCTCTTTCCAGCTCCTGGTAGGCAGAGGCTCGGGACACCATCCCTGCCCTGCCTGGCTAACAGACACTGATCCACCCCACGGATCCCCAGAGGGAACGAACAAAGCAGGTAACAACCACCGAGTGACCCAGACCCTCTACCCAGGCCTAACGTGGAGGGACGGGGAGATGAGCAGGCGGTTACAGCGCCGTGTCCATGTTTCAGTCACACGGGCTGAAATGTCATGGCGAGGTAGAAACGTTTTCACGAGGGGATGAATATTCACCGGCTTCTACTTCTCCAGGGTCTTTCAGCCTGTGTGACTGAAAACAGAAGTTGTCCCTTTACTGCCATCTAGCGGGAAAGTGGGTCTCCTGCCAGTTAATCCCTGGTGCTTCTCTCTGGGACTTTTCTCCCAACCGCTCCATGTCCTGTGACCATCCAAAGGGAGGCGAGAGGAGAGGAACTCTCCATTGCTGCCCGATCTGCAGAGGTTGCGCTCTTAGGGTCTCTGGGCGCTGACAACCCCAGGGAATCACAAGGGCGTGTGGCTCTCGCTGTCCTGTCCCACCACATGCAGTCAGAGAACCTGCCTTGCCACTGTCAGCACCAGCAGCCTCTTCACCAGGTCCAGGCTTGTGGGTTCTTTTTGCCAATGCTGCTTTCCAATAAGCCTTTTCCTCAGCAAGCCATTACTTGGGTGACCAGTGAAGGCCTCTTCTGTTTCCCAGAAGAACACTGGAAAAGGTCAACGGAGGCCGCAAGAAAGCACCCCTGAGAGTTGAACCCAGAATCTCCTGCTTATTAGCCAGCTAAGCCATGGAGCTTCGGTTAATAGGAAACTTTTAACTGTTCTCCTTTATGCTCCAAGATCACCAGTTCCGCTTCTAAAGTGCAGACATTCCCCACTTCCATCGATACTTCCAGACCTACTCCAAGACAAAGCAAAACATACCATCCAGATGCCCCGAAGGGGCAGTTGCGGAAGATAGTTAGAGTCACCCGGACTTCTCTCGCCGCTACTCTAAGGGAAGCCCATAGCACGTACTTAGGGGAGACATTGAAACGAGGTCGCTTTTGCGCATAGAAGATGAAAGCCATATTAGGGAGAGGATTTGAAACCTCACCTCCTTCTGACAACCAGAACACGCACTTGCGGGACAAACTGGCCTTTAAGTTTGGGGCCTTAGACCACTGGGCCACCCTGACAGTAACGTGAACTGATGCGGCTCAACCACAAGTGCGTGTTCTGGTCTCCAGGGCTCACTCCCCACAGCGGGGCCAGATCTAAACAAGTCTCTGCCCCTATGTCCCTACCTGACCGAAGGCCGGAGATCAGCCATGTCCCATTTCAAAGCTGCTCCCCCTGTCACCGCCAGGGTCAGATTTACCCAGCAGCCCAGCCCCGACAGGCTGCAGTCAATTCCAAACCAGTTCTGTGTGTGAATGGAAGGCAGGCGGCTCTTTGCCAGATCTAATCCGGATTCAGAATGTTGCTAGTTCCAACCCCAGATGCAGCAAAGGGCACCTGTCAGGAACCATCTAGTTAACACTGAGCCCGGCCAGAACGGCAGGGGACTGCTCAGGATGTTCGCCCTGGGCCCCTTCCAGTCCCATGACTCCTATGTTCTGAAAAACGGGATTTAAATCCGGGAGTTCCCATTCCAGTATCCTCTGCCTGCCAGTGGGTGGGTTCGTGCTGCTCCCTGCCGGAGGGACCCAGCCCTGTCAGTGTCTCTGTGGGGAGGGGAGGACTCTGGGCTCAGCACTCCCTGCTGCTTTGGCTTCACTGCCCTGCTCAGAATCCACTTCCCCTTCTTGTGCCAGTCCCTGCTTCGCTCTGTGTCACTGTGTCTGGCACAGAAATACGTGGCGGTGTCTGCAGCTGTCAGCGAGCTGAGCCGCAGATAATACTTGGTGCTGGACGAATCCACGGTGATGGTGATGCGGCCTTGCAGGGACGGGTTGTAGACTGTGTTCCCGCTTCATAGTCCCATCCACTCCAACCCCCGGCCCGGAGCCTGCCGTATCCACTGCCAGTAGGCGCTGCTGGTGACGGTGCCCCTGGTGACAGAGCAGGTGAGTGTGAGGGTCTCTCCGGGCTTCACCGCGCCCGGGCCGGACTCCTGGAGCCGGAGCTGGGACAGGGCACCTGGGAAAAGCAGGGATCGGTCAGACTACAACCCACCTCCCCCCCGCCAAGCCGCGTCGCCTCCCGCCGAGACTCACCAGGGTCCAGGGACAGGAGGAGCAGCGGGAAGAGCGGAGAGTTCATGGTGCGTGAGGAGGGGACAGTGAAGGGCTCGTGAGGGGCAGCTCAGCGCCTGGGGAGGGGACACGGTGGCTGTGGGGCCCCCGGGGGACGCTACTTCAGCCCAGAGCTCGGAGCGGAGATTTGCACAAGGAGGGAGCGCGCGGTGGAGGAGCTGGAAGGATCCGATTAAAAGGCCCCTCAGCCTCCCCGTGCCCTTCCTGGACAGACTTCTCTCTCTCTCTCTCTCTCTCACACACACACACTTTGCTCCATTGCTGCAAAGGAGGAAAACACAAAAGCCCACAGTGAATCAAATTCTCTCACCCCGCTCCTGTCTGTCTCATTGGTTTCCAGTATCCATTCATTCGTGTAAACAAAGCAGGCGCCGAAGAAATCAAATTTTGGGCCCTGGGACTCCAGTTATTCTGCGCCCTTCCTTGTTCCAGCCCCCAAACACTTATGCCTGATGCGTCCCAAACTCAACCATTTATTGACGTCTTCTTATTGGTTATTGATTATCAATTGGAGACACAGGTAGGTAGCTAGGTGGGCGGTTCAATGTTTCTATTGCCTTATTAAGAGGGATCTTGGCGCCCAGATCCCCTAGAGATCTTAGCAAGTCTCAGCCTGAAATTCCCAAAGACAAGGGGTTCCATTTCTGGAGCATTTTTGGCCACTCCTCTTTTCTCCATAACCACACGCTGGCAGGAGGGTTTGTGACACTGTAAATGGGCTCCAAGCGCTTTCATTGCGTTCACTGGAGGTGAGTCACGTTGGGTGGACGGAGCGGGGTGTAACCTCGAACTGGCGCCAGGATCTCGGCTCCAGCCCCTGAGCTGCCACCCCCGTTTGTCCCTGGAGTTGGCTGCGGGTGGGTGACGTTAACTCCAGGGTTTCTCTATGTCATTGGGCAGCATATTATGGGCTGGATCCCTGGCTCCTCCCTTTGACACCGGCTGAAAGTCTGCAGGTGCGAGTGACCGCGGCTCCCATTGGCCGGGAACCCCCGTACCTGCAGAGGTGCCGGTAAATATGGCGGTGTGGGGGCCATGCGGGGACTAACCCTGGTGGACCAGATCCGACCCGCCGGCCAGTATTTGCCCAGCTCTGTCCTAAAAGCATCGAAATAAAGGATCTTCCCGTCTCTGCTGTCCAAACCATCCTCTTACTTTTTATCGGGCCCTTCCGCCAGGGGCGGATAGGTCAGCAGGTTAGGGGGAATTTCCCGGTGGGCCTTCCTCCGAAGGGCTGGCTGGCGGCTGCTGGAGGAGGAGGGGGATTGTGAGGGGGGGGCCGCAGCCCCGCATTTTGTGGCTGTCTCTACACAGGGCTGGATTAAGGGGCAGGTTAGCCGGGCAGCTGCCAGGGGCACCAACCTGTGGCTGTGTCTACACTGGCGGGTGCTTGCGCGAAAATGGCCGCTCTTGCGCAAAAGCATGCCGCCTGTCTACACTGACTGTGCCTTCTTGCGCAAGTAAATTGAGGTTGTATTGTGGAAAATCAGGGCTTCTTGAGCCAGAACTCTGACGCTCTCTCTCAGGGGCTATGTCTACACTGGTGACTTCTTGCACAAGAACATCTCGCCCAAGGGTTCTTGTGCAAGAACTCTTGGGAAAGCAAAGGTCCACACTGCCATGTGCCAGCTGTGCTTTTGCACAAGAGCATCCATGGCAGCGTGGACACTCTCTTGAGCAAGAAAGCGCTCATGGCCATTTTAACCACAGGGCTTTCTTGCACAAGAAACCCCTGCCGCGTGTTCACACTGCCCTCTTGCCCGAGAGCTCCTGCGCAGGAGGGCTACGTCTACATTGGCGTGAACTTGTGCAAATACTCTTTAATGCAAGAGTTCTTGCGTTAAAGTAGTTGCGCAAGAGAGCGTCTACATGGGCCGGGACTCATCGTAAGAACAATGCGCTTTTGCGCAAGAAAGTGTCAACATTGGCAGGACGCTCTTGTGCAAAAGCAGGAGCCTGGAACCATTTTGAAGAGGGCAAAAGGGCACCACCCCTTTCTGGGGGCAGGGGCTGGAGCTCCTTTGAGACAGGTGCTTAAAGGGTTCTCCCCTGACAGCTGTTTCTCTCCTGCTGTGAGCTTTAGGACCTCTTGCAGGGACTGACAGCCGTAGCAGTTCTAGTTGTGGTTGCCCTCTGCCTTGTTGGACACCACAGCTTGTGCCTTAGTGCTATTTACTGATTTTTTGACTTCAGCGCTTTTCTTGTGCTATGGAGCCAGGGGTGGCCTTGTGCCTGCTCTGGCCCCTTCTGGCCATTTTGGAGTGCCTGCAGCTGCTGCTCCAGGCTGCTGCACTCGTCATCCAGGACCTCGAGGCGCAGGTCACTCTGGACTCCCTCACCAGGGAGGCGGTGGCATCTCTGTGGCATCCCCACCCCACCGTGGAGAGGCCCTTGTGGAGACTGGACACCAGTACCGACTGGTGGGACCGGCTGGCCCTGGGGCAATGGGACGACCAGCAATGGCTCCAGAACTTTCGGATGCGAGAGCAGACATTCCTGGAGCTGTGTGCCTGGCTCTCCCCTGCGCTCCAGAGAAGCACCACCCAGCTGCGGGCACCCATCCCCGTGGACAAGAGGGTCGCCATCGCACTCTGGAAGCTGGCCACCCCAGACAGCTACCGATCGGTGGGACACCAGTTCGGGGTGGGCAGATCCACCGTCGGTGCCGTTGTCATGCAGGTAAGTGCTGGGGGGGGGGGGAGAAGGTGCTGCACTCCATGCCCAGGGGAAGGCAAGACTCCAGGCTGGGGCGATGGGGAATGTCCCATCACCCAGGGGTTTGGGCCATCCCTCCCTTGCACAGGCCTGCTGGTAGTGGTGGTGGTGGGGGAGGGGGGGTGGCCCATGGGGCAAGAGGGCCCTGGTGTGTGTGTTTGTGTGTGAGGACAGAGGTCATCACGGGGGGGGGACCCCCCAAGGGAGCATGCAGTCACCCTGCCTTATGTGATGCATTCCCCTGTGTTTCTGTGCACCCTTCTGCAGGTTGTCCATGCCATCAATGATGTCCTGCTCCAGCGAGACATCCGTCTGTGGGACGTGGAGGCTACGGTGGCTGGCTTTGCTGCCCTGGGGTTCCCCAACTGCAGGGGAGCCCTGGATGCAACCCACATCCCTGTCCGTGCCCCAGAGCATCAAGCGGCCCATTTCATAAACCACAAGGGGTACTTCTCCATCGTACTCCAGGCCCTCGTGGACCACTGTGGCCGCTTCACGGACATTTATGCAGGCTGGTCTGGCAGGGCACACAATGCCCGCATTCTCCAAAACTCTGGCCTGTTTGGCAGGTTGGAGGTGGGCACTTTCTTCCCCCAGTGGGAATTTATTGTTGGGGATGTGCCCATGCCCACATGTATTGTGGGGGACGCAGCCTACCCCCTGCTGCCCTGGTTAATGCGGCCCCACACGAGGCGGACAGACCACAACCGGGCACGGTTCAACGACCACCTCAACCAGGCCCGCAACCAGGTGGAGTGCGCCTTCAGCCGTCTGAAAGCCCGTTTCACTGAGCGGAATGTCCCCGAGGTAGTGGCTGCGTGCTGTGTGCTCCACAACATCATGGAGCAGAAGGGGGAGGCCTTCCTCCTGGCATGGATGGCAGGCGAGGACCAGGCCTTTGAACAGCCCCACACAGCTGCCATCCGCCAGGCGCACCATGATGGGGTGTGCATACGGGAGGCCCTGATGGAGATGTTCTCCTGGTTGCCTCTCTCTCCCTTGACATCTCCCTCCCATCCCCAACCCTTCCCTCCTCCCCTCCCCTTACCTCCCAATAAACAACACAGCTTTTTTTTGAAAACAATGTCTTTAACTCTTTATTTACAATGGGGAGGTAGGGTGGGAGGAGGGAGGAGGCTCTGAACTGGGATGGGGAGGAGGAAGGAGGCACTGAACTGGGAGCGGGAGGAGGGAGGAGGCTCTGAACTGGGAGGGGGAGGAGGGAGCTACTGCTGGGAGGGGTGGCCCCTGCGAGCGCCTCTGCGCGGGTGGACCACTACATGCGGTTCAGGCCGCATCGAGGCAAGCAGCATGGGGAGGTGGGCAGGATGGGGTGCATCAGGAGGGTGCATTGTGGGAGCAGGAGGGGCAGCAGGAGTGGGCATTGCAGGAGCAGGAGGGGCAGCAGGAGGAGGGGACATGGGCATTGCCATGGGAGGGATGGCGGGTGCATGGGGCAATGCCATGCCATAATGCACAGCGTGCCCGATGTATGCAGTGAGGGCAGTGATGGCCTCGCCGATGCGCTCGCACTGGGCCTGGAAGCGGCCCCAGGCCTGCTGGTGCCACTCCAGGTCCGCATCCACCTGGCGTGTGATGGCTGCCTCAATCCTTTCGATGGCCTGGATGTGCTGCCGGAGGAGTTGGTCCTGCTGCCGGACCTGCCGGCATGGTGCCTGGGCGCAGGGCTGGCTTTAGGAAGTGCGGGGCCCAATTCAAACAGTTTTGGTGGGGCCCCACCATCCAGGATTTTTTGTTGAGCAAAAACAAACAAACAAAAAAAACCCCACCACCCACACAACAAAGCAAAACCACACACAAATATCACATCAGAAGTAGATCTGATCAAAATGTATATCAATATAGTTGAACATTTAAAAAAAATGCCATCCTTTATTATGCAAAATTTTACACAAAATTAAATCAGTTGCCTTAAGTGTAGGTCAAATATTTTCAATTGCAAACTATCCAATCTTTTCAATAAAGTTTGATTTTTAAAAAGTTACCTGAGAGCGCTGCAGTTTTCTGTTACATTGATTTACTTTTTAAATAGCAAAAATGGAGTCTTTGTTAAGAAAGTGTCAGTCTCGTGGTCAAATTCCAGTCCTTAGTGATTTCAGCACCAATGATTTCACTGGGTAATATGGTACCTCACCACCATTGCCTCCTTTGCACTGCCCTTCAACACATTGCCTGCATGTTGAGTCCAAGGTCAGTCTAGACAAGATTTTAACCAATGATTTTTGCTCAAGCAATCACTGAGACAAGACAAGGACTCTCAATTGATTCTAGTCAGCTCTGCCTTTAAACACTGGATGTAAAGTGTCAGATATACTTGAGGACTCCCAAATAGACTCTACACCACCAGAAATAAAACCTGTTTCCATCTTCTGTGACTTTCAGTTAGATGTCACTTACTATCCTCTGCTTAGTGTACAAGTTATGGTAGACCCTAAGCCAGGTCATATTAAGTTCAGGTCTTTTACCTTTTAATCATACAATATGGATAACAACATTTCATTCTCCCAGCTCCAAGTCTTAAGTGAATTTCAACCCAAGAGAGCCAAAATTGATCACCTTGACACAGCAAGTGTGTCTACTGAGCTCTGTGGCAAAGTAGGTATGTCTATATAAATAAGGTTTGCTCGTGAAGCCTTTTCCTACAGTTGATTAACAGATGGCAGTAGATAGCTCATTCAGACCACTGGCTGATAATAGTTAGTCACCCTGACCAGTCATTAACCATAGTCATGGACTCACCCTACTCTCCATTGTCTCTATGGCTACAGCTAGACTGGCATGATTTTGCGCAAATACTTTTAATGGAAAAGTTTTTCCGTTAAAAGTGTTTGCGCAAAAGTGCATCTAGATTGGCACGGACGCTTTTGTGCAAAAGCACTTTTTGCGCAAAAGCGTCCGTGCCAATCTAGATGCGGTTTTGTGCAAGAAAGCCCCGATCGCCATTTTAGCCATTGGGGCTTTTTTGCGCAAAACAAATCTGAGCTGTCTACACTGGCCCTTTTGCGCAAAAGGTTTTGCACAAAAGGACTTTTGCTCGAACGGGAGCATCAAAGTATTTGCGCAAGAAGCACTGATTTCTTACATAAGAACGTCAGTGCTCTTGCGCAAATTCAAGTGGCCAGTGTAGACAGCTGGCAAGTTTTTGTGCAAAAGCGACTGCTTTTGCGCAAAATCTTGCCAGTCTAGACGCAGCCTATGATTCTCTGATGACCTGTGACAAAAGAGGAGGGTGGAAAGGGAAACTGAAGGGAGAGACCTCTCTAAATTCACCAACCAAAAAGGAGTATTGCCAACCCCAAAATCACAAGGAACGCCTACACAAAGTTATGAGAATGGTCTACAAATCATGAGATTTTTTAAAAATAAAACATGTTAGATTTTTATTGGCCTTTTGTTTCTTGAGTATTTAGGGTTCATGTTTTAAAGCTTTCCTCCTTAGCTGTAAGGCCCAAAAGTATAGAGAACTTTTTTTAAATGAATGCTGAGATTCCTACATAATCAATTGACTCCAGGCCTTTAGAAAAACACCAAATGTTTTGAGACTCATGGTAAAACAATGGAGGAATTCTTGTGAGCCCACGTTTTGCCCACAGTATAAATAAAAAAACCCAATATCTTCCCCACTAAACATCCTAATGAGATACTGGAAATGGTGAACTGAATTCTACAGATCCTGATATGAACAGGTATCAACCTAGGTTTTCATATTTGAGATGGGTTCCCAGGAATCAGACATGACAATATGAAATCTTTCCACTCTCAAGTCAGCATATTCACAAAGCACCTATAATTTTGATCCAGGCATTTATTGGATAGTGAAAGAGAAAGGAGAGGAATTAGTGTAGATAAATGTTCAAATTAAAAAAAAAAAAGCCTGAAGGAATTAGGACTGGGCTCCTACATCTCCTGTTCAGAACTGACTAGGACACTTATGACCAGATTTTCAAAGGTGTGTAAAGATCAGATAGATATCTATGAAGATCCGAATTGGCAACTGTCTCTTTAGGAGCTTAATTACACTGCTCTACAGCCAAAATGCTTCTGAAATAAATGTAGTCAAACTTTACTAATTCTGGGTCACTGAGATCGAAAATGATGCTTAAAATTGTTGATTGGCTCTAGTTTTCAAGATATGCTATTGGGTCAGTATATACGACCCTTGACTTGGGAATGGTGGAGGATAAGTGAGCTATAAAGGGAAGGGATCTCAATTTAAACCAGAAATGACTAAAATACATCTTTGACTGGATCTATGAATAAATCTATGACTGGGTTTGGACAGTACTTGCTTTTTAGGCAAAACAATGAATGATGCAATCTGAAGCTGGTATTGCGTCATACATGATATGAATTGCATCATGTTATTCCTAGAAGTCATGGATGATGCAATCATAACAAAGCTTACATCACTCTGCTGAACAAATTGCCCTATATCAGCTCTAGAAATCATACAGTGTCGTGCTCTCTTATTTGTCAGTGTTTGATTTTGCAAAGGGACACATTTCTGTTTAGCCAAAGTGAGCAGAGATGCCTCGTACTTGTGTGAACAGTGCAGATAACTTCTGCTATGTTTGTGGTGAAGTGACTTTTGTATCACAAAAGCGCAGTATAACCACTATGGTTAAGAAAGCCTATCACCTTTATTTTGGCTGCAAAATTGGAGATCAGGACAAGAGGCGGGCCCCACACATATGCTGCAACACTTGTGCAACAAATCTTCACCAGTGGTTGAACAGGAAAAGGAAATCTATGCCTTTTGCAGTGCCCATGATTTGGAGAGAGCCAACAGATCATACCAGCAATTGTTACTTCTGCATGGTGCCTCCAGTTGGGAAAGGTGTGTCAAAGAAGAAAAAGTGGACTGTGCATTATCCAAACATTCCATCAGCTATACCCCACGGAGAAGGACTGCCGGTTCCTGATGCACTAGAATCATTCCCACTTGAGTCAGACGAGGAAGAGGAAGAGGATGAAACTTCTGGTCCTGAACCATCAATGTCACAGGACCCACATTTTCTCCCAGCCTCCTCCTCTGAACCACACCTCATAACACAAGGTGAACTGAATGACCTTGTCAGGGATTTGGAACTACCCAAGAGTAAGGCAGAGCTGTTGGGCTCCAGACTACAGCTGTGGAATCTCCTGGCAGGTGATGTTAGGGTTTCCATGTTCCGTGACCGTCAAAAGGATCTTGTCCCATTCTTCTTCATGGAAGGTGATCTTGTAGCCTGCAACAACATCCATGGTGTGATGGCAGCCCTCAACAGCGTTCACGATCCAGATGAGTGGAGACTGTTCACTGATTCATCGAAGACGAGTCTTAAAGCTGTTTTGCTTCATAATGGCAATGTTTTGCCATCAATTCCAGTTGGTCATGCAGTCCATATGAAGGAAACCTATGACAACATGAAACAACTTTTGAGGTGCATAAACTATGACCAACATCAGTGGCAGCTTTGTGGCGATTTGAAGGTTGTTGCTCTCTTGCTTGGTCTGCAGACTGGATACACAAAGTACTGCTGTTTTCTCTGCGAATGGGATAGTCGTGCAAGAGATTCCCACTACATCAAGATAGATTGGCCACTCCGACAGTCATTGGAGCCTGGGAGGAAAAGTGTTCAGCATCCACCACTTGTTGAATCAAGGAAGATTTTGTTACCACCCTTACACATCAAGCTGGGTCTGATGAAGAACTTTGTCAAGGCCATGGACAAAACACAAGCAGCTTTCAAGTACCTCCGTGGAAAATTTCCAAGTTTAAGTGAAGCTAAGATAAAGGAAGGTGTCTTTGTTGGTCCTCAGATTCGTGAACTTCTTCGAGATGATGCATTCGACCATGCACTGCGTGGCAAGGAAAAGACGGCATGGAAAGCCTTCCAGTTAGTGGCAATAAATTTTCTCGGAAACAACAAGGCAGACAACTACAGGTTGTTGATGGAAAACCTCCTCAAGGCATACAAAAGCCTTGGTTGCAACATGTCACTAAAGATACATTTTTTGCACTCTCATCTAGATTTTTTTCCACGGAACTGCAGAGCAGCGAGCGACGAGGACGGTGAGTGATTTCACCAGGACATTGCAACAATGGAGAAACGCTATCAGGGCAAATGGAGCCCATCAGTGCTTGCAGACTATTGCTGGACAGTGACAAGAGATGCTCCATTTAATGAATACAAGAGACAAGCCAAGAAGCGCCGAGTAGACACTGAATAGTACTAAACTATGTACTTAATAGTTTTTTGCCTTTTGTTTCATAATAAATTTTATTTATATAACCCTTTTGCTGATTTTTAAAGTGTTACATAAACAGGACAGGTGAAATATCATGTAAAGCAACCATAAACACATGAAAAGACCTAGGTTTACAATTTATGATTAAACCTCTACTATCTACACAATATATATAGACATAAAATGTAAAAACTTAAATATCTTGGAAACAGTAGCCAATCAGTTGTTTTAATTGTCATATTTGAATTCAGCACATCAAAATACATAATAAATAGCACATTTTATCTCTGAAGCAGATGTCTTCTAAAAAATTGTAGACCAGTGTTACCTTTGAAAATCTGAGCTTAGATTTCCAAGTCCAATTTTCAAAAATGACTTTAGTCACGCAAGTGCTTTTGAAAATTTTAACTGGGGGCCTAAAGAGACAAAAATAGACAAAAGGCAGGAGATACGGTATTCCATTTAAAAACGTGACACATCTATTTTTAACTAAATTTTATATTATTTTTCTGCCGGGGCAACTGACCCCTCCGGCCCCCTCGCTACGCCACTGCCCCCCCCCCGCCCCCTGCAGATCTATCATCTTACGCATGTGCAAGATCTGTGAGAGCCGTCGCATGAATCTGCAGTTAGTGTCTGTGGCGCCGGCTTCTGGGGGGTGTCTCAATGCTGCCACATTCACCTCCGAAGGGGGGGCTGCCCAAAGCAGGCCCTTGCTGCTGACCCCCCAAGGCATCCACAGGTCTAGTCTCCTTTCAATGGGCCCACTTCCCAGGGCTCATTGATCTTGGATCTGGCTTCCATCCCCTCTCCAACCTTTGCAACTGCCCAGAGGTGCTCACCTTCCGCCTTATCCATTCCCAGCTCATTCACCCCACAGGGACAGTCTCTGCCTCACTTGTCCTAGGGACTATTCTACCAAGACGTAATACAAAGTTTCCATGTAAAAGGACTCACTACAAAGCTAAAAACTTCAATGAGAGAATGATTAATACAGAGACGTGTCTACGTCTGCTGCAGGGACACACCTCTGCCTGCCTCCACCTCTCTCCCCCCAGAGTCTACAGCCCCATTGCAAAGCAGGAGAGTAGAAGGAAAGAGGCTGAGGCCCATCAACGGGACTGAAGCTGTCATGAGCAAGCCATGCCTGGGAGCCGTTCTCCTGTCCATTGCTGGTGCAGTGTTGCTTCAGGCACGCTGAAATGCAGTCACCTCTAGGGTGGGCTGGACAGCTGTTTAACACCTGCACAAGGTTTCAGGAAGGGGGCAGTGCTGGCTGCCTTCCTGCAGAGCCCCCATCAGAACCACTGAGCCCTCCTGGCTTAGGAAAAGAATAAACAGGAGGATTGGAAATTAACCCACCCAGTCTCACATCCCCTACGCAGGGAATGAGCCATCTACATTAGGCCCCAGCTGGAGTATCATGTCCAGTTCTGGGCGCCACATTTCAGGAAACGAGGAGAAACTGGAGAAAGTCCAGAGAAGATCAACACACATGATGAAAGGTCTAGAGAACATGAGATATGAGGCAAGGCTGAAGGAACTGGCCTTGTTTACCTTGGAAAAGAGAAGACTAAAAAGGGACATGAGAGCAGCTTTCAAGTATCTAAAAGAGTATCATAAGGAGGAGGAAGAAAAATTGTTCTCCTTGGCCTCTGAGGTTAGGATGAGAAGCAATGGGCTTAAATTGCAGCAAGGGAGGTTTAGGTTGGACATTAGGAAAAACTTCCTGCCTGTCAGGGTGGTCAAACACTGGAATAAATTGCCTAGGGAGATTGTGGAATCTCCATCACTGGAGATATTTAAGACCAGGTTAGACAGACACCTCTCGGATGAGCTAGGGCAAGTCAACTTCGGAAGCCCCGGGGGCCACACTGATATTTACAGAACATGCTGAGGGCCTCAACTTAAGTGTGGTTGCATATGCAAGCAAATATATACAAACAGCTTCTCTCACACTGACAGGCATGAATACAAAGATTAAGGCAAGACTACACAACACACAGGCCCCATTTAAGTCAGTTCTGCTGATATTAATAACATGCAATATTTACCCGATTTCTACCCATGTGACAGCACTTTTCATGAGCAATGACAGTCCAAGAATTTAACTACTAAAATGCATATCAACAGAAGATCATTACACTGACTACATTCCTGTTTTCGCTCCCACTCGCCGGCCACGTGTTGATCCCCACATAAACCCAAACTGCACCGCGGGGCGCAAACAAACTGGCTGTGGGCAGCATACCATGTTATTAATAAATACTTTATAAACCTTTCCCTTTTCTCTCTACTGCCATGTCTCCTCTCCTTGCTCCATCATCTCCCCTGGTGCCTGCTGCCCCCCAACTCCTCACCCTCCTCTCCTGTCATGACCCCTGCCCTTCTCACTGCCCTCAGCCCTCCTGAGACCTGTCCCCCTCCACCAGCCCTTCTCTCCCCCTTGTGCCCACTCCTCCAGTAGCCCCACTCTGATCATGTGAGCTACCCCTCCTCATCCCCTCTCCTAACACCTCCCTCTACACACCTGCCCTGCCTCTCTCCTCTGGTGCTGGTCCCTCCCCTGCAGGTGTCTGCCCTTCTGCTTCACCCCAGAATCCCCTGGCATCTGCACCTTCCCTTAGCCCTGCACCCTCCTGGTGCCTCCCCCTTCCCTTACTGCCCCTGCCCCCTTTTTCCCTGATGCCCACCGCCTCACAACTCTCTGCCCCTTTCCCCTCCTGCCCCTCTGTGCCCTCACACATGACTTGCTCCATCCCCACCTTTCTCATGCCCACCCCTTCTTTCAAGCCTTCTCCCAGCATCTCCCCTCCCCCTCTAGCCCCCAATGCCCTTCCCCTCTCTTCTCCTCTCCCAGCATCACTCTGTCCCCCCTCCCACTGACACCTCCCCTCCTGCCCTTTCCCTCATTGTCTGCACTTGGCCCCCTGCCATTTGTCTCTCCTCCACCCTGTCTCTTGGTGCCTTCCCCTTCCCCCTCTGCCCCCCCCTCCTCCCAAGCCCCTTCTCCCTCAGCCCCTCCCCCTCCGCCCAAGCCCCTTCCCTGCCGCACAAGCCCCTCCTCAGCACAAGCCCCTTCCCCTCCCCGCCCCCTCCCCCTCCGCACAAGCCCCTTCCCTTCCCCGCCCCCTCCCCCTCAGCACAAGCCCCTTCCCCTCCCCTCCCCCTCCCCCTCCGCACAAGCCCCTTCCCCTCCCCCTGCACAAGTTCCTTCCCTACCTTCTGCCTTCCATTTGTGGGGCTGCAGTCTGCACTCAGACCCCGGAGTCCGAACCCAGAGCTAGGCCATGCCCCGCAACATGGCTCCCAGGAGTTTTAAAATCCCAGGCCATGACGTCACGCCCGGGCGTCCTCCCCACCCACCTGCAACACTGCGCATGGCAGCAGCAGCCGGCGAGGGGGAGCTGCACAGAGCCGCGCATGGCAGGGACGGTCTGGGGCTGAGGGGGATGCTCTGGGGGCGGGGTGGGAGGATGCGCAGGGGGGCCAGCAGGGGGGGTCCGGGGCCCACTCCAGGCAGAGCTGGGGGAGAGACCCAGCTCCACATATTGCTGGAGCAGGGTCCTGGCTCTGAATAGTAACTCACCGGCACTTCCGGGTTCAGGGGCGTGGGGCCCCCTTAGGCGCGGGGCCCGATTTGGCGGAATCAGTTGAATCAGCCTAAGGCCGGCCCTGCCTGGGTGGTTGGGGGTGCTGCCGCTGCCGCAGGGCTGGAGGGTCCCCCGCTCCTGCTTGGTCCCACTGCAGGGAACAGAGGAAAGGATGGGTCAGTCAGGCAGCCCGGCCACCATCCCCACACCCCATGCCCTCCGCCCCTGAGCCCAGGTGACACCACAGTACTGTGGCTTGGGCCTACTCATTCCCCCCCTGTGTTGTATGTTTGCATACAGGACTGCCCCCGGAGTAGGGTGCTCCTCCATGTATTGTAGGACACCACCGGTCTGTGTCCTGGCCCCTTGGGTGGGGGGTGGTGTGGTGTGTTGTGTTAACCTGTGGAAGTCCAGAGCTGCCTGTGTGTACGGAGCGTCCAAGTGGCCATTGGGGCTTTTTTCCATTTGGACGGCTCTTGTGCAAAATCTCTTGGCTGCCTGTCTACACTGACCTCTTGAGCAAGAACAGTTGTGCAAGAGGGCTTATTCCTGAGTGGGAGCATCAGAGTTCTTGTGCAAGAAGCACTGATTTCATACATGAGAACGTCAGTGTTCTTGCGCAAGAACTCGCGGCCAGTGTAGACACGCAGCAAGTTTTTGCGCAAAAGCGGCTTTTGCGCAAGATCATGCCAATGTAGACACAGCCCAGGTTTCTTTCAGAAGAAGCTTTTCCAGAAGAGAGTGTCTACACTGCAAGGCTGTGTCTACACTGGCAGGTTCTTGCACGAGAACACGTCCACACGGCCATGTGCTTTTGTGGAAGAGTTCCATGGCAGTGTGGACGCTGTCTTGCATAAGAAAGCTCTGATGGCCATTTTAGCCATAGGGCATTCTTGCACAAGAAACCCCTGCCGTGCATCCACACTGCCCTCTTCCACAAGAGCTCTTGTGTAAGAGGGCTTACAGCTGTTAGAAAAGAGTGTAGCTCTTGCACAAGAAGCCCTCTCCTCCCATGCTTTACTGTAAATCTTCTTCTGCAAGAGTGGGCAGGCCGTGTGGATGCTCTGTGGGTCTTCCGCAAGAACCCACAAGTGTAGCCATAGCCCAAAAGTGCATTGAAAAAGCCATCTGCTTTTTTGAAAGATAGCGTCCACACTGAAGGGACGCTCTCTTGCCTTTAAGTTGTGATTACTATGGTTGGAGTGGCCACCAAGGCACCTGTGCTTTTTCTTCTGTCCTCTTCTTGAGAAAGAACTCCTTCTTCCCCGTCCACACATGCCTTTTTCCGAAAGAGCTCTTTTGGAAAAAGACTTCTTCCTCATATAATGAGGATTAGTAATGTCAGAAAAACCCCTCTGTTCTTTTGATTTTCTTTCGAAAGAACACAATTCAAGTGTGGACGTAACTCAAGTTTTTTTTTTCTGAAAAATTGCCATTTTTCTGAAAAAAACTCTGCAGTGTAGACATACCCATAGTACCTCCCTGACCCTCACCCCAACCCTCTGACCCAGGTCACAACCTCCTTCTCCACCCAAACACCCTTTCAGATCCTACACCCTCTCTTGAACCCTAGTCCCTTACCCCTTGGGCCCTTCTGCACCCAACTTCCAACCTAAACCCCACACCCTCTCCACAGAAAAGTGTAGCTCTTAACCACTTACCAAAATGTTGGAGTGGTCCTGTGTGACAACGCATTGGGGTTCCCCTGACTCCTGCACCCCCGTAGTGGCACGAACAGACTCCGCCAGCCAGTAGAATAGAGGGAGTTTATTGCTTCTCCAAGGATGCAGCACAGCACAGATGTAATCTGGTTACAGGGCAGGCCTAGGATGCCTCAGCCCCCCTTGAGATGGGGGAGAATGGGCCCCTAAATCCCAGCCCCCTTGCTTAGGCTGCTTCCTCCATGATACCAGACAGAAACTGCCCAACTTCCAGCCCTGCCCCCCAGCTAGGGCTGCACTCTGCCTTCCTCCCTTTGTTCCTCTCCCTGGGAGGTAACCAATAGAACAGGTTACCTCCCTGTCCCATCATCTACTCTGCTGGGCCGTGGTACAGACAGCAGCCAGTGGGGGTCACCCACAGCCCAAGCCCAGCAACCAGCAAGGTACCAACACTGCACCACAGTTCTCCCCGCTCTGAGAGCGAACTGAGCAGGGTCACTCCGCTTGTGGCCTAGGGAAGTTCGGGTCCCCTGCCTGGCTTGGGCCCTTGGCTTGGGCCGGCCGCGGCGATGCCCAGCAGGAGCCGGCTCCCCCGTGTCCGGTTGCTGTACAGCTCTGGGGGGACTGGAACAGGCCTGTCCTCTGTGGCCGCACAAGCCCTTCCACTGGCCTTGATCTCTGGCCAGGGCCTCTCTGGCTGGGGCCATGAGCTCAGCGAGCCTTTCCTGGAAAGCCAGGGCATCTTCCACCCCCAACGCTCCATCCAGGGAGGTCTCCCCCTCCTATAACTCTCTCAGCAAGCCCAGGGGCTCCTTCCCCCTTCTACACCCCGGCTCGGTCCAAGAGAGCCCAGCAGACCCTCGGGGTGCCTCCCTATGCGCAGGCAGCAGGTGGGGCAGGTACCTGTCCCAATCCTGTGGGTGCTGGTGCATAAAGGCCTCCAGCATCTGCTTCAGGGTCCCGGGCCCCGTGCTTCTCCCGCAAGTGCTGGAGCAGGGCCAACATGAAGGGAGATCCCAGGTCCATGAGGACCTCCTTGGGGAACCCCACCCTGCTGAAAATGGCCAGCAGGGCGTCTGCCACCGTGGTTGCCTCGATACAGGGCAGAGCCACGGCCTCGGGGCAGTTGGTTGCTAATTCCATCGCCACCAATATGTATTTGTTTCCCGTCTGGGTCGGCCGGCCGACAGGCCCCACTATCTCTATTACTGCCTCCCGGCACACTCCTCTACACAAGATAGGGGTCTCAAAGCTGCTCTCCTCCCCTCTTGGGCCTCCCCCACCCTCTGGCAGGGATCGCAGGACCGGCAGTACCGCTGCCCGGCCACAAATATCCCCGGCCAGTAGACGTGTTGGAGCAGCCTCAGCCGTGTGTGCTGGATTCCTGGTGTCCCGAGAGGGGAGTGTAGCAGCTTGCAGCGATACCTTCGGGGTACCACCAGCTGCCTCTGGAGTCTCCATCCCCCCACCTTCCTGGGGGGAAGCCATTCCCGGTACAGGAATCCCTTCTCCCATAGGAATCTCTCCTGGCAGCCTTTCCCCAGGGCCTGGGCCGTGCCAAGGCCAGCCCGGTCCCTCAGCACCTGTAAGGAGGGATATGCCTTCACCGGGGCATGGAATTCAGCCTCTGGGGCAGGGATCGGGACCTGTTCCCCGCCCTGGCCTAGGTCCAGAGTCCCAGCCTGGCCGGACCCTGTGTCTGCTGAGATGGGGCCCTGAGGACCCTGCCAGGAGGCCTTCCCTGGATCCAGGTTGCCAGTCCCTTGTTGGTTCTGGCTACGGGCGGTGACTAGAGCCCGCTGGGATTCATGGGGCCACTCCTCTAGGTCATTCCCCATCAGCACCTCCATGGGCAAGTGCGGGTGCACCCCCACTTCCTTGAGACCTTCCTTGGCCCCCCATTTCAGATTCACCCTGGCTACAGGCACCTTAAACGGGGACCCGTCTATGCCCTTCAGGGTCAGCTGAGTGTGGGGTAGAACCCGGTCTGGGGCCACTATGTCGGATCGGGCCAGTGTCACCTCCGCCTCTGTGTCCCAGTAACCCGTCACCTCCTTGCCATCCACCTGCAGGGGTACGAGGCACTCGCTCCGCAGGGGCCACCCTGCCCCCACCCGGTACACGGAGAAATCCACCTCCCGAGGGTCAGACCTCCCCTGGGAGGTGCACTGAGCATCCTCCCCCCCACTCTGAGCTGAGGTTTGCCTGCCAGCCCCTGCCTCTGGGGCAGCCTGCCCTTCCTCCAGCTCCAGCCAGTTAATCCTAGCAAGCCTCAGGTCGTGGGATCTGTCCTGGTGCCTGGTGCACTGAACCTCCTTGTGGCCCCTTTGCCCACAGCAATAGCAAGTTAGGTCCTACGGCCCCCTTTGGGTCGGCTCTGCCCAGGTCCTGGCTGGTTCTCTGGTGTGGAGATGGTTGGTCCTGGTCACTTGGGCTCGACTCATTGGTGACTCTCTCCGTCGTTCAGCCAGGAATCGATCTTGTCATGCTTCTCTCTCTCTTGGGGATTCCCGTTCACACCTGGATCAGCTCTCTGTGAACTGATCCACTAGTCTCCCGGCCTCCTGGGGGTCCCCTGGACTTCAGTCCTTGAGCCATACCCTCAGGCTGGGCGTGCATGCTTCATAGAACTGCTCCATCATGATCAGCTTACGCAGGTCCTCTGCAGTCTGGGCTCCAACCCTGGACAGCCACTTGTGGCAGTATTGTGCCAGGCGGGAGGCCAAATCAACATAGGTCTCCCGTGGCCCCTTCTGCACCCCCCGGAACTTCTTCCTGTACGTCTCCGGGGTCAGCCTGAACTTGTGCAGTAGGGCCTCCTTGACTTGTTTGTAATCCCCTGGCTGTAGGTCCTCCAGCTGATTGAGCACTCCGGCAGCCTCCTGGTTCTGCACAGGGAGGAGCTCTCGCAGCCAGTCATCTGGGGGGACCCGTTGCAGTCCACAGGCCCTGTCAAAGGAGCTGAGGAACCTGTCTATGTCGCCCACGTCCTTCAATTGGGCCACTACGAGCTTCTCCAAGCGTCTGGCTGCCCTGGGACTCTGGAGCCCCTCCCCACTCAGCGCAGCCAGGGCCCCACCACTTCTCTGCTCTGCCATGGCCAGCTCATGCTGTCGCTGCCTCTCTCAGTCCTCTAGTTCCAATTCCTTCATCCGCAGCTGGATCTGCAGCCTCTGGAGCTCTGTTGAGTTGGACCCTCTCCTGAATGGACTATGGCTTGCAGGGCTTCCCTGGGAGGCCGTCCCATCTCTCCGGCAGGCTCCAGTGCTCCGTCCCCTCTCGGCACCTGAGACGCTCCCAGGGGGTGTCTGGCTGCTCCCCACTGGGACAGGATCCCGGCCCCATGACTGGTCATTCTCTTCCCACCGGGACCTTGCTTCTACTGCACCTTGACACTCGCTGCTGGAAGCTCCACCCACAGGGTGCAGTGCATCCCGCTTCTGACACCACTGTGATGATGTGTCGGGGTTTTCCCGACTCCTGCACCCCCGTAGTGGCACGAACAGACTCCGCCAGCCAGTAGGATTGAGGGAGTTTATTGCTTCTCCAAGGATGCAGCACAGCACAGATGTAAGGGTATGTCTACACTAGCCCCCTAGTTCGAACTAGGGAGTCTAATGGAGGCATTCGAACTTGCAAATGAAGCCCGGGATTTAAATATCCCGGGCTTCATTTGCATGGTCCTGGGCGGGCGCCATTTTTAAATCCCCCTTGTCCAAACTAACTGCCCGTGGCTACATGCGGCAGTTAAAAGTTAATTCGAAATGAGTCCTTAGTTCGAATTAACTGTTACACCTCATTCCAAGAGGCCCCCTTGCTTAGGCTGCTTCCTCCATGATTCTAGACAGAAACTGCCCAACTTCCAGCCCCGCCCCCCAGCCAGGGGCTGCACTCTGCCTTCCTCCCTTTGTTCCTCTCCCTGGGAGGTAACCAGTAGAACAGGTTACCTACCTGACTCATCAACTACTCTGCTGGGCCGTGGTACAGACAGCAGCCAGTAGGGGTCACCCACAGCCCAAGCCCAGCAAGGTACCAACACTACATCACACCCTGCGCTAAAAATTATTGCCCACCCCTATTACAGAACGTCATTTGAGAGTTTGGCTGCTAGCTACGAAGCCGATTGTGGCAGGGCCTCGGGGTCCCCTGACTCCTGCACCCCCGTAATGGCACGGACAGACTCCACCAGCCAGTAGAAGAGAGGGAGTTTATTGCTTCTCCAGGATACAGCACAGCACAGATGTCATCTGGTTACAGGAACTGGGCCTAGGATGCCTCAGCCCCCCTTGAGATGGGGGAGACTGGGCCCCTAAATTCCAGCCCCTTTCCCTAGGCTGTCTCCTCCATGATCCCAGACAGAAACTAACTCTTCCTTCCAGCCCTGCCCCCAGCCAGGGCTGGCCTCGCCCCATTCCTTTCCGTTGTTCCGCTCCATGGGAGATACCTGTCTGAGGAGTTTCGAAGCCCCCTTGCATAATGACTCATCCCCTGCCCTGCTGGGCCGTGCTGCAGCCAGCAGCCAGTGGAGGTCACTGACAACCCACTGCCCAGCATAGCAACCAGCAAGGTACCCCCACTACGTCACACCAATACAAGCACAATACAGTTCCAAACAGCAGTTCCCCTGCTTCCGTTTCTGTTCAACTCATTACAAACCATCTCACCCCTTCAGGTGAGGGTGACTGCGTGTGTAAGTTAGCTGTGTACTGGAACAGCTGTGAGGGGTAGAAAGAGAGGTTCTGCCTTGGCCTCTGTGCAAAAATCATTCAAGAAAACGAGGGCTGAGAGATCACGCCCAACCCCAGCAGCAGGATGTCTGAGGCTATGTGTACACTGCCGCATTATTTCAAAATAACACGTTTTGAAATAACAACATGCATGTCTACACAGCAAGCCTGTAATTTTGAAATAATGGGCTTCTTCCTCTGACTTCTGTAACCCTCATTCCAGGAGGAGCACGGGAAGTGGAAGGAAGAGTGTTCTTCCTGCAGTGTGGACAGCGCCAAAAGCCAAATTAAGCTACTTCGACCTCAGCTACCCAGTTAGCATAGCTGAAGTTGCACATCTGAATTCGACTTTGTCCTGCTGTGTAGACATGCCCTGAGTGTTCCAGCACAGCCCTTCCTTCTCCTGGGCCCCAGGCAGGGCTGTTTTGTTTGTGTCTCTGCTGCCCCCCCATGTGGCAAGATGTGGGAAGTTCTGCAGCTCTGGTTTGTGTACAAGCAGACACAGAGTTAGTGTCACTGTGTTGCTCACACAGTAATAGCGGGTGGTGTCCTCAGGCTTCAGGCTGGTCATTTTCAGGTACAGTAGGTTGTTGGGGTTATCTCTGGAAAGGGCAAATCACCTTTGAACAGTACCATTGACCTAGGGCAGGAGACCATTGTGATCTGGGGCAGGGGACTGGTAGGTAGGTTCTCGGTGGGAATATGGGTACAGGAGGGGACAAAGGGGTTTGGGTATGTGAAGTAGGGGGAAGGAATAGAGAGCAGAGGCTTGGGGAAGGGAGGATTGGGGAGACAGAGGCAGTCTCTGGCCAGGAGACTTACCTGCATGACTCCAGGCCAGCAGTTTCCCAGTCAGACAGACAGACAGCCTGCCTGCCTGCTCTGCCCCTGCAAAAGCTGCAGGGCCACATTCTTGTGTGAATAATTAGGAGCTGGAGGGAGGGGGCATGGTGCTTTGTGGCTGCCTGTTGTTGAAACAGGCAGCTCCCATTGGCCAGTTTCTAGCCAAATTGTGCTGGGGCAGTTCCTGAAGCCTTCCCTGTCTCCCCTCAGGGCTCACAGTTTTGAAAGAGAAACAGCCCCTGCAGCCATTTTTCTGAGTGGCATATTGGTAAGACAAGGCAAACAGGGTGGCTGCCTGGGTCTCCCCTCTGTGTCTGCAGGCTGGATCTAGTGGCTTGGTGTCAAGGTTGTTTCCCATTCTGGCACTCAGAATGGGAGCTCAAAGGGGGGCTCACAAGGAGCTCAAAAGAGAAAAAAACACCTTTGCCTCTACAGGGTCTTGTTACCAAAACTTCCCCCCCAGAATCACAACATACAGATTTTGGGGAATCACTGCCACCATCACTGCTTTTTATTCCGAAAAAACTGGTGGTGAACACTTGAAATCATCCCCAATGGTACCCCAAGCTCTTTTGCCCCAGAAGAACTTGAAAATAGAAAAGAGAAAAACAAGCTGCAGACTCTGGTAGCTGGCCCCTCAGTCTGAGGCATGCAGGTACACACAGACAGTCAGACAGACAGACCTCCTAGGACAGAGGAATCAAATCATCTGCTTAACAAAGTGATTTTTATTACTAAACTTGCAAAAGCGCACTTGGTTGCTAGATGTTACAGAGCAACTAAGGAAAACAAATTAAAACAGAGAAAAGTCTCAGGCACAGTGCTTAGATGGTAAAGGCAGTGGGGAGGCATAGAATCACACAAAGCAGTTCAAACTAAACCACAAAATAAAGAAAAATGCCCTGAACAAGACTGGATGCACTTTCCCCTGTTCTTTACTTCTAATTTTCTCTTTGTTCAGTCCATTCCCATGCCCAGAATTCATTGGAGACCTGGTAATTCTGCCTGGGTTTCAATCATTCTTTGTTTTTCAACTCCTGGACTTTCTCCCCCCACAAAGAAAGCAGACAGGAAATCTTATACAATTCAAATGTCAGCCCTCTATCTTGATTCGTTCTCCCGAGCCCCTTGCCAACACATTTTTCTAGCTACCTGATCTTAACCCCTCAGTAATGGGATGCTGCTCAGCACTCCTTCTGTCCATTACACCTTGCGTGGGCCTACAGAGAGCAGGGAGGGATCAGGCAGGTGGCAGCACCTGTTCCCCCTCCTGCACCTCTAATCAATGCCACCATCACTGCTAACCCTGCATCCCCTCTTGCATCCCTAATCCCTGCACCCCTTCAATGTTAACCCCTGCACCCCTCCTGCACCCTTCACTGCAAACCTCTGCACTCCACTCCTGAACCCATGTGGGGACACTGACCTGGATGCACAAAGAAGCTGCAACTGTTGCTTCCCTTTCACTCCCCCAAACTGCTGCTACTCTGCCCCAGGAACCCCTAAGGAAGGCCCTAAGCACTTGCTCTTTCAGTATTAGGGGAGGCATTGAAATGAGGCCGTTTCTCCAGCAAGGAGGCAAAAGCCATGTGGGGGTGGGATTTGAACCATCTCTGTTTGTAGACCAGAACACTACAAGGTGGGAAAGACATGCTTTTAAGTCTTGCACCTTAGACCACTCAGCCACTGATATGGAGAAAACCCTTTTAACCTCAGTTTTCTTAAATGTTTGAGTTGCTCAGGGAGGCGGAGGTGGAACCTCTCTTTGAACCGCTCCCCGCTGTTCTACAGCGGAGCTAATTGCGGTTTGGCGCATGTCTCTGCTGCCCCCGTGCGGCAGAGGCGGGAAGTTCTGCAGCTCCAGTTTGTGTAGGAGCAGCCGCAGGGCTCGTGTCACTGTGTCTCGCACAGTGATACGCAGCGGGTGGTGTCCTCGGGCTTCAGGCCGGTCAGTTGCAGGTACAGCAGCTTTTGGGATTGTCCCTGGAGACAGTGCACCAGCCTTGAACAGCCGGGGAATATCACTGTGCTGATGCAGCTGCGTTAAGTGCAGCCACCCACTCCAGCCCCTTCCGGGGAGCCTGCTGGCATCCTGGTGCATATCCTAGCTATTGAAGGTTATGCCGGAGGCTTAATCCCTGGGACTAAGCTTTAGTTACAAATGAAGGGGGCAGGCACGTGGACTCAGACCTGAGGAATTTTACCAAACTACAAAACAAGGAAAATAACCTAATCGAGTCTATCTAAAACATTCCCTATCTACTCACATATACAGTCTTCCAAGATATCGCTCATGTGTATGCCTGATGGTGTCTAATTAAACATTCCCTGTCATTTACATATCCATAACTTCAAGGTACAGTCCATTCCTAGGTCGGGATGGTCCTTTTCTAGGCATGGATATTCCTGCCTGGTTCAGTTAATCTTTCTCCCCTCAGCTCCTGGTTTGAACGCCAACAGAAAGATTCCCTTTCAGTTCAAAACTCAACACTTTGTTCCTATTGGTTCTCCTGGCTCTCTGCCAGAACTTCCTGGGTTTAACCATTTAATTACTAAACGCTGAGATCTTTAGAAAAGGGCAGCACCCCTCCCATCCATCCCAGATATTACAAAGACCACACCTATAGCTAATCCTGCAAAAAAAACTCTCTAAAGGTTTATTACTAGTCAAAAAGAATAAGAGCTATCTGCATGTTAGAGCCAGGAAAGAGACACAAAACAAAGAGTTCCCATCTAAATTTAAAGAGTGACAGAGCTGTAGCGACCTGTCTATTCAAAGGGAAATAATCTCTCTTGTGTCAAACTGATATTTCTGGTCACCTTCTCTCCAAACTGTGTGTGTTTATAGTTTCAGCTCAAAACCTTAAATATCCCCTTGTAAAGTGTTTTTGGACATTATCACTGAGATGAATTCAGGTAGCAACATACCAGCATTTTGTAGAAGCGTCTGAACAGAAAGGACATTCTTAGAAGACTAGTTCCTTTTCTGAGCAAAATCAACAGCTATGTGACATGGTCTGGACTCCAGGAATGAGGTGACCAGTTCTTAGCATGTTACCCTGGATTTAAGCTATGTATGTATCCCATAATATGATTACATCAACTGTAACCATGTCCATTATCCACCATGAATTAAGAAAAGAGAACATCACATTGTTAATGTAGTTAATTGGAAAGCAGGATTTTATATTGGAGGTCAAAACTAGGTGGCACTTTCTGCTACTCAGCATAGGAGGAGGGGAAAGAAAAATGAAGAAGCAAGACTGAAAATTTTGGTTGATGAGACCCCGAGACTAGTCACCTCTGATACTACAAGTTCCTCGCCTGAGGAAAAGTGATGATTTCATAGAGATCTTTATGACTTGTCTGGTCTGTAGAAGTTATGAATTACTAGAAGACTTGCCCAGCATTGGGTTCATCCTTTTTATCTGGCTCATCTTGGTTCAATCTCTTTCAACAATTACTCACTTATGTGAATTCTGAGGACTGTACTTGGTTTGGTGATTCTGTCTCTTTCCTCTTTGGTTTTATGAGAAGCAATCCCATTGCAGGCACACCCCTTTGCCCCGTGTTCAAATTCAGATGTTCACAGGGACTCACAGAGAACAGCCATAGCCCCACATGCTTGTGTCTCGTCTATACTCCACTGTGATATTGTTCACCAGTGTGCGGGAGAGGTGAGAAATAAGATCTCATAGGGTGGAGTGTGGATAGATTTTCACAGGTGTGTGGAGTGGGAATACTGAGGTACCGGGGTTTATGTTGAGGAAGCAAACTCTGCATGAGGTTTGTTCATATGCGGAACAAGCACCATGCCCCCACCCTGGATACAGCTGTAGTTCAGCTGGGCACTGAAATATTCATGCTGCCTAGAGCCCTTCCGGAACCAAGTTCTCACTTTTAGATTTTCCAGTATAACTTCCTCCTCCTGAAGTGCGGAGAACCCAAGGCTCAGAATGAAGGGCCCCTTCACAGAACAAGCCAGCTATTGGATCTAGAAGCAGCAGTGGAAGATGAGGAAGATGAGACCATTGATGAGGAAGAAGGAGCCTCCCTTCACCAGCTCCTGGACCCAGAGGAAGCTTTGAGCTACAGAAAGAGGAGAATCATGAATGGAACCAGCGGGTGAATGTCACAGGTGAGCGAGACACCCAGTGCATCAAAGTGTTGGTGCCTCCAGGCTTTGTGAGAAACTCCCCTGGAATCATCAAGCTGAGATGTGAAAAGCACCCCCACCCCTTCCCTGTTGGACACTGACCCCCTGCTTCCCCCTGTCCATGTGTCTGTCCCTCTCCTCTCTGCCTGTCCTGTGACACCGCCGTGCCCTGCCCTGCCTTAGCTCATCCAGTAAGAGAGCAGGGTAAGAGTGTGTGGGCTTAGGAGGGGAACGTTCTCGGGAAAGATGTTAGCTGGCAGGTGCTGACTCACCTGAATCTGTGATGTTCCCATAGACAGTCACAACCCGGCTCCTGGGGGACGGGATCCACGTCTCATTCATGTGCCCATCGTAGCTGCAGGTGTAATCCCCAGTGTGGTTGGGACTGGCCCATGGGATGACGAGCACAGAGACCTTCATAGAGCCATTGCCAGACTCCACACCCCAGATCTCAGACCCCAGATCCCCCGTGACCAGCTTGACCCCGTCCTTGTAGAAGTGAAACCTCTGCTCCCAGGAGTCCCTGGGGACCGTGCAGGTGAGGAGCAGGGGCAGCCGTTCTCCCGCCACTCCAGATGGAGGATGCAGGCTCAGCACTGGCTGGGGTAGGGGATCTGTGGGGGTCATATAAGGAGAAGGCTCAGGAAGGATTTGGTGGGGGAAGGACATGGAGGTGGGGCCCAGAATTCAGTGTCTTCACATCTGACCTGTGCTCTCTCTAGGGCTTCACTTCAGGAATGAGTGAGAGCTGGGCCAGGAGATGAAGATAGCTCCCTGGAGATACAATGTGGGGCTGGGATATCAGGTCAGAAGGTGGCCTGGTTCCTGTCACCCCTCTATTGCTAGTGCCCCAACCCCTGATACTTATGTAGCCCTCTGCAGACAGGGAGAGCCCTGGGCACCTGGGGTTCCCATCCTCCACCCCCACTGTCTGGGAGCTGAGAGGCCCTGAGGGTGGCCCTATTGACTGCCCTGCTCTCTGTTTGTTGGACAGCTGCATTCTTGGCCATGTTTAGCATTGCTCTGAAAGGTGGTCATGTTGGGAGGATATGCTGTTGGCCGTGCGGGGCAGCCTTGGTCTGTGGCTGTGCTGCTGTACATGCAGGTTTCCGAGGGGAAACTGTGTTGGTCTGTGACAGCGACAGTGAGGACCACTCCTGTCACACTGCACGGACTAACAAATGCAACTGGGCAGAAGCTTTCAGGCATTCAGGGGCCACAGGACCTCTCACTGTCTGTGCCGTGGCCATGTTGTCAGTTGGTGGCTGTTTGGGATAGTGAGGAGGTTGGGGGCTGAGCTGGGGGGAAGCAGGGAGCTCTGGGAGAGGGCTGGGGCTGTAGCTGGACAGGGATGGAGAACGGGACTCCCCAGTGACGACCCATGCCTCACCACCCCCAGGTGGAAATAGGGTCTCACCCAACACTGACCCCAAGACAAGAGGCTCAGTATGGATGGGCTCTGTCACCCAGACTCTACTCACCAATATAGATAAGATAGGTATATGCTGGGCTGTCTGCCATGTCAGTCACGCTGATCACAGCAGTGCCCAGTGCTGTGAGCTTCCCCACAGCAGTGCCATCCTCTCCCACCGTAGACCAGAGATTTGGGGGGGGGGGGTAGAATTTGGGTTTGTTTTAACTAAATGTCTCTCAATATTCAAATGTTGTTGCTGGCTGGGAACCCCTGAACCCCACAGTAGCACTGATGAACCCAGTAAAAGGATCCAGAGGAGCAGGATGCCCTGGGAGTGACACTGACCCGTGACAGGGATTGAAACTGACCCAGGGCCCTGGCCTGGGCCTGAGAAACTGGTTTGTGTCATACCTGGTCAATGGAGCAGAGAGACCCTGCCACAGGCCAGCAAACAGCAGCAGACAGACGCTCTCACCAGTCACTGCGATGGAGACAGGTCGGCTCCTCTCTGACGGGATCTCTCGCCCAGACTTTGTCTCCCGGAAATCACAGCTGTACGCTCCGGATTGTGACTCGGACACATTGGACAGCGGGAGGGAGGCGTTGACGTGGTACTGAGACCTGTGGAGCTTTCCTGGGTTGATTCTCCGTCCATTCCGGAAGAACCGGATCTCTGATTGGCCGGAAGAGCTGCTAGCTGAGCACGTCAGGGTCACAGACTCACCACGTACCAGGATGCCAAGTGGTGAGCTCAGAGTGAGTTTGGGGGCAGATGGCCGGGCTGGAAGGTGAGAGAGAGGAAGGAGAAAACTCTTTAGAGCCAGTGCCCCACTCTCGTGAACAGTAATCTCCTGCTCCCTCAGCCAGTCCCACCCACAGCTTCTCCCAGCCTGCTCTTTGGGTACGTCTACACTAGCCCCCTTGTTTGAACTAGGGAGGCTAATGAGGGCGACCAAAATTGCTAATGAAGCACGGGATTTAAATATCCCGCGCTTGATTAGCATATTCCTGCCTGGTGGCCATTTTGGAAACTGACTAGCCCGAAGTAACTGCCCGCGTCTACACGCGGCAGAGAAGCGGGATTCCGAGATAAACCCATTAGTTCGAATTAACTGTTACTCCTTGTGGAATGAGGTTTAACAATTAATTCGAACTAAGGGGTTTATCTCGGAATCCTGCTTCTCTGCCGCATGTAGACGCGGGCAGTTACTTTGGGCTAGTCAGTTTCCAAAATGGCGACCGGCCAGGAATATGTTAATCAAGCGCGGGATATTTAAATCCTGCACTTCATTATCAATTTCGGTCACCCTCATTAGCCTCCCTAGTCCAAACTAGGGGGTTAGTGTAGATGTACCCTTTGTTACTTGCAGCCCCGACCCCTCTGCACATCTCTGGGGCCCCTTCCAATGGTCAGCAGTTGTGGGTTTGGAGGTGGCCAGGGTGGATGCACTGAGACCTGTACACATGAACAGGGACCCAGCGTAAGGAGCTGAGGCCCTTGGGAGGGGCAGGGCTAGAAGGCAGGGCTGGGAGGGAGCCAGGGTCTCTGATGTTCCCTTCTCACCCTAAAGCAGAGGATGAACCAGCCTCAGTGATCCTGGCAGGTCAGGCCCCTGGGACAGCCTGTCTGGACACCCAGGGACTGGGGTCACATGACTGGTGGGCACACAGTGCTGAAGCCAGGAAATGACCCAGCTGGGACCTGCCTGAACAGCTCTGACATCCTGCTGCTGTGAGGCACCCTGCTCCTTGCCTGGCTCCTGCAATCAGCGTCCAGACTGTTCCTGCCCCACTCCCAGCCTGTGCCTGCCCCGTTCCTCCCTTCCTCCCAGTTCTGGCCCCACCCTCACCATCAGGCCAGGCTGCCTCAGTCTTGGCTCCCGGCACCCAGAGTTGGTCAGAGGGATGCACCATCACTGGGGATTTTCTAGCCAGCGCTGGGTTTGTTTTTGTAAGAACTGCCCTGTGCAAACCAGGGTTCACTCAGGGCTGTGCCCAGTGCTCTGTGGGCTCAGAGCAGATGATCACTCAGCCCTTCTGGCCTGAGAATTGATGTTTCTGTGACATTGATGAATGTTACAGAGCTGGCCCCAAATCTGGATTTCAGTTAATGTCCCCAACTGCTCAAACCCTGCTATAAATTCAAGCAGCTTCTGTTGCTTGCCTGGGATCCCTCCCCATCCCCATCTCTCTGCCAGCTCCCCTTGCCCTGCCCCCCCTCCCCACTACCTGGGTGCTGCAGAGAGAGAGGTTGAAACTGACATGGGTGGCCCTGTCCTGAGCTCAGTGGCCAGGGGTGTCTCACCCCACGCACAGAGCAGAGATGCCCTGCCCCAGGCCAGCAGACAGCGGCAGACAGCGGCTCTCACCAGTCACTGCGATGGAGATGGGTCGGCTCCTCTGCGAGGGGATCTCTCGCCCAGACTCGGCCCTCCAGTAACCACAGCTGTACGCTCCGGCCTGCGATCCGGACACCCCTGACAACTTGATGGAGTAGGAGGAGTTCTCCCGTGGTGAGGGGAGTTTCTCGGACTTGATTTCCTGCCCGTCCCTAAAGAACCGGATCCCAGCCCCGGCAGCCGAGCACGTCAGGGTCACCGTCTCTCCAGCGATGTAGATGGGCTGCTGCGGGGCCGCGGTGAGCCGGGGAGCCGGGAGGGGGGCTGGAAAAGACCAAGGTTGGACTGAGGGTCATTCAGCCGAGTGCCTGTGTCTGTGGGCGTGTGAGATGGGCAGCCAGGGACACGACGACCCCTGCGCTGTGCGTGCAACATTCATCTCAGCAGTTGCAGATTCTGGAGGCCCCACAAAGAAACAGCAATTTCCCACAGTACTGGGGACAGCCCCGCGCTCACCTGCCACGGTGATGGGGACAGGGGGACTTCCGCAGACTGGATCTCCCGTCCGGATGAGCATGTCCTGCACCTTCAGGTGTACGACCTGGAGCACCCCGACCCCAGTACTAACTTCCTGCTGTTGGCGCAGCTGCTGCTGGGTGGGACAGCAGGTGAGAAGACCCCTCCCCCATCCTTGGAGAACTGAAGTCATGGAACTGCCTCATCGCCACTGGGGACCGAGCATGTGACCCAAAGGGGCTCCCCAGAGAGCTGCTGTCGGTGCAGGGGACTCAGAGAGACGTGGGGTCCTCGGGGCGGGGGGGGGGGGAGGGTCTGGAAAATACACCCCGTTCAGTTTCAAAGCAGAGGGACACAGGGAGCTGAGAGGGGGGATGCTGGTACTGTCTAATGGAGCAAGAGGGGGAGTCCCTCAGAGAAAGAAATGCCCCCAAAAGCCGCATAGTCCCCAATGGGACCCTGCACCCCAATGCAGTGTCACACCCTGCCCCTATATCTCTCTGCCTTCCAAAGGTAACAGGTTCCCTGGGACGGAACCCAGGTGAGCAGGGCTCAGGGAAAGGGGCAAGATTGCATTGGTGGAGACATCTGGAAACCAGGGGTCAGGGTAAGATACTGAAGAAGGGGAGTACCCTCAGGGATCTCCAGAAGGACTTGGCCATGGTGGAGCAGATCCTACTAGGCCAAATTCATCTGGGAGATTATGCAGGACTTTTCTGGGACTTTTCCATGCCAAACTCCCAGCACTGCTGTGAAGTGGGCCAGACAGGGGGTGAAGCAGAGGTACTGGGGTGGGTTTCATGTTCCCAAAGACACCTCCGTCGCAAGAGCAGGAAAAACAGGGCTTCACCTCTCACAGTGACGGAGACGGAGCTGCTGTTCCCAGAGGAGATCTCTCTATTGGATTCCTGTCTCCAGTACGCACAGGTGTAGGACCCGGCCCTTCCCTTCTCCGCTGTGAGCAACAACCGGGCTCCTGTCTTAGGGCTGAGGACTGTGGTGGGGCCCTTCTGTTCATTTTGAAGGAAGAATCTGTATCCTGAGACCGATCCGTTCTGAGGAGCTGAACAGGTGAGGGTAACCTGATCCCCTGGGAGATAGACTTTGTAGCTGGAGTCCAGAGAGAGGCTGGGGGCTGGAAGGGGATCTGGAACAGAGACAGAGGGGTCAGTGGGGAGGGAGAGGCCAGGATGGAATGAGGAGTAGGAGCAAGAACTCAAACCAGCCTCCTGATCTGCCCCCGTACAGCATGGGAAATAAACCTCAGCATCTTGACCCCTCCCTGTCCCTTTCCCTGTCTCTATCTCTGTCTCTGTCTGTCTTGAAGAGTGGCCAGTTGTGCAATCTCTGTGCCCCATGTAGGAGCTGCTAGACAGGGATCAAGTCTGCCCTGAATCTTCTCTTACTTACACTAAACAGCTTGAGCTCCTGGACTCTCTTTGTCTAAACTGGAGCTTCCCTCCCTGTATCTGGGCAAATTCCAGCTCAACCCATCTGTCCAAATTTCCCCCCATCCCATACCCTGATCCCCCCTGTGATGTATTGGGGGGTGGGACTGTCCACTCGCTGGTTGCTATGCTTGGGCTGTGGGTGACCCCCACTGGCCTGTGTCTGCAAGCACTGCCCAGAGGGGGTCACCCCGAGCTCCAGCAGGTAGACAATAGCCGGCTGGGGCGTCTCACCTGAACAAAGGAAGGGGTGTGGCTACCTGTTTGGTGGTTTTGGGGAGAGACAGTCTTGGCTGGGAAAACATGAAGAGAGGAGACTAAGCTGAGTGCTGAGGGTTCCGGGGCCTGTGGACCCCTACCCCAAGGGGTATAGGGCTGCCAGCCCCTGACTTCTTATGTCCACATCACGCCTATGCTGTGCAGTACCCTGGAAAAGCAGTAAACCCTCCCTCTTCTACTGGCTGGTAAAGTCTCACCTTGCTGCAAACGGGGTGCAGGATCAGGGGGCACCCGACACGCTGCTACACCCCCCATCCCAGATAATCTCCCAATCACCCTCAATCTGTTTCTCCCCTCTCCCATGCAGGGAGGAGATGGCAGGATGGATGGGACCCAGACTGTGCCAAGGGGCAATTCAGGGATGAGGGCAGGAGCCCTAGAGGTCCCCACAAGGGACACCAGGAACAGAGCAGGGACAGGAACATTCAGTCATGTGCCTCAACCCCCAAGATCCCCTCTCTCTCCAGCCAGAGGAAGTGGGTGAGCTCATTTTAAGAGTGGAAGTGTCCTTCATCCAGCTTGTGCCCCCCAAATCCCAGCATTCTGTAGGAAGTGGGGCGCAAAAACGAGGAGGGATGATGTTGCTGCTGGTTCAGCAGCTAGATCCCCACTGCCATCATGGCATTCATCCCATGGTCCCCATCGATGGTAGGGGAAGAAGAGGGGGGAGAACCTGGCATGCAACCATCAGACCTGCCCAGCAGTAGCTAGAAGGCACTGAAAAGATATGAGGAAGCTCGGGCGGATGTGGAGAAGGGAGGGGGGAGTTATTCTACCCATCACGTTTCCTCTGGGGTCTCTGCAGAACCTGCTTCTACTGCCCTGTTGCACAGAGCTGGGTCTCTGGCCTTGTCCCCGAGCCCTCTGTGGCAGCTCAGAGACAGGGCCTTGAGATCCCCCTGCCCCACAGAGCCCCACACTGATGGGCCCTGCCCTCATGGACTCAGTATCACGGGGAGGTGGGAGCTCAGTCTCCGTGGCCCATCCAGCCCTCGCTCTCTGTGATGAGGCCACCAGCAAGGGGCTGGGTAGCCTCCATGGGGTTGGGGGCAGGTTCTCCCTCATAGCCTGGGCTGGGACTCACCAGATGGACCTACCAAGAAAGCACAAGCTGGGATCACTATTCTGCCACTATGAACATGGCTCTGAACTGCTGCTGCTGCTGCTGGGGCTGGTTCCAAGGGAGACACCTGTGAATGGGGCGGTCTGAGCCACCCAGGGCATGACACCGGGACACTGAGACTCCGAGTTCCAAATAGCACAGAGTGAAAGGAGCAGGATCCTCCCAGGGCACCTCTCCCCACCAACCCCCAACCAGCTGCTCAGCAAGCACAGAGGCCGCCCTTACCTGCGGGGGACACCGGCCTGGGGAGACTGTGGAGCGAGGCTGGAAGAGAGGAGCAGAGAGGGGGTGAGAGCTCTGGGGAGGAGATGGGGATTTGGAGCAGAGAGGGGGCTCCAGCCAGACTTACTGATAGACCCACTCACAGAGGGGTTGGGGGCCCAGGGAGGCATGTACCCAGCAGAGGCAGAAGCAGAGGCAGAGCCATGCTGAGCCGGTAGCTCTGGGCTGGGAGCTGGGTTTTCGGCTCAGCCACCAGCTGACCACAGGGAGGGGACCAGGTTCCTCAATTCTGATGGGGGTAGAGGAAACTCGCTTATTTACACTGAAGAAGTGGAAACTACCCCCTGGTCCTGCTGTGGCCAGGGTGGGATCACTGCTCACTGACTTTGCACAAAAGCCACCGTGTCCCACGACAGGGGGCGGAATGGAAGTGCAGGGAGACATGTCGGGGTTTGATCCAAAACTACCTGCCCCATGATCTTCATCATCAGCATCAACAACCGTGGGCTCAGCGCCCATTGGTGTCCAATGTCTCCCTCACTATTTCCTTCCATCTTTCCCTGTCCAGGGCGCAGTGGCTTAGTTTCTGTAGACTAGCTCCGCTCCAGTCTACCATAGCCCATGATCTTCGATGCCTTGAAATGCTCGGCTGCTGCAGCTTCCTCATTGCAGGAGGAGTAATGGTAGTTCGAATTAAGAGTGTTAATTCAAACTACCTAGCCCGTGCCGCGTGTAGCTGCGGGCAGGAAGTTTGAGCTACCAGGCATTTAAAAATGGCCGCACTCGGGAACATGCAAATGAAGCCCGGGATATTTAAATCCCGGGATTCATTTGCAAGTTCGAATGACTACATTAGCCACCTTAGTTCGAACTAGGGTGGCTAGTGTAGCCAAACCCTCACATATACAAGAATCTAATACATCAGGGAAGGGCAGACAAATAACCAGTGGCAATTTTTTAAAGTGCTTCTTCACAAATGCTAGAAGTCTAAATAATAAGATGGGTGAACTAGAGTACCTCGTTTTAAAGGAGGAGATTGACATAATAGGCATCACAGAAACCTGGTGGAATGAAAACAATCAGTGGGACACAATCATACCGGGATATGAAATATCTCGGAAGGACAGAATAGGTTGTGCAGGTGGTGGAGTGGCACTGTATGTGAAAGATAATGTAGAAGCAAATGAAGTAAAAATCTTAAATGAATCAACATGTTCCATAGAATCACTATGGATAGTAATTCCATGCTCCAATGATAAGAATATAGCAGTAGGGATACATTATCGACCACCTGACCAGGACAGTGATAGTGACATTGAAATGCTAAGGGTGACTAGAGAGGCTATCAAAATAAAAAACTCAGTAATAATGGGGGATTTCAATTATCCCCGTACTGACTAGGTACATGTCACCTCAGGATGAGATGCAGAGATAAAATTTCTCGACGCCTTAAATGACTGCTTCTTGGAGCAGCTGGCACAGGAACCCACAAGGGGAGAGTCAATTCTCGATTTAGTCCTGAGTGGAGTGCAGGATCTGGTCCAGGCGGTAACTATTACAGGACCACTTGGGAATAGTGACCATAATATAGTAACATTTAACATTCCTGTGGTGGGAAGAACACCACAGCAGAACAACACGCTGGCATTTAATTTAAAAAAGGGGAATTACACAAAAATGAGGAGGTTAGTTAAACAGAAATTAAAAGGTACACTGACTAGAATAAAATCCCTGCAAGCTGCATGGAAACTTTTTAAAGACACCATAATAGAGGCCCAACTTAAATGTATACCCCAAATTAAAAAACATAACAAGACACCTAAAAAAGAGCCACCGTGGCTTAACAACCATGTAAAAGAAGCAGTGAGGGACAAAAAGGCATCTTTTCAAAAGTAGAAGTCCAATCCTTGTGAGGTAAATAGAAAAGAACATAAACACTGCCAAATTAAGTGTAAAAATGTAATAAGAAAAGCGAAAAAAGATTCGTTGAGGAACAGCTAGCCAAAAACTCAAAAAGCGATAGCAAAAAAAAAGTGATAGCAAAATGTTTTTTAAGTACATTAGAAGCAGGAAGCCTGCTAAAAAAAAAGTGGGGCCCCTGGACGATCAAGATACAGAAGGAGCAATCAAGGACGATATAGCCATTTCGGAGAGACTAAATGATTTCTTTGCTTCAGTGTTCATGGTTGAGGATGTTAGGGAGATTCCCAAACCTGCACTGTCCTTTGTGGGTGATGAATCTAAGGAATTGTCCCAGATTGAAGTGTTGGTAGAGGAGGTTTTGGAACAAATTGAAAAACTTAGCAGTAACACATCACCGGGACCGAAAGGGTTCTGAAAGAACTCAAATGTGAAATTGTGGAACTACAGCCGGTCCCCGAGTTACAAATGGTCAATTTACGACTGTTCGTAGTTACGACCAAACCTCCCATTAAGCATTCGTAAGCTGGTCCCCGAGTTATGAACGCGATCCGCGCTTCCGAACAGTGCGGGCGCATTTAAATGAATGATGTCCGACTTATGAACACTTCGAGTTACGGTCAAGTGTTTGGTCCATAACTTGTTCGTAAGTTGGGCACCGGCTGTATTAACTGTGGTTTGTAACCTATCCTTTAAATCAGCTTCTGTACCCAAGGACTGGAAGACAGATAACATAATGCCAATATTTAAAAAGGGCTCTAGAGGCGACCCTGGCAATTACAGACCAGTAAGTCTAATGTCAATACCGGGCAAATTACTTGAAACAATAGTAAAGAATACAATTGTCAGACATGTAGAAGAACATAATTTGTTGGGCAAAAGTTAACATGGTTTCTGTAAAGGGAAATCATGTCTTACTAATATATTAGATTTCTTTGAAGAGGTTAACAAACATGTGGACAAGGGGGATCCAGTGGATATAGTATACTTAAATTTCCAGAAAGCCTTTGACAAGGTCCCTCACCAATTGCTCTTTTGTAAATTAGGTTGTCATGGGATAAGAGGGAAGATCCTTTCATGGACTGAGAACTGGTTAAAAGACAGGAAAGAAAGGGTAGGAATAAACGGTAAATTTTCAGAATGGAGAGGGGTAACTAGTGGTGTTCCCCAAGGGTCAGTCCTAGGACCAGTCCTATTCAACTTATTCATAAACGATCTAGAGAAAGGGGCGAGCAGTGAGATGGCAAAGTTTGTGGATGATACTGAACTGTTCAAGATAGTCAAAATCAAAGCAGATTGTGAAGAACTTCAAAAAGATCTCACCAAACTGAGTGATTGGGCAACAAAATGGCAAATGAAATTTAATGTGTATAAGTGTAAAGTAATGCATATTGGAAAAAATAACCCCAGCTATACAGACAATATGATGTGCAGGGCTCAACAAACCGCTGTATCTACTTGACCGTGGCAAGTAGATTTCAGCTGGTCGCTCCATGCGCCCCATTCACCGGCGCTTCGCACATGCGCAGTGCGGGGTTGGTGAGTGGCTCTCGCCAGGGTTTGTCAAGCCCTGATGATGGGGGCTAATTTAGCTACAACTAATCAGGAAGGAGATCTGGGAATTATCATGGATAGTTCTCTGAAAACTTCCACGTAATGTGCAGCGGCGGTCAAAAAAGAAAATAGGATGCTAGGAATTATTAAAAAAGGGATAGAAAATAAGATGAAGAATATCTTACTGCCCCTATATAAAACTATAGTACACCACATCTTGAATACTGCATACAGATGTGGTCTCCTCACCTCAAAAAAGATATTTTGGCCTTGGAAAGGGTTCAGAAAAGGGCAACTAAAATGATTAGGGGCTTGGAATGGGGCCCATATGAGGAGAGGCTGAAGAGACTGGGACTTTTCAGTTTAGAAAAGGGGAGACAGAGGGGTGATATGATAGAGGTCTATAAAATCATGAGTGGTGTGGAGAGGGTAAATAAAGAAAAGTTATTTACTTATTACCATAATATAAGAACTAGAGGTCACCAAATGAAATTAATGGGTAGCAGGTTTAAAACTAATAAAATAAAGTTCTTCTTCACACAGCGCACAGTCAGCCTGTGGAACTCCTTGCCAGAGGAGGCTGTGAAGGCTAGAACTATAACAGAGAAAAAGAGCTAGATAAATTCATGGAGGTTAGGTCCATAAAAGGCTATTAGCCAGGGGGTAAGGAATCGTGCCCCTGGCCTTTGCATGTGAAAGGCTGGAGAAGGATGGTAGGAGACAAATTGCTTGATCATTGTCTGCAGTCTGCCCTCTCTGGGGCACCTGGCACTGGCCACTGTCAGCAGACAGGATACTGGGTGGATGGACCTTTGGTCTGACCCAGTATGGCCATTCTTATGTTCTTATTCTGGGGAAAGTAGGGTGCAAAAAGTGAGAGGAGGGATGTTGTTGCAAATGGATCCACCCCCAACCTCCCCCTTCCCATCAGGACATTCAGCACACAGTCTCCTTCCAGGGGTAGAGGCAGGAGGGGGGACAGCTGTGGCGTAGTGGGGGTGCTGTCTGCTCTGTGACCCAGGGTCCCCCTGCGCTGTGATGTGAGATTCTCACTGACTCTCCCACATGTGTATTAACCCAGACACCCAGTCTCAGCCTCCCAGGGAGAGAGACAAAGGGAGGAGGGTGGAGACCAGCACCTGGCTGGGGGCAGGGCTGGAAGAGAGTTTTAGTTTCTGTCTGGAATCATGGAGGAGGCAGCCTAAGCAAGGTGGCTGGGATTTAGGAGCCCAGTCCCCCCCATCTCAAGGGGGGCTGAGGCATCCTAGGCCTGCCCTGTAACCAGATGACATCTGCGCTGTGCTGTATCCTGGAGAAGCAATAAACTCCCTCTATTCTACTGGCTGGTGGAGTTTGTTCGTGCTACTACAGGGGTGCAGGAGTCGGGGGAATCCCGATGCTTCATCACAGCGGGGAACCCAGTATGTGACTGCCTGCCCTGCCCAGCAGTAGCTAGAAGGCACTGAACAGCAAGGAGGAAATTGTGGTGGATGTGGGGAAGGGAGGGGGGAGTTTTTGCCCCATCACATTTCTTATGAGGTTTCTGCAGAACCTGCTGTTAATCCCCTGCTGCACAGAGGTGGATCTCTGCCCCTGGCCCTGAGGCCTCTGTGGGAGCCCAGAGAGGGGGCAGAGAGACCCCCCCTCACAAACAGCCCCACATGGATGGGCCTTGCTCAGAGCACTGAGTGCCATGGGGAGGTGGGAGCTCAGTCTCCATGGCCTGCCCAGCCCTCGCTCTCTCTGCTGGGACTGCCCATGGGGATGGGGGCAGCTTCTCCCCTATGGCCTGGGCTGGGACCCACCAAACAGACCCTCCAAGCAGGTATCAGCTGGGGTTGTTCTTCCACTCACACAGATGTCAGGGGATGCCATGGGGGCACCTGGGGACGATCCGCCTTCCTTGCAATTCCAAGCACTAGTGTGTGAGAGAAGTGGCCCTCGCAGCCCCCCGCCAGGACCCCTCTGCCCTCCGTCTCCCACTGCCAGCATCTCAAGGAGGCCAGGAGACGTCGGTACCTGCGGGGGACACCGGCCTGGGAACACTCTGGGGAGAATCTGGAAGGAGACGAGGATGCAGGGCACGGATGGGGGAGTCTCCAGACAGACACACACAGAGGGGCTGGGGGCTGAGGGAGGCACTTACCCAGCAGAGGCAGAAGGCGAGCTAGCTCCATGCTGAGCCAGTGGCTCTGGGCTGGGAGCTGGGTTCTCACCTCAGCAGAGCAGGTCACAGCCTCAGGCGGGGCCACCGCTCAGCTCAGGGGCTGGAGAGACACTGAGGTGTGTGGAGAGGGTGTGGGGAGGGGAACTGACCATTTCCTGGGCCTGACAGTGGTGGGTGTGGACAGAGCAGGAGCTGACACCTCAGGGGTGGGGGCGGAATTGATTCATCCAGTGCGAAAGAGCCTCAGATGAGTGATACTGGCTCACACCTGCCAGGATCTAGCCCCAGGGCTGGGGCTATTGGTGCCAATTGTGGGCCTCCGTCATTCATACCCAAGACTTGCCCCGTGCCCCCCAGCCCTGCTGGGGCCTGCAAACGCCTGTTACACTAGCGCTGAAAGGCTCTGCTGCAGCACCGGGAGACTCAGCACAGAAGGGAAGTGATGGGACGGGGGAGGGTTTCCAGTCCTCAAACCCTGACCCCACGGGATGGGACTGACCCCGCTCTGGGGAACAGGAGCTGGAGGCCGGGCCAGGCTCAGCTGGGGAAGGACTGGGGGGGAGCAGAAAGGGAGGCAGCCTGGCTGAGATGGGGGCTATGGGGAGAAGCTCTCCCATCTCTTTGTTCATCCCCACAGGGGAGAGTCTTTAAACTGGCCCGGCTGGAGGGAATCATGGGAGGAGAAATCACCGCAGGGCCTGTGGGTCTGTCGGCAGTGGTGCTGTGCCAGGCACTGCCATGAGGAGGCGCTGCAGCCGTGAATCCCCTCTGCCCACCCAGCCAGACCCTCCCCCTGGGCCCAGAGCTTCTTACCTGCCTGCAATTTTTGACATCTCTGGAGTGAAAGAATCCAACATTTTCTGATCCCAGTGAAACTGTCACTACGGGAACAAGCCGCCCATCATTTCAAAGTATTTTTTGAAATAATGGGCACGCCATTTCACCACCCTGGTAAACCTCATTGCACGAGGGATAAGGCATGGCTTGAAATAGCACTTCATTTTGAAAGTAGATGCCATGCAGACCCGCCACATTTCTAAATAAGGTATTTTAAAATAGAATCGAAATAAGAAATGCAATTTGTGTAGCGCAAATTGTCCATCTTATTTCGAGTTTAGGGTGCAGTGTAGATGCTATGTCTAAACTGCACATCAATTTTGAAACAAGCTATTCTGGAATAGTTATTTTGAAATAGCACATCTGCACGGCAGGGAAGCCTCAAAATGAGTCTGAGGCCAGCTTCCCTAATGTAGACGTGCTCTCTTGATTTAGCGCCCCAGGAGGCACTGGGCAGGAATCACTTAGAATGGCCCTGGGGAGGGGCTATTTTGAAATAGCAGCAGTGGAGCATCACACACGACTTATTTCAAAATAGCTCTTTTGGAATAGGCGTGATTCCTCATAGAATGAGGTTAACAGATTTTGGAATAAGCCACCCATTATTTTGAAATAATGGAATGGCCGTGAAGACCCTCACGTTGTTATTTTGAAATAATGGCCATTATTCTGAAATAACTGTGCTGTGTAGACAGACGTACCCTCTAGTGACCAGCCTTGTTGCTGCTGTGGCTTCGGTTTCCTGTTCTCTGGTCTGAGCGCGGTGAGATTTAGTCCCTCACACAAGGCAGAGATTTACATTAACTGAGTGACTCAGGGTATGTCTACACTAGCCCCCTAGTTCAAACTAGGGAGGCTAATGTAGGCATTCGAACTTGCAAATGAAGCCCGGGATTTAAATATCCCGGGCTTCATTTGCATGGTCCCGGGCGGGCCTACTTTAGCCTCCTAGTTCGAACTAGGGAGCTAGTGTAGACATACCCAAAGAGCTTTTGGGAGTTGATTTGTCCTCCCTGGCACAACCCATAAACACCAGGCATGGAATTTTCCAAACTTTGCACCCTTGCACACTCGTGTGATGAGGTGTCCATGCCCTGCACTGGCGATGGAGATGGAGCTGCTGTTCCTAGAGGAGATCTCACCATTGGATTCCTGTCTCCAGAACACGCAGTTGTCTGACCCAGCACTTCCCTTCTCAGCTGAGAGCTCCAGCCAGGCACCTGCGTTGGGGCTGTGGACTGTGCTGGGGCCCTGCTGCCCTTTGTGTTAAAATAATCTGCATCCCGAAACTTGCAGAAGCCAAGGAGCTGTTGCTGCTGGAGCAGGTTCCACAAGAAGTGCATATGAACAGACTAGCAAAGTGACTGTCCATGGATCTGCTGCCCCCCTCTCCCTCCATATCGTGCACGGAGATGGCAGAGAGGGTGGGACCCAGACTGTGGAGGTGCAACTCAGGGATGGGCAGGAGCCCAGGTGATAATTTTCCTTCTCTATGGGGATTTGGGGTATCAGGAGCAGAACGGGGACAAGAAGGCTCTTAACGCGTCTTGGTTGCCCTAGGCCTCCATTCCCACCACGGCGTTCACCTCACCGTGTCCATCCAGGGACAGGGGCACAAGCGGGTAGAAGGCATGAGCTGAGCATCAGACCTGCCCAGGAGTAGCTAGGAGCAGGGTCGGCCCACAACATTTTGGCACCTGAGGTGGGGAGCTCAAATGACGCCCCCATGCCCCCTCGCTTGGGCCAAAACTTTGAAAGGTTTCTTGTGCCCTCCTTCCTCCAGCACAGCGCTCCGCCTTCTCTGTGCATCTAGAGCAGAGAGAATACATATCCTCCAGCAGCAGACACAATTTTCTACACTCTGGGTCCTAGTGGCACCTACCCCCCCCCCCCCCCGTCTGGCACCTGAGGTGGCCGCCTCAGTTCCCCTCATGGTAGGGCCAGCCCTGGCTAGGAGGCATCAAAGGGTATGTCTACACTTGCACTCTCTTTGGAGAGAGGGATACAAATGAAGACATTCGAAATTGCAAATGAAGCCAGGATTTAAATATCCCGTGCTTCATTTGCATAATCGCATTATGGCGCTATTTTGAAATTACGCTATTTCGAAATACAAAACTCGGTGTAGATGCGGTTATTTCGGGAGAACACCCTTCTTCCGAAATAACTGTTAAACCTCATTTTATGAGAAATAAGAGTTATTTCAGAAGAAAGGTGTTCTCCCAAAATAACCACATCTACACCGCGTTTTGTATTTTGATATAACGCCATAACGCGATTATGCAAATGAAGCGCAGGATATTTAAATCCCGGCTTCATTTACAATTTTGAACGTCTTCATTTGCATCCCTCTCTCAAAAGAAGGTGCAAGTGTCAACATACCCAAAGGGAACTAGAAAGGAGGAAGCTGTAGTGGCTGTGGGGGAGCGAAGGGGGAATGTTTATACTCACCGTGTTTCCTTTGCAGCCTCAGCAGAAACTGATCACATCTCACTGGGCAGTGCTGGGGCTGTGCTTCTGGAGCCCAAAACTGGGGCAGAGAGACCCTCCTTCACGCACAGCCCCACACCGATGGGTCCTGCCCAGTGGGCTCATTGTAATGGGGAGGTGGGAGCTCAGTCTCCATGGACTATCCAGCCCTTGGGATCTCTGGTGGGACTTCCAGTGAGGGGCTGGGTAGCACCCATGGGGGCAGGGACAAGGGTGTCAGGAGCAGAGCTGGGTGGAAAGGTTCACCCTCAGTATCCACAGACTGCCCCCTCTCCATCCAGGGGAGGGGTGAGGGCAAGTTGGAAGCGTCCTTCACCCACCAGTGCAGCTCCAGATCCCACACTCTGGGGGAAGCAGGAGGCCAAAAGGGGCAGGGTGGTTTCTGCCAATGCTTCAACCCCAGGCCCCCCAGCAGTAGCTAGAAGGCGCTGCAGAGAAGTGAGGAGGGTTGGCTGGATGTGGGGAAGGGAGGGGGGAGATTTTCCACTCACCGCCTCTCCTCTGGGGTCTCTGCAAAACCTGCTGTTAGTGTCCTGGCTGGTGGTGCTGGGTCTGTGCCCCTGGCCCTGAGCCCTCTGTGGGGGTCCAGATCTGGGGCAGAGAGACCCCCCTCCACACACAGCCCCACACTGATGGGCCCTGCCCAGAGGCTCAGTATCGGGGGAGGTGGGAGCTCAGTCTCCATGGCCCGCCCAGCCCTCGCTCTCTCTGCTGGGACTGCCAGTGAGGGGCTGGGTAGTGCCCATGAGGCAAGGACCGTTTCTACGGCCTGGGCTGGGACTGCAGTTGCTGCTGCCGGGGCAGATTCCACAGGACACATCTGTGAATGGGCAGGGGGGTCTGACCCACCCAGGGGGTGACCCTGGGGCACCTCGGGCTCCCTCTTCTGTGCAATTCCAAGCCCCACGGGGAGAGGAGACAGATTCCTGCCACCAGCAACTCCGCGGCAGGAGACGCCGTTACCCGCAGGGGACACCGACGGGGGAAGAAGCGGGAGAGAGGCTGAAAGTGAGGAGAACACAGGGGGTGAGAGCTGTGGGGAGGGGAGGGCGCGGGGGTGCAGGGGTTGGGGGCAGGAGGGGGAACAGGCTTGACTCTATGGATGCTGATGCTGCCTGTCACCTCCCTGCCCCTCGCTGTCCCAAGGCACGTGTGGGAGGCACCGTCCCTGTAGGAATCAGTCGGCAAAAAGTAGATGTGGTGGGTGGAGGACCTGAGCTGGGCCAGGAGGGTGCGGAGTGGCCATGAGCCAGGGCAGGACGGATTCACTCTGCTCCCCCGCGCTAGCTCTGTTGGCACTTAGCCCGAGACACTTTGGCTACATCTACACTGCAGGCTTCTTGTGCAAGAGCATGCGCATACCTCAGAGACAGCGTCCACCTGGCATGGAGGCTCTTGTGCACGAAGGAATCTGAGCACCTGTGCTTGTTCCCTCTGGAGCATCCACACTGGCCTTTTAGCGCAATAGCTGTCGCGCAAAAGGGCCTTGTAGAAGGAGGTTCGCCTGCACTGACAAAAGCCCTCTGTTCTGCCCTTTAGCTGCTGATTTACTTGTGCAAAAGCGCATTTGAGGTGTGGACGGCCATTTTTGCTCAAAAGCCTTGAGGTGCAGATGTAGCCTCAGGGTCTCAGCAGAGGAAGCAGGCTCAGTTTGAGAAGACGCAGGTTCAATTTTTCATCTCCACCAGAGGTTCCCTGGACCCATCCTCGTGTCTAGCGTAGCTCTGCCTGGCCAAGGGGGCGCCTCCTCTCCCACCCCTCTGGTGGCCATTTCTCGGCTACAAGGGCAAGTCCCAGCCTGTGTCTCCAGGTTCTACCCCTGGGCCTGCTGGGTCCCAGCCGACTCACAACAGCCCAGTCCCCGGTCCCAAGGGAAGCTCTGAACCAGAAGTTCCTCCCTCCTAGGCCTGTCTTCAGTTCCCCCTTGTGAGGGCACTCGGTGCCTAAGCCTCCTCCTCTGCGAGTCCAAGTGCCACTTAAGCCCCCTGCCCCCTTCATGGGCATCTAGCTCCCTCCCCAGCCACACAAACCTGACTCTGGCCTCAGTAGCCCCCAGGAGTTAACCCCGTTCCCGCTGCGCTGCTGCCTGGCCACAGCCTGTCCTGAGCGGCACCTCCCACCGCAAACTCTGCCTGGCCCCTCTCACACCCTGAGCCCCCCGCCCTGCCCTGCTGCAGCATTGCTCGCCACCCCCCAGCGCCCCAGCCTGGCTCATCTCCTTGCTTAGCCCCGGTGTCACTAATGAGCTCCTGGCTGCCTGCTCATCATGGAGGCTGGAGCAGAGCTGCGATCCATCTGCTGGGTAAAGAGAAAGGGTTTGAGCAGAGGGTCTCCTGCCCCTCAGGAGAGTGTGCCAAGCACCGAGTCATGGGACAGGCTGGGGGGAACGTCTTAGTCTCTGCTGTTGAAACTCTCTCACTGTGGATCAATAATGAAAGAGAATTGATTGGACGTTGGCTCTTTCCTGTCTCCCTTGCAGGTGTCCTAACCAGAGTCCTTCTCATTCTCCTTCTCTCTGGTCCCAGCCCCCAGTGACTCTCTGGTGGGTGCTGGCCATGAAGTGTAATTTACCTTCGGGAGAAATTCCCATTGGCTCTGTGCTGGGCGCTGCACGAAACACAGGCCTGTCTGGCTCACTCTGAGTCCCACTGCAAGCAGCTCACACTGCTACCACCAGCTCCTGTTTCTCTGATAAGGAGGGGGAGATGCAAACGAAGGCGAGAAGTTCCAAGATACATCAGCCTCCCGCTCTCTGCCCAGGCTGCACCCGCAGGGACAATCTACAGCCCCTTGGGTCTGGGCAGTGACCGGCCAGTCCCCTGAGAACGTTCCCCTCCAGCACCAGCGACAATGAGACTTTGGCTCCATTTAGTTTTGATTCTCGCCTCTCTTGAAGTTGACTAACCCAAGTTCATTAGATTGACGGGAGGAGTGAGGTGATCTCACCTTCTGGAAGACCATCCTGTGGCCCAAGGGAGCATGTGTTGGGGGCTCGTTGGGCCCCCCTTTCTCCTTGGTCTTGGGGTCAGAGGGCTGGAGGCAGGAGCCTTTGGCAGGGGAACAGGGCAGGGAATGTGAGACTCTGTATGTCCGAGAGGAAACTAAGGCAGGATTATTCACAACAGGAGTCCCAACACTGGTTCCTTTTGTTGTTTTAAACCTGCTGCCTATTAATTTCATTTGGTGACCCCTAGTTTTAGTTGGGATTGGTCCTGCCTTGGGCAGGGGGCTGGACTTGATGACTTCCTGAGGTCTCTTCCAGCTCTATGGTTCTATGAGTCTCATTCTTTTATTATGGGAACAGGTAAATAATTTTTCTTCATTCACTTTTTCCACACCAGTCATGATTTTATAGACCTGTATCATACCTCCCCTTAGTCTCTTCTCTAAGGTGAAAAGTCCCAGACTTTTTAATCTCTCTTTATACGGGACCCGTTCCAAACCCCTCATCATTTTTGTTGCCTTTGTCTGAACCTTTTCCAATGCCAAGAGATCTTTTTTGAGATGACGCGACCACATCTGTATGCAGTATTCAAGATGTGGGCATCCCATGGTTTTATACACAGGCAATAAGCTATTTTCTATCTTATTCTCTATCTGTTTTTAATTATTCCCACCACTCTGTTTGCTGTTTTGACTGCCACTGCAAGGGAGTGGATGTTTTCAGAGAACTATCCACAATGACTCCAAGATCTCTCTCTTGAGTAGTTGTAGCTAAGTTAGTCCTCATCATATTGTATGTAGAGTTGGGATTATTTTTTCCAATGTGCATTACTTTGCATTTATCAACAGCTCCCATTGGCTGGTACTCAAGGAGCTGTTGCAGCAAGCATCCCGCACCCCCAACACCCTATCCCAGTCCTCAGCCCCCTCCGCACTGCAAACTCCTTGGCTGCAGCCTGGAGCCCCCTCCTGCACTCTAAAAACATCATCCCAGCCTCAGTGCAGAGCATGCACCTCAGTTGGAGCCTTCATCCCCTCCCGAATCCTTCTTCCTCCCTCAAGCCACACTCCCCCTCTCTGAGCCCCTCATGTTTGGCCAGCACACCCAGAGGCGAGGAGCTCCCAGGAAATCTCATTGGCCCGGGGCCCCCAGAAGAGTTTGTCCGGCTCTGTCTGCACCTGTCGCATTCTCAGCGCCAGTCCATGTATCACCTGGTGCGAGGGGTATCTGGCTTGGCCAATCACCGAGCGAGAACATCTGGGCAGGTTACCTAGATGGGTAAATCCGCTCTCTGCATGTGTTAACAGCACGTGCTGCAAAGAGAGGCCAGACCCGCAGTCCAGACCTTTCCCGGGAGCCTGCCGGACCCAGCGTATTGCATAGCTGCTGAAGGTGAAGCCGGAGGCTTTGCAGGAGAGGCGCAGAGAGTCTCTGGGCTTCTTCACATCCCCTCTGGACTCCACCAAGCTGATCTGGGACCTGGCACCTGGGAACACAGACTGGTTATAAATATTGGTATCCACACAACGGGAATGTAATAGTCTTCCAACTCTGCCATTATTGGGGGGAAGAAAATACCTTCCAAAGCCACTACAGCCAACATTACAGGGAGGAAAAATCATATTAGTCGTGGTGCTGGCGGGGAAAGTTCTCTGGGGACTGGCTGGTCACTGCCCAGATCCAGGGGGCTGTGCATTGTCCCTGTGGGTTTCACCCAGTCTCTGTGAGGGTGTCTACACAGCAACATTAGTTCGGAATAGCTTTGCAAGTGTCTACACAGAAAAACAAGCAAAAAAAGGTTATTTTGAGTTCTGTAAACCTCATTCTAAGAGGAATAGTGCCTATTCCGAAATAGCTATTTTGAAATAGGGGGCTTCCAGCCCTTCCCAGGGTGCTCTGCTGGCCTCTCTGTCTACACTCAGCAAAACTCTTTCCCCCCTCCCCTTGGAGCCCATAAAGCTGCAGACAGGGTTTGAAGCTTGCAGCAGGCCTGACAGCCAAGAGCCTGCAGCTGCTCCTGACTGCTGTTAGCCCCCTACATGAGCCACAGTGACCAGTGTCCAGGAGCCTGCCAGGGGCTGCAAGAGGCGTGCGCCTTCCTGGTCTGGTGCAGAAATCCGGGACCTTATTGAGGTCTGGGGGGATGAGACGAACCTCCAGGTTCCCTGCACCAGACACAGGAATATGGACGTCTATGGCCAGATGGCCGACAGCCTGGAGAGGAAAGGCCACATCCACACCCAAGAACAAATGAAGACGAAAGTAAAAGAGCTCTGCCAGACTTATGCCAGGGCTAAGGAGGGCAGCTCCTGATCTGGGGCAGAGCCCCACACCTGCTGTACTTCAAGGAGCTGGACAGCATCATAGGAGGCGCAATCAAGGACGATAAAGCCATTGCGGAGAAACTAAATGATTTCTTTGCTTCAGTCTTCACGGCTGAGGACGTTGAGGAGATTCCCAAATCTGCACCGTCCTTTGTGGGTGATGAATCTGAGGAACTGTCCCGGATTGAAGTGTCATTAGAGGAGGTTTTGGAACAAATAGAAAAACTTAATGTTAACAAATCTCAGGGACCGGATGGCATTCATCCAAGGGTCCTAAAAGAACTCAAAGGGGAAATTGCTAAACTATTATCTGTGGTTTGTAACCTATCCCTTAAATCAGCTTCCGTACCTAATGACTGGAAGGTAGCCAACGTGATACCAATATTTAAAAAGGGCTCTAGAGGCGATCCGGGCAATTACGGACCGGTAAGTCTAACTTCAGTACCGGGCAAATTAGTCGAAACAATAGTAAAGAATAAAATTGTGAAGCATGTAGAAGAACATAATTTGTTGGACAAAAGTCAACATGGTTTCTGTAAAGGGAAATCCTGTCTTACTAATCTATTAGAGTTCTTTGAAGGGGTTAACAAACATGTGGACAAGGGGGATCCAGTAGATGTAGTATACTTAGATTTTCAGAAAGCCTTTGACAAGGTCCCTCACCAAAGGCTCTTGTGTAAATTACATGGCCATGGGATAAAAGGGAAGGTCCTTTCTTGGATTGAGAACTGGTTAAAAGACAGGAAACAAAGGGTAGGAATAAATGGTAAATTTTCAGAATGGAGAGGGGTAACTAGTGGTGTCCCCCAAGGGTCGGTCCTAGAACCAATCCTGTTCAACTTATTCATAAATGATCTGGAGAAAGGGGTAAGCAGTGAGGTGGTAAAGTTTGCAGATGATACCAAACTGTTTAGGATAGTCAAGACAGAAGCAGACTGTGAGGGACTCCAAGAAGATCTCACCAAACTGAGTGATTGGGCAACAAAATGGCAAATGAAATTTAATGTGGATAAGTGTAAAGTAATGCACATCGGGAAAAATAACCCCAACTATACGTACAGTATGATGGGGGCTAATTTGGCTACGACAAATCAGGGAAGAGATCTTGGAGTTATCGTGGACAGTTCTCTGAAAACTTCCACGCAGTGTGCAGCGGCGGTCCAAAAGGCAAATAGGATGCTCGGAATTCTTAAGAAAGGGATAGAAAATAAGACCCAGAATATATTACTGCCCCTGTATAAAACCATGGTACGCCCACTTCTTGAATACTGTGTACAGAAGTGGTCTCCTCACCTCAAAAAAGATATTTTGACCTTGGAAAGGGTTCAGAAAAGGGCAACTAATATGATTAGGGGTTTGGAACGGGTCCCATATGAGGAGAGGTTAAAGCGACTGGGACTTTTCAGTTTAGAAAAGAGGAGACTGAGGGGGGATATGATAGAGGTCTATAAAATCATGAGTGGTGTGGAGAGGGCCGATAAAGAAAAGTTATTTATTAGTTCCCTAAATAGAAGAACTAGAGGACACCAAATGAAATTAATGGGTAGCAGGTTTAAAACTAATAAAAGAAAGTTCTTCTTCACACAGCGTGTAGTCAGCCTGTGGAACTCCTTGCCAGAGGAGGCTGTGAAGGCTAGGACTATAATAGGGTTTAAAGAGAAGCTAGATAATTTCATGGAGGTTAGATCCATAAAAGGCTATTAGCCAGGGGATAAAATGGTGTCCTTGGCCTCTGTTTGTCAGAGGCTGGAGAGGGATGGCAGGAGACAAATCGCTTGATCATTGTCTTCGGTCCACCCTCTCTGGGGCACCTGGTGCTGGCTAGTGTCGGCAGGCAGGCTACTGGGCTAGATGGACCTTTGGTCTGACCCAGTACGGCCATTCTTATGTTCTTATGAGGCAGGCCAGTCCCTCCCTCCCCCAGTTATTGACTCTGGCCTTGAGATGCCCGTCATCATCCTCGCTGGGGGATGGCAATGAGGAGCAGGAGGACCAGGACCCGGACGAGGCCAGCCTCACCACCCAGGAGCCCTGAAGCCTCCCTGTGGCCATGTCCCAGGCATCGTCCTAGGCTGGGGAAGGAACATCATGTGAGTGCCATCGCTGTCCCTTGATAAAGGGAGGAGAGGGGAGTGCCAGGCAGGGGGGAGCTGGGTGCACCATGCTTGGCCTTTGCTGGCCATGGATCCCTCAGCAACCTGTGTACGTGGGAGCATGTGCCCTGCAACTCTTGGGAATGTGGCCCCAGGAGGCTGCCACAGAGGACCCTTGGTGTGTGGAGAAGCCTGCCATGCTCCTGACCCCAGAGTGGGACACCCTCCCTCCACAAGCCACTGTGAGAAGGAGGTGGACACACACACACACACACACACTCAGCAGTCCCGCACATGGCACACAGGCATGCCCAGTCTTGGGGCAGCCCCCACTCCCGTGGACATCTGGGGCCAGTGGCCAGAGCGCACATGTTCTGGATCCAAGCACATCGCCTACAGCAGAGCTGAGAACTGTCGCTTTTGGCTCACAGGTGCGGGTTGGGCTTCAGGCACTGTGTCCCCGAGGATGACTGACCATCTCTCTTTGTTCTCCACAGCCAGACCAGCTGCAAGTGGTGGGCTGGCTACACCACCCGGGACAGGCTCCCGCACCTGAGGCTTCCACAAGTGCACCCGTTCTACGGACGAATACCAGAGACAGCACCTGGAGGCATTGTGAGCCCTGCACAGGAGCATCGACTGCTGGGTGGAGGAGGGTCTGCAGCTATGGCGGGAGAGCTGGTGGGAGCTGCCTGCACAGGGCCACTCCCTGTGCAATGATGTGAACTCCCTGATGCAGAGCATGCTGCCTCCTCCCCGTCCAGCCTCTGCTCCGCCTCCAGCTGTGGCTCCTCCTTTCCCCCTCCTGCTTCTCCCTCCACATCCTCCCTACCCTTCTGTGGATGCCGAGGCTCCAGCATCAGTGGCGGTGGGATCCACAGAGCCCGGTACCATTCCCAGTCTCAGCCCTGAGCCTCTCCTCCCCCTTCCTCCCCCTTCCAGCTCCCTCCTCCCTCCTCCAAGGATTTCCACACCCCCCCTCATCCACCCTCTCTCCTCCCCTCTCCCAGGTTCTTTCCCCTCTCTCTGACCCCCCAGTTATGTAAAATACAAACCTTTTAGTTTTTCAAAAACAACCGTGTCTTTATTTTTTCAGCATGAAAGGGGGGAGAAGGGGAAAGGGAGGGGTAAGTAGAGGGATGGCATTGAGGGGTGAAGCAGAGAGGTAGCTGTCCAGTATGGAGAGCTTCCAAAGGGCGATGGTGACTCGCTTCTGGAGGGGGATGGCGGGCCTCGTGTGCGTGTCCCATCACCTCAGGGCAGGGGAGAGCTACTCACACAGCTCGAGGAAGGTGTCTGTGACCGTGCGTCAGGCCAGTCTGTTCGTCATTCCCCTTTTTCCCACCGCTACGTCTAGACTGGCGTGAATTTGCACAAATGCTTTTAACGGAAAATTTTCCGTTAAAAGTATTTGCGCAAGAGAGCGTCTAGATTGGCACGGACGCTCTTGCGCAAAAGCACTTTTTGCACAAAAGCGTCCGTGGCCAATCTAGATGCACTTTTGCGCAAGAAAGCCCCGATCGCCATTTTAGCCATCGGGGCTTTTTTGCGCAAAACAAAACTGAGCTGTTTACACTGGCCCTTTTGCGCAAAAGGACTTTTGCCCGAACGGGAGTGTCAAAGTATCTGCGCAAGAAGCACTGATTTCTTACATTAGAACGTCAGTGCTCTTGCACAAATTCAAGCGGCTAGTGTAGACATCTGGCAAGTTTTTGCGCAAAAGCGGCCGCTTTCGCGGAAAAACTGGCCAGTCTAGACACAGCCACCTTTTGATGCTACCCTCCACCCCACCCTGAGTCTCCGTGTCTCGATATCTGTCTCTTTTGGCCCGTTTCAGCCTATGCTTGGAGTAGTCTGACCTGGCACTGCGGCTGGCGTGGCCCTCCGCAGCTCAGCCTCTAGACGACCCTCTGCATGGGTCATGGGGATAGGGGGGCCCGGGCCCACCCCCTCTCACGGGCCCCAGCCCAGGGCCCTAAGGACGCGGACGAGGCTGTAGTCCAGTCCGACTGGCGGGGCTTTCTGCCGTAACACGCCAGTCCACGGGCTTTATCCTTTGCCCGCCCTGGGCTACTTCCTCTCCCTGCTTCTGGCCCCCTGGCAGAAGCACCGTCCCTAGCTTTGGTCCATCTCACCTCCCTGGGTCGGAGTTCCACGGCCGCCCTCTGTCTGGAGCTCTCCTCTCCGTCCCTCTCCTCCCTCCCTCCTACTGCGCTCCCTGATGCTCCCTGTCAGCATCGGGGCCCCGCCCCCAGCGCTCTTTGGCATGCTGACGTCAGGGATGTCAATTCACGACCATTGGCCATTCACCCCACCCCCTGGGTGGCCGTGCCTCCCGGGTTGTTTCTCGTGGCGGGGCTGCTTGGCAGCCGCCGAACAGCCGGCGCACTGCCAGTATCCCACCCACCGAGTCGCCGCACAAGCGGCCATCGGCGGGTCTATAGTGCGGGGCGGTTCCGCCCCGTCACAGTGTCCTTCTTCATTTTGAAGTTCTGGAGCCGTTGTTGGTCTCCCCAGCACTCCAGAATGATGTGGTCCCACCAGTCTGCACTGGTGTCCAGATGCCAGATGTGTCAGGGCACAAGCGTCTGGACTACAGTGGTGGCATCCAGCTCTTGTAACTGCTCCCCTGCTTACCCAGGAAGGTCTCCAAGAAACGCTGGGGGTTGGGTTCCTGCAGAGCCTGGGAGGCAGCCTGCAGAAAGTGCTACATGACTTGCTGCAAAAGATGCAAGAGCTGCAGACTGTGCAGAGGCAGCTCCGGCGCCATAGCAGAGAGCTCTGTGGTGTCCTGAGTCAGGGCCCCCAGAGCAAGGAGAGAAAATGCTTCGCTGTCCCTCAGAGAGGTAGGCAAGCAAGCAGGGAAACCTGAGAAATGACTGTCCAGGAGGGTCCCTTTAAGCACAAGCCTCACATAGCCTCAAGCAGTAGCCACACAAGGTATCTACTGACCTGATGCCCTGCCTGAACCGGTTCTGGGTGGCCTTAAATGTGATTCAGCGTCCAATCAGTGTGGACGTGCTATTTTGAAATAGCTAAGCGCTAGTTGAAATGCATTTCTCTTCCGAAATAGCTTATTCTGAAATAATGCTACTGTGTAGGCATAGCCCAAGGGAATTAGGCATGAAGAGGTTTAATCAGGAAGGCCAAAGTGCAACTGAAGTTGCAGCTAGCAAGGGATGTGAAGGACAAGAAGGGTTTCTACAGGTATGTTAGCAACAAGGAGGAAGTCGGGGGAAATGTGGGGCCCCTACTGAATTGGGAAGGCAGCCTAGTGACAGATGATGTGGGAAAAGCTGAATTACTCAATTTTTTTTGCCTCTGTCTTCACAGACAAGGTCGCCTTATGCTGAAATGAGAACTAGGGTGAGAAACTATGATTTGTAACAACGTCTCTGAGTGCATCAGGCTTTGCTGGTGGGCTTTTGTTTCCTTTTAGCTCAGTATCTTACGTGGATCTGCCTGGTGTCAGCCACAACTACTTAAATCCCTCTTTTTATACTTAATAAAATCACTTTTGTTATTATCAAAGCCAGTGTAAATAAATGTTCCCTAGGGGGAAACAGCAGCTGTGAGTATGTCCCCTTCACTGATGAATGAAGCCAACTTCATGAGTTTTCTCTGTGTAAAACACACATACAGAGTAAGGCGGATTGATGGTGGTGTGGTAGTTTGTGGTTGTTAATGGTTTAAAACTATTTACACTGATTACTATAGTCTCAGAGGGGCTGCCATGTTAGTCTGCAACTTTAAAAACAAGGCACAGTCCTGTAGCACCTTAGAGACTAACAAATGTATAAATAGTATCATGAGCTTTTGTGGGCAAAACCCACTTCCTCAAACTCTGCTCCCCTGAGGAAGTGGGTTGTGGCCATGAAAGCTCATGATGCTTTATGTGTATTAGTTAGTCTCTAAGGAGCTATAGGAGGACGTGTTGTTTTTAAAGAACAGTTATTGACTTGACCACATTGATGGAGCTGATGGGAGGTTGCAGCCCCCAGCCACATTTCACCCTCCTCTTCTCTTCCTATGGCCGTAGCAGAGCAGAGCAGCCAGGGCTCCAGCTGGAGGCAAGATGCTGCCTGTTGGCAGCAGGATATCCTGGGTGCCGAGTGGGGCTGTGCAGGCAAGAGACAAAGAAAAGGGAGGGAAGGGGACATGGGACAGCTGGCAGCCCTGGGACAAGCTCTGGAACCCAGCAGGATTCCACCCTTGCAACACATTTCCTGTGACCACCCTTCAGTGTGGTGTCTAGGGCAGGTTCACTCTGTACCAGCTGCTCCTCATCCCAAAGAGAGGAAGGAAGGTCCAGCTGTTATGGGGCTGTCCATAAACCCTCAGAATGGGGGTTCAACTCCCTGCTGTACCGCAGGCCCCAGGGCACTTTCCCTTCCTTGTTTCCATTCTCCATCTCCACAACTGGGGGGTGTGATGGAACGGAGGAGTGTTGGCCAGCACCGGTGTCTAAAGGGTTCAATTCAAGTAGCTAGCAAGGCTGTTCGCAGGGGGCCAGGAGATCCAATGGGATACAACACTGGAATTGTATACAGATACCTGGTCTGCTCTTCTTTTGTGTCGTCTAAGTTAAGGGCATGAGGGAGCGATATGCAGTAATCAGAATTACCATGCCTACAAGGAATTTGGGGCATGGAAGTGGACTGAACCAGGAAGGGATCATGAGTAAATAAAGGGAAAAGGTGTATTTAGTCATGATCAGGGCATTTTTCTTTGTTTTGGTTGTTTGGATAAAACTTCTCTGTGTGAATCCATGCCCTCCCTGGCCCATTCACTATCTAAGAGCTTTACCCAAAGATGTTCTTTGTGGTTTTAATTTGTTTTACTCAGTTGCTCTGTAACACCCAGCAACCAAGTATGCTTCATTAAGTATTTCTTTTTGTTTTGTTAATAAAATCACCTTTTTTAAGGCGATGATTTGATTCTTGTGTCCTGGGAGATAACAAGAGGTCTGTGTATGTGCCTGCTAGCCTGAGAGGTCAGCTATCAGAGATACAGTTTGTTTTCTCCACTTTTTGTTTCTTTTTTCAGGCATTCTTATGGCAGAGGATCTTGGGGAACCCCTGGGGAAGGAAATCCAAGTGCTTCCTTCCTGGGTTCAAGAAGAAAGGGGTTTCACTTGGTGGTGAATCTGTGACTCTGGGTAGTTATGGTGTAGGACAGGGTTTCCCAACCTAAGGGTCGGGACCCAAATATGGGTCGCCATGTACATTTCAAAAGGGTCACCAAGAGTCCTCCAGGTGGCTCTGCCCCTCCTCCTCCTCCCATTTTTGAATTGCCTTGGGTCACCAAGTCTTCCTGAATTGTCGGAATGGGTCCTCATCTGGAAAAGGTTGGGAACCGCTGGTGTAGGAGAAAGAAAGAGCCTGAAGCATGGGCCTGGTGCCTGAACCAAAGTTAGCAAGAGTTATACTGCGAGTAATAGACAGGCTATGGCAAAAGTAGATGTTTGCCCTTAGAGGTAGAATGTTTCTTGTAAATCTAACCGAAATCACCCTTGCCACAGATTACACCCATTATGCCTTAACTTCAGTGGGCATAGAGAACAGTGGATCACCATCCTCTTTATACTATTGGCTTAGAAGATGGTCATCATGTCCCCCCTCAGCCATGTCACCTCCAGACTGAACATGCTCCTCTGGACCCTCCCCAATTTGCCCACATGTTTCTACACAACTGGACACACCACTCCAGCTGTGGCCTCACCAGTGCAGAGTAGAGCAGGACCATTATCTCCCATGTCTCTTCTTGTTCATACACCCAAGAATGCCAGTAACCTCCTTCTCAGCAGCAGCATCCATGCACCCCTCCCTCTCACCATTTCTCTTTCCTCCCCCAGCAGGGCTCAGAAGTCACCTATGTGTTCTTAGCTCTCCCAGCCTCACAGGCCCACATGACCCAGTTGAAAAACAAAGTCATGCCTGCTGAAGATGAACACGTGCTGTACAGCGAGGTGGTGACAACCTGCACTCAGAAAGCAGCTAAATAAGAGGGGAATCCCTCTCTCTGTTCCTTTGCATCTTCTCCCCCTCCTCAGACATTCACATCCTGAACCCTTTATACCCCAACAGCCCTTGTATGGAATGTAGCAAAGGGCTCACCCAAGTCACTGCTGTCAGAATTTTTAGCCAGCCAGCTTCGCGGCAGGTATAATGGAAAACTGGTAACCCTTGGTCATGCAAATAACTGTGTGATGTGTGCATGGGTTGTGTAGACAGGGCTGTGCATGTAGCTGGAAATATGTTCTGAAGATTCTTGAGAGGCAAACCAGCCTTATTCACACGAATGTGGATTTATGAGTTTATGTGGATCAAGTGAACTGGCAGCTAAGAAACACAACATGGCTTGTGTGCTGCTTTCATTTCTGAGGCCAGCTCTTGTCTAGGCTGCAGGGACTAGCTAAGAACTGACAGCCTCATAACTGGAGACTAGGCTAAGTCCCCTGGGTTTTAGTTTTGTTCTATATCAGGATGGGTATGTCTACACTACAAAGTTAATTTGAAATAACAGCAGCTATTTCGAATTAACTTTAATAGTGTCTACACAGGCAAACTGCTATTTTGAAATAAATTCTAAATAGTGGAGCCCTTATTTCGAATTTGGTAAACCTCATTCTACAAGGAGTAATGCCAAATTCGAAATAGCTATTTCGAATTGAGTGCTGTGTAGACACTTAATTCAAAATAGGGGGCCTCCAGCCCTTCCCAGGGAGCCCTGGTGGCCACGCTGGGCACAGCCAGGAAAGCTTACTCTCCTCTCCCCCAGCCCTGGAGACATTAAAGGGGTTAGACCCTGGCCACAGTGCCTGTGCCAGCTCCAAGCCTGCCAGCCCAGAGCCAGTGGCCCCAAAACATGAGCCAACAAGCCACTGGCAGCCAGCCCTCCACCGCTCCCCAGGAGCAGTCTACCAGCTCCCAGGAGCCTGACAGGGGTTGGAGAAGGTGGGCGCCTTCCTGATTCAGGGTGGAGATCATGGACCTTCTTCAGGTTTGGGGGGAATGCCCCCAATGTCCATGAGCTCCACACTAGACAGAGGAATGTGGCCGTCTATGGCAGGATAGCTGCCAGACTGGCCACCAAAGGCCACATACGAACCCAGGAGCAGGTTAGCATGAAAGTCAAGTTGGTCCAGCGTGAGCCCCAACCCTGAGCCCTGAGCTTCCGCTCCCCCTTCTTCCCCTTGCTTCCCCCTTCCAGCTCCTGCCTCCCAGGTTTCCCCCTCCCCTCTTCCACCCTCTCTCTTCCCCTCTCCCACCTCCTTTTCCCAGTCTCCCCAGAGGTTCATTCCCCCCCCCCAGTTTTGTTCAATAAACCCAGTTTCTATTTTTGAACATATGTGTCTTTTGTTTGAAATCAGGAAGGGGGGCTAGGGAGGGGGAAGTGGAAGGACGTGAGGGAGGAATGGGGCACAAGCCCCTGGTGGGGAGGACCAGGGAGACTCTGAGGGCTCCTCGGGGTGGACGCTCTCCCTCAGGGCTTCCTGGATCCCGACAGCCCCCCGATGGACCCCCCCGGATGGAATCCTGCAGCAAGTGCAGCCGGGCTGATGGCAACGACCCCACGAGATGCACCAGCATGCCCAGGGGCAGCTCTGGCTCCATGTAGCCGAGTGCTGTGGTGTCCCGAGTGCGGGCACTCAGGGCACTCCAAGACAGGACTGCTTTGCTGTCCCTCATCAAGGTAGACAAGCAAGCGGGGAACCCTGAGAATTGTCTGTCCGGGGTGGGGGTAGGGTCCCTTTAAGCACGGAGCTCAGTTAGCCTCAGGCAGCAGCCCCACACACTAAGTCCTAACCTGATGCCCTGCTGGTACTGGTTCCGGCCAGCCTTAACTTCAGTTCAGGTTCCACTCAGTGTGGATGTGCTATTTTGAAATAGCAAAACGCTATTTTGAAATAGTTTTTGTGTCTAGATGCATTATTTCAAATTAGCTTAATTCGAATTAACTATTTTGAATTAAGTTAAAGCGAAATAGCACTGTAGTGTAGACATACCCTATTAGAGTTACAAGAACGTGTTTAATGTTTAGAGTCTACAAAATGTGTGTGTGTTGCTGCCTGCAATAAACTCACTGATCATGTCCATACCCCATGTTATCAGGTGATATTTAAGTGTTTGTTCTTTAACTGTAAACACCCACACAGTCCAGAGAGAAGCGTGACCAAGTGTGAAAAACAAGTTTGCCACAGGAGGGGTTATTTCCTGCCCAGTGAAAGAAAGCCCCTAGACATCAGGCAAACAATTGTGAAACATCAGAGGACAAAACACTTTGCTGTTTGCTCTCCAGACCCATGAGCTGGAGATGAGCAGGTAACTTGTCCCGTCCTCCTGATCTCTGCAGAAAAGGAATAAAAATCCCTGACAAGAAGAAACTAGTTTTTAGCCGTTTGAATTTTGAAGGGCTAGAGACTCTGAACTGAAGGCAGAGATCACCAGGGCTGCCTCCTCTTTCTACCCAGAGAGAGTTTTGATTAGACAAAAGTCTCCTTCATTCCTCAGAGTCAGGTGGTGACTCATTGCTGTATATTTGTTTGCTTGTTTTAACCTGCAGATCACTCGCTTATTCCTTTTTCCTAGTTAATAAACCATTAGAGGGTTTCTCACAGCACTGGCTACTGGTGTGGTCTTTGTAGGATCTAGGGAACCAAATGATCTGGGGTAAGTGACTGGTGTTTAGGGCCTGGAAGCAACCAACATGTGATGTGATTTTTGGTGTCAGTGACCAATGTCCCTAGTTCCAGTGTGTCTGGGGGGCAAGATGGACTAGAGAGCCGAAAGGGAATAGCTGTGACTCCATGATTAGGCTGTTACAACGACCCAGGAGTTCACATTTTGATACTGGCTTAGAGAAATCTCCTAGAACCCAACAGTAGTTTGGGCCAGTGTCTGCCCTGGTTGTGACAGTTGCTCTGAGGTTAGGACCCATGGTCATGAGCCGCTTCAGACAGAGTGAAAGGCCCACAGTAGCACATTTTCATGTAAGGAAAAGGGACTGTGATGAATGGGAGGGACACTGCCCTGTTCTGGGTATCCCAGTCACTCAGTGACCTAAATTGCCTGTAAGGGTTAAACCTACCTACAGTGGTGTAGCCGATTGAGTCAGCAGGAGGCCAGGCTGACTCACAGGAAGCCCCCATGAGCCTTAATGGTCGGATGTCTGCTAATTAGCAGTTCAGGGCCAGGCAGTAAACCAGCCGTTAACCAGTGGTCCGGCAGGCTGCCCCACAGTTCGGGAGCCCAGGCCCTGAGTCAGGGCAAAACCACAACTAAACACTGAGACAGTGGTCTTAGGGCTTCACCACCGGTCATGAGCCCAGGTCCAGAGTCAGGGCAAGGGGGCAAACACCCAGGGAAAGTGTAGGGTGATTCCCTGGCACAGGCCTGTTCACAGGTTGAGAGAAGCAGGATTAAGTGTGAGCCATGAGTTTGACAGGGGAGGGGCTGTTACCTGCCCAGAGGAAAAGGCCCCAGACATCAGACAAACAATTGTGAAACCATGGAGGAGAAAACACTTTGTTGATTGCTGCCCATGAACTGGAGATGAGCATGTGAACTTGTCACCTCCTCTTCACCTCTGGGGGGGAAGGAATAAAAATAATAAGCTAATTAACCATGCCCAGGGACCACCAGACATCTTCCTTGAAGTGGGACCTGGCAGCATCTCAGGAGGTGAAATCTTTGTTTTCATTTTTTTCACGTTCTTTGGAAATCACGCCCCTGACCAAAGTCAGTTCTGTCACCCCGAACACACCTTTCTCCTCAGCTCACTTGAGGTTTGCAGCTCTAGCTGCATCCAGGGCTTCTTGAGGGGTGTGATCATGCCCCACTTTCCCTGAGCCCCAGATGATGGTGTCACCCACGGACGTGTCCGCCCCATTAAGATGTGGAGCTCTCCTGGTTCTCAAGCTCTGCCTGAGGGAAAGCCTAAGAGAAGGTGTTTTCCAGCCAAGGGGTTAAATGTGCATTATCTTGAGCGCCCTCCAGTTAATTTCAGCTGCCAGAATTCTGAGGATGGATCCAAGGTGCTGAGATCTGGGGCATTTGCAAACTGAGCTGAGATCTCTTCTCTGGTGGTGGTTTCAAATGTTCTCTTTTGAGAGAAGTAAGGAGGTCTCCTGGGGCTCAGGAGATGTGTGGCTGGCTGTTGTTTTCTCCGTGTTGACGAGGGAGCTCACCCTTTCCATCGGATCCTCACCACTTTGCATGACTTGCATTGCTTCCATCCTCACAGGCTCAGCCTGGAATGTATTGCGGAGAGCAAATGGCACTTTCCCCAGGGATGGACACTGGCTTATCCGAATTGTATGGTCACCCAGCAAGCAGCCCAGCACTTGAAACAGGGGATGATGTTCTTGAATGAGAGCCTCAGAGAGCTCCAAGTAATCTTCTAGGGAGAGCACCTGCTCTCTAGAGTGAGTTTCTCACGTGCAGCCATGAATGGGAGCCAACACACGGGTATTTTTAAGGCTGATGCTAGTTACCAATGTCCCACCCCCGTCACTGCTGTGTTTGTTCCACAGTAACCACGTCCCTGTGTTTGCCTGGGGCCCCTTTAGGTTTTACTTTCACTTTCTCTTCATCTGACTCAGACAGAATGTGAACCTGAGCTCCTGGGGCCAGTGTCAATTGGAGAAATTTTCCAGTCTCTGCCCTGGGCCGTGTCCAGTCCCGCTCCTCAGGCCTGCTAGATTCCAGTGTGTCTGTGAGAAACCTCCCAGCTGGACTGTCTGTCACTGGGAGCACTTGACTTTCTGGGTTTGGGATCCGCAGCATTGAGCAAAGTTTTTGTTTTCCCCTTATTCATGACAGAATTTCCCAGGGGGAATGCAGCGTTTGGGCCCAGGGGTGATCCACACTCTCCACACCTGGTTTCACAGGCAGTTTTAATTTTCAGAGGAAGTTGGACCCTCTTGGGTTGGATCTATTCTAGCTACATTCACTGGTACGTAGCACACGGGAAACCCCTTCTGGTGAATCCAACTCTGGCTTGTGCTGTCACAGTGTCTGCTGCCCTGCATGTCTGGGGAGCATGTTCTGCAGTGAAATCTCCTGCATGGAGCCTTTTCTCTTTTCACACATTGTTAATACCACACGTGGGTCTGCCTCTGGCCAGAGGCTCCGTCTGTTCACCAACATTTTTCTTCACTCTGTGCTTTATTGCTCCATGATGCCATCAGATGTTCGCAGGCCTTTAGAAAATGGTGTCTCTCACGGGCTCATTCCTTTTTGACTAGCTATTCTCTTGAAATTTAGTCAGTATCTGACTTCCTGCTTTCACTTTGATCACACTTAAAATTGTTGTAAATGTCCAAAGCTTTCTGCCCCCCGACATTTTGTCTCCTCTGTGCCTGTGAGTGATAAATTCAATTCAAATGCATGTAGGATTTGGGGTTTTTTTTCAGTTCTCTGCTGCATTGTCTGACAGTGTCAGACTTGATGGAGGTTGCACATTTAGCTTTTTTGTGGTCAAGCTATTTGTGCTCACACAGTACATGCACAAGTATAATGCATGGGAGCGGTACTACCTTATTCTAGACATCCTAGACATTTGGTTAATGAAATTGCCTGCAAAGGGTTAAGCCAAGAGACAGGGGATATCCAGGGAGCCAGGAGAGAGAATGGAAAGACAGTGAGAGATTTGAATAGAAAACCGTGTTCCTCCTGCTTTAGTTTTTATGTGAATTCAGAGCAGGAGCTGGGCAAGAAATGGACTAAGCCAGGAGTTTTCTGCAATGTCAGTGTCTAAGGAAAGGCTAAACCTTGGAACCACAGATGTGAGTAGAAATGGGAATGTTTAAGGAGACACAACCATGTTACTTTTTAATTTTGTGGTATGGTTCAACTCCTCTGTGTTTAGCCCATGTGACCCCGGATACTAACTGATTTCCAGGGAAGCAATATCTGTGTTTTTAAACTGCCTTTTTTTAGTTGCCCTGTAACACATAGCAACCAAGTCTGTCTTCTTTGTTTTGTTAATAAAATCACCTTTTAAGGACTGTGATCTGATTCCTGTGCCCTAAAAGGCAGGGGGTTCTGTGTGAACATGCCTGAAATGGAAGGTCACCTATTAAGAAATTACTCTTTGATTTCATGAACCCTTTTAGTTCTATACTTCTATGAGCTTATGAAACAGAATGGAGGTTTTAACACAAGACACTAGAGAGCATCTGTGGTGATCTGCTGGGCCTGGGTTCTCCACCCCAGCATCCAGGGCACATCTCTAAACACTTCTATTCCCTTAGGAGGGACAGTCTTCATTTTAATCTTCTGTGAACACACTCAGTTACCCTCTGTTGCAGCTTGTGGCTTATTCTGGGTCTTGGAGCTGGCAGTGGGTGGCTCCTTCATCCTCATGAATATCCTCATCTCCCTCATTGCCCACTGCTCCTCCTATAGCCAGGGAACTGTCTAGTTCTGTGAAGGGGCCCTTCAGTCTGTGCTTTGGATTCCCCCACAAGGTGATTCCTTTGGGCTAGAAACACCGGTCTCAGCCTGGAGGAGGAGATCCAGGCCTGAGAAACATCCACAGGGTCTGAAGGGGCTTTGGGCACCACCAACACTTCCGTGACCAATTAAAATGCAGCCATGTACTGGGAGGGGTACAGCTGCTGTGTCACAGCCCTGTGGTAATTGTGCTGTTGAAGATGGAGCTTTTGAGCTGGGTCACATTAAAGAATGTCCCTGGTGGGGAACCACCCTCCTCCCCCGCACCCAAAGGCCAGTAAACTAACCTCTGGTCAGCACAACTCTCCATCCCTCCCTGGGCTCCATAATCTGTAGCCCCATTCACACTCACCTGGGCTCTGCAGGGTCATCATCTGGTCCTGAACAGACCAATGAGTCTGAAGACTTTCTCCCAAACTCAGCAGCACTTCTCCTCCATCTGTTGGAGGATCCTGTCCACCATTCCTAGGGGCGGACCCAGAGTACTGTGGTGAGAAGCTAAGATCTTAGATGCCTCTGAGCTTCCTTAGATGCTTTTCTACCTTGGATTTCCTCTGGATTCTTACCCATGGCCCTCCCCAGGGCCCTGCACAGTGCTTCTCTCCTCAGCACTTTCCCAGCCAGGCTCCATCTCCAGCTGGGCATGGCCCAGCCTCCAGCTCCTGTTTCTCAGAGTGGGGTCAGCCCCATCCCACGGGGTCAGGGTTTGGGGACTGGAAACCCTCCCCAGCCCTGTCACTCACTGTCTGTGCCAAAGTTCCCTGCAGCCCAGCAGAACTTCCCAATGTTATTTTTAAACACACTGCAGGGCCCCATCTGGATCTCGGCCTGGCTGGAGAGTTGTCACAAATCCCCCACTGGGGTCAGTGTGTTGCATCTCCTGCAGTCGATGGGGCCTGGCATAAACTAGAGGAACTGAGCTGAGTTTCCTTTACCTCAACTGCATCCCTGGCCTAACCCCAGAGCTGTCAGTCACTAGGGGCTGCTGGTTTAGCTCCTCCCCCAGTATCAGCAGTGGGAAATCGGCAGCTGTCTCTCCCACGCCCTGCGCAGCGAGCACCGAATTCGGTTACGCTGCCAAGCAGAGCGGTGACCACACCTGAGGCTGTGAATTCCTCTGCCTGCGTCACAGGCAAGGGTCCAATCCCCTGCTCTGGCCAAACGGGGCCAGTAGCTGAGCTGAGAACCCAGCTCCCAGCACGGAGCGACCGTCTCAGCATGGCCCTGCCTCTGCTCCTGCCTCTGCTGGGTAAGTGCCCTGCCTTGGCCCCTGGCCCCCTATTGTGAGTCTGTCTGGAGACTCCCCCTTTGCTTCCCACATCCCTCCCTTCTCCTGCTCCCCCAGCCCCTCCCCAGATCTCTCACCCCCTCTCTGCTCTTCTCTAACAGCCTCACTCCAGAGTCTCCCCAGCTTGGTGACCTCTGCAGGTAACGGCGCCTCCTGACCTTGCTGAGTTGCTTGTGGAGGGTTGGGAGGACTCAGACAGTGGGGGTGGGACTCCCCTGCCTCTCATATGGGGGTGTTTGAAATTGCAGGTAAGGGGGATACCCAGGGGCTCCCATGTCACCCCTTGGGTGGGTCCAGCTGCCCGTTCACAGCTGTCTCCCATGGATCCTGCAGCTGCAGCTCCAGTCCAGAGCCACGCCCATGGGGGCAGAAGAGCAGGCCCAGATAATGGCTACTTGGGGTATCGCCTTGGTGGGACCCTCCACAGGCCATAGGGGAGAAGATGCCCCAGCACCTGTGTGTACTGGAGACGTGATGCCAAAGGAGAAACATCATCTAGGAGCAGCGGCTCCATCTCCATCACAGTGACAGGTGAGCCCTTTTCCTGCCGTTTGGTGGGTGGGTCACTGGGAATCTCAGGCCCATCCCAACATGTCAGCTTTGCCCCTCCTTGTATCTCAAACACTTCATAGCAGCACTAGTCAGAGAGAAAAGGAAGGAAAACCTGCAACCCCTGTGAGCTGAGGGAACTGGTGGCACCTTCCTTCACTCCCCAAATCCATCCCTTAGATGCAGCTTGAAAGACAGAAAATCATTTATTGCGTCCTGATTTTATATTGAATTGTGAAGGGCCAGGTATTGCCACAGCATCTGAGCATCCCTGCAAGCAACTGGCTCCATGTCACGGGTGGAGAGTGAAGTGTGAGAGCCACAATAGTAACAGGACTGAGGTGGCCAATTCCCCTGGGGTCCAAGCTCAAACAGGAAGTGGGGGGCAGAGCAGAGAAGCTGAGTTTCCCCTTGTCCCAAGCAAGAACTCTGGTCTCCGGGCCCAACTCCTTCTGGGGTTGTTGGGGTGAGTTGTTAGGGTTGGGGCCGTGGGGCTGGGTCATGGCTATACAACAGAACGGAGGTGAGAGATGCACACTAAGGTAATTGGCTGTTGTGAGGGTCAAGGTTAAGGAAGGAGTAAAACAATTTCAAACATTCAGGAATCTTCATGGGTCTACACAGCAAAAATACTCACATATATACATACATACAGAGACAGTTTTTATCTGTTTTCACCCGGCGCCGCAGACTCACACACGTACTGGAATCAACAGACACAAAGCTGAGTTTGGTTTCTGCTCTCTCAGGGTCACACACTGTAGGAGTCATTCACTCTTGCTGCTCCCCACTTCAGCTCCGTTCTCCTCTGATTCTGTTTTAGTTCCAAAGCCTCTGACAAGCACCGAGGGATCTGCGCCCAGAGAACACGCCAGAAACACGAATCCCGGTCATCACAATAAGCGACCCAAAGCCCCAGGTGCTGGAGTGGAGCAGGCGGAACAGGTAGCGGGAATGGATTGAGAGAGTCAAACTCCCAGCGCGGTTCAGCTGCCTTGAAACTGCCCAGCCGGATTCTTGTACCCAGTCCTGAGATGCAGCTTCCTGTCAGGGGCGGGGCAGGCAGAGAACAGTCTCAAAGGGAAGCTGCCCGGGGTTTGTTTCGGCAGGAGAAAGGGCTGAGATTTGGTCATCCCTTCCCCATCACTCCCAACCGCCACAGACTCACAGAAACGTAGGGCAGGGCCGAGACAGCAAGTCTTCCAGTGTTACCCGCTATGCGGAGGTAGGATTAATTAAACCTTCAGTGCACACTGAGAACAGCCGGTCACTGTCCTCTTTGTAACAATGTCTCAGAAGGGTTGTTTGTCCCCTGCTATCTCATCTTCTGACTGAACAGGCCCCATTTGTGCACCTGTCACATGGGTCATATTGTGTAAACATCTGGTCAGTTTGGTTGCTTTCCTCTGCGCTCTGTGCAGTTTGTCCCCATTTTTCTTCAAGTGCAATGCCCATGCCTGGACGGGGGCCCACCTGAACCCTCCCCAGTGTCAAATTCTGAGAGAGAATTTACTTGACTGCCTGATACACAACACTCCCATTCATAGTTAGCAGAGAGACATGAGACTTTTTCCCAGCAACTTCATTCTGTTGAACTAAACACAATTAGGGCTCCTTTTCTACAGTGCTCCTGCTATGCCTAGAAAACTCAATTTTTAAAGATGTTTTTAATTTTTCTTTCCTACCTGGAGATCTTTCCACCTCGTAGATGGTATCGGGGCAATTCTCCAATTTTTCTAAGGTCACTCTCACTCTGTCCTCCAATGTCCTTGTAACCCTGATTTCATAGAGATCCTTCCCAGTGCATCATTCAAGCACTGAGTGCCCAGGCACCCCTCCCCCTCACTGTTTCGCTGTCCTCCCCCACCAGGGCTCAGAAGTTGCCTACACACACATTGAGTTCTCGGCCTCGGCCTCTCGCACGAGTCAGTGGAAGAACAGAGCCCAGCCTGTTGCAGAGGCACATGTGCTGTACAGCGAGGTGGTGACAAGCCCACCCGGAAGGCAGCCAGATGAGGAAGGAGACACTGTCTGCATCTCCCTGCGTCTCTTCTCCCTCCCATGGACCCCTATATCCTTAACCCTTCACACCCCAACAGCCCTTGTGAGCCATGTGGCAAAGGCAAACCCATGTCACTGCTGTCAGAATATGAAGCTGTCATGTCAGGGATCATGTGAAACCTGCCGACCCCGGTGCTGGCTGTCCCTGTGTGCTGTGTGTACAGGGTGTGTATAAAGAGTTATGTGTGTGTGCTGGGAATGTGCTGTGGGTGCAGCTGATACACAAGATGGCCCCAGAGAAGGCAATGTGGCTTGATGAGTGTACATGGGTCAAGCTGACAGAAGAGAAGTAAAACTGGCCAGGGTGTGATGCTGGCACGTCCGATCCCTGTTCTTGCCCTGGCTGCAGGGATTAGCTAAGAACTGACAAGCTCACAGCTGGAGACTGGACCAGGGCACCTGGGGCTGGTTTGCTCTGTAGACTTACAAGAATGTCTTTAGTGTTTAAACTTTGTGAGATGTTTGTGTATTAGTGTCTCCACTGATAATGGCCATGCCCCACGTCCCAAGGTTATTTATAAATGTTTGGGGGGAGGGATAGCTTAGTGGTTTGCGTGTTGGCCTGTTAAACCTAGGGTTATGAGATCAGTCCTTGAAAAGGCCATTTGGGGCAGAAATCTGTCAGGGCCAGTACTTGGTCCTGCTGTGATGGCAGGGTACTAGACTTAATCACATTTCAAGGTCCTTTCCAGTCCTAGGAGCTAGGCAATCTCCATTCACATTGACACTGTGAACCCCCACACAGCCACAGGATGCAGTGTGAAGTACAGAACTAGTTTGACACAGGAGGGGCAATTTCCTGCCCAGTGTAAGAAGGACCCCAGACAGCAGTCAAACAATTGTGCAACATCAGAGGAGAAAACACATGGCTGATTGCTACCCCAACCCATGAACTGGAGACAAACGTGTGAACTTGTCACCACCTCTTGCCCCGGGAAGAAGTTATTCCCACACGCAGCCAGTCCTGAAACTGGTGTCACCTCCTTTGACACTACAATGAATGGGAGGCTGGAATTGGTGGTTTTCTTAAGGCTGATGCTAGTTACCAATGCCCCACCCCCGCCCCTGCTGTGTTTGTTCCACAATAACCACGTCTCCGTATTTGCCTGGGGCCCCTTTAGGTTTTACTTTCTATTTTTCATCATCTGGCTCAGAGGGAATGTGCAGCTGAGCCCCTGGGGCCAGTGTCCGTGGGAGAAGCAGGGGCCGTAACAAGGGCGAGGGGAGTGAGGCACTTGCCTCAGATGCACAGCTGAGGGGGCGTAGAAAAATAACATAGAAAACTACTTATTTTAAGACAGCGCCGCTTCCCTCCCCTGCCCATTAGCATCGGCCGGCCCACAGTTTACATGTCAGGCTGCACGTTGGCGCTCTACAATCCAACAGTCACCAGCCCTGGTGGCCACCCAGCGCGTCAGCTGCTTCCGAGAAGTGCGGGAGGCCAGGTACCTGGTCAGCCGCACTAAGCAATACCTAAAGGTGCCCTTGCGCAGTTCCCAGGTGCCGGGCTGGGGGAGAAGGGGCTCAGATTGCCCTGCACAGGGGCAGAGGTGCAGGGGGTGAGGTGGGGGTGTCAGGCTGGGAGCCAGGACTGCTGGGTCTTGTCTCACCTCTGCCAGGGGAGAGGTTCTAGGTCTTTGGGGTATGTGATTAGAGCTGGGGGTCTGGGAGCTATGATGCCTGGGTTCTATGGGTCAGGGTCCAGGCCCGTAGCCTGTTGGAATCATGATTTCCCCTCCAAAAACTGGAGCCCATGCTGCTGAGCCTCCTGTGCCAAGTGCTTTGAATGTGCTACACAAACCAAGGGGACAAGGCAGTGACTGTGGCTTCTTGCGAAAGAAGTTTTAGTAAACTAAAATTAATTAAGAATGACCTTCGAGCATCCACGTATGAGGACAGGTTATCAGATATGTCCATCTTATCAATAGAACACAAGTTAGCAAATAATAATTTCCACACAATTTTTGATGAATTATCCTAATTAAAAGAGCACAAAAATTATACACAAATACCTAACAGCACCTCACATGGTGATATTTTATAATTATATGTATATATGTATTAATGGATTGTTTATGCAGATCTCATAACTATAATAAATAAATGTTGTGTTGTTATTATTATTGTTATTATTATTATTAATATTAATAGTAATAGTAATAATATATTTCCCCCCTTTTTCTACAAAATAACTACTATAAATATATACGCCTGAGGGGGTGCGATTTTATATTCTTCCCTCAGATGCACACTTAGCTAGTTACGGTGCTGGGGAGAAATGTTCCAGTCTGTGCCCTAGGCCGGGTCCAGTCCCACTCCTCAGGCCTGCTCGATCCCAGTGTGTCTGTGAGACACTCCTCAGCAGATTGCCACTGAGAGCACTTGGCTGTTCTGTGTTTGGGATCTGCCACGTTGTGCAAACTGATCATTTCCCCTTATTTGTGATAGAATTTCCCAAAGGGAATGCAGAGTTTGGGCCCAGGCAGTGAGCCACAACTTCCACAGAACTGTCTGCACCCTGTTTCACAGGCAGTGTTATTTTTCATGGCAAGTGGGACACCCTTGGATTGGATCTATTCTAGCTGCATTCACTGGTACGTAGCACATGGAAAACCCCTTCTGAATCCAACTCTTTAGCTTGTGCTGTCACAGAGTGTGCTGCCTGCACGTCTGGAGAGCATGTTCTGCAGTGAAATCTCCTGCACAGAGCCGTTTCTGTTTTCACACACTCTCATTAATACCACACGTGGGTCTGTCTCTGACCAGAAGCTCTGTCTGCTCACCGAAAGTCACAGCTCTGCTGAGTTTCCTGCATTCTGGGCTACATTGCTCCATGATGTCATCTGTTTTTTGCACACCTGTAGACAATTGTGTCTCTCAAAGGGCTCGTTCCTTTCTGACTTGCCATTTTCTTCCTATTTAGTCAGTATCTGACTTCCTGCTTTCACTTTCCTCACACTTAAAATTGTTATAAATGTCCAAAGCTTTCTGCCCCCCGACATTTTGTCTCCTGTATTCCTATGACTGCTACAGTCAATTGAAATTTTTTTGCTTTCTTTTTTAATTCTCTACTGCATTGTCTGACAGTGTCAGACTTGGAGGCTGCATTTTTGGCTTTTTTGCTTTTTTAATTTGGTCACACTATTTGTGCTCACACAATACATGCACAGGTGTGATGGATGGGAGCCCTACTACCCTACTCCAGACATCCTAGACATCCAGAAATGCCTGTAAGGGGTTACGCCAAGTGACAGGGGTATCCAGAAATGTTGGCAGAGAGCCAGGGAGACAATGGCAAGAGAGTGAAAGATTTGAGTAGAAAATCATGTTCCTCCTGCGTGAGTTTTTGTGAGAGTTCAGAGCAGGAGTTGGGCAAGAGATAAACTAAGCCATGATTTTTCAGCGATGAACATGGCTAAGGAAAAACTCAACCTTGGAACAACAGATGTGAGGAGAAGAGGGAATGTTCAGTTAGATGGGATCTGGTTATTTTTTTATTTTGGGTTTTGATTAAACTCCTCTGCGCTTAGGCCATGTGCCCCCCACCACACTGTAACTGAATCCCTGGCAAGCAATGACCAATGCTTTTAATCTGCCTTTTTTTTAGTTGCTCTGTAACACCTAATATGCATGCATGCTTTACCAAGTCTGTCTTCTTTGTTTTGTTAATAAAAATCACCGTTTAAGGACTTTGATCTGATTCCTGTGTCCTAGAAGTCATGGGGTTCCATGGGAATGTGCCTGAAATGGAAGATCACCTATTAAGAAATTACACTTTGATTTTATGTCCTGAGGAAGGTTTAAAGAGCTTGGGGTTACCCCATAGTAAGAAGTTCACAAGTGAGTCATCTCAAGGGGTTTTGCAGTTGTTGGTTGCAACTTTCCCCACAGAAGGTCGGGGAATCCGTGACCTAACAATGTTTTTGTAAACAGAACCTTCATGGCAGGGGATTTCAGGTTTCTTGTGGGCTCCCAACTTCTGCACTCGACGTGCCAGAGCAGGGAGCAGCGCTGACAGCAAGCCTTTGCTCTTCTCGCTTTGCAGCTCCCCTTTCGGGAGTTCTATTCACAGTCATGTCAGTTTTGCTCTTATTCACAGCTTCTGACACCCTGTCATGATCTTGGGGTTCATTCAATAACAAACCAGCCAATAAATAAATGGCCTAGGGAGATTGTGGAATCTTTATCACTGGGGATATTTAAGAGCAGGCTAGACAGACACCTGTCAGGGATGATGTAAATGGTGCTTGGTCCTGCCATGAGGGCAGAGGATGGGACTTGATGACCTCTTGAGGTCCCTGCCAGTTCTCTATTTCTATGAGCTTATGAAATGGAATGGAGGTTTTAAAACAGGATTCTTGAGAGCATCTGTGGTGATCTGCTAGACACAGCTACCCTAGGTTCTCCACCCCAGCATCCAGGGCACATCCCTAAACTCCTCCATTCCCATAGGAGGGAGTGACTTTACATTTAATCTTCCACAAACACATTCAGTTACCCTCTCTTACAGATCGCGGCTTCCTCTGGATCTTGGAGCTAGCAGTGGGTGGCTCCTTCTTCCTCATCAGTATCCTCATCTTCCTCATTGCCCACTGCTACTCCTAGAGCCAGGGAACTGTCTAGTTCTGTCAAGGGGCCCTTCATTCTGTGCCTTGGATTCTCCCCTCAAGGTGACCCCTTTGGAGGGGGAGACCCAGGTCTGAGAAACATCCACAGGGTCTGAAGGGGCTTTGGGCACCACCAACACTTCAGTGAGCAACTAAAATGCAGCCGTGTCCTGGGAGGGTTATGGCTGCAGTGTCACAGCGCAAGTCCTATGGAAATTTTGCTGTTGAAGATGGAGCTTTGGAGCTGGGTCACATTAAAACCCTCCCCTCCCTCAAAGGCCAGTGAACTAAACTCCGAGCAGCACAACTCTCCATCCCTGCCCAGGATCCGTAATCTGAAGCCCGTTCACACTTGCCTGGGCTCTGCAGGGGGATTATCTGATCTTGAACAGACCAATGACTCTGAGGACTTTCTCCGAAACCCAGTCGTGCTGCTCCTCCGTCTGTCAGAGAATCCCATCCACCATTCCTAGGGGTGGACCCAGGGCACTGTGGTGAGAAGCGAAGATCTTAGATGCTCTGAGCTTCCTTGGATGCTTTTCTACCTTGGATTTCCTCTGGACACTTCCCCTGGCTCTCCTCGGGCTGTCTGCACAGATCATCTCTCCAAACCTCCCCTCCAGCCTCCAGTGACCAGAGAGGGACAGGAGAGCTTCTCCCTCAGCCTCCATCTCAGCCGGACTGCCCCCCTTTCTGCTCACCTCCCAGTGCTTTCCCAGCCAGGCTCCATCTCCAGCTGGGCATGGCCCGGCCTCCAGCTCCTGTTCCCCAGAGAGGGGTCTGTGTCATCTGACGGGTCAGGGTTTGTAGACTGGAAACCCTCCCTAGCCCCGTCACTCGCTGTCTGTGCCAAAATTACCAGAAGCCCAGCAGAGCTTCCCAGTGTTATTTTTAAACATGCGGCACAACCCCAGCTGGCTCTGGGCCTGTCAGGGGAGCTATCACCAATCCCCTGCTAGGGTCAGCGTGTTGTATATCCTGCACTTAATGGAGCCTGCTGTAAGCTCCAGTAACTCAGGTGAATTTCCTTTGCCCCAGCTGCATCCCTGGCCCATCCCCAGAGCTGTCAGTCACTTGGAGCTGCTGGTTTAGCTCCTCCCCCAGTATCAGCAGAGGGAAATTGGCAGCTCTCCCCCACACGCCCTGCACAATGAGCACCGAATTTGGTCACGCCGCCGAGCTGAGCAGTGACCACACCTGAGGCTGTGATTTCCGCTGCCTGAGTCCCATGCCCCGCAACCCCCCCCATGGCCAGATGGGGCCAGTGGCTGAGCTGAGAACCCAGCTCCCAGCTCAGAGCGACCTGCTCAGCATGGAGCTGCCTCTGCTCCTGCTTCTGTTGGGTAAGTGCCTCCCCTGGCCCCCAGCCCCTCTGTGTGTGTCTGTCTGGAGACTCCCCTTCTCTGCCCACGTCTCACCTTCTCCTGCTCCCTCAGCCCCTCCCCAGAGCTCTCACCCCCTCTCTGCTCTTCTCCTCCAGCCTCGCTCCAGAGTCTCCTCAGGCCGGTGACCCCCGCAGGTAACGACGTCTCCTGACCTTGCTGAGATGCTCACGGTGGGTGGGAGGACTCAGACAATGGTGGTGGGGGATCCCCTGCCTCTCACATGGGGGTGTTTGAAATTGCAGGGAAGGGGCATTCCCAAGTGTCTCCGTGTCACCTCTGGGTGGGTCCCACTGCCCATTCACAAGAGTTTCCCATGGAGCCTACAGCTGTAGTTCCAGTCTGGAGCCCTGTCCATGGGGATAGAAGAGCAGTCCCAGCTGATGGCTTTTTGTGGCATCTTTTTGGTGGGTCCCAGCCAAGGCCATAGGGTAGAAGCTGCCTCAGCCCCATGGGCACAACCCAGCCCCTCACCAGCAGTGCCAGCAGAGAGAGTGAGGGGTAGACAGGCCACAGAGACTGAGTTCCCATCTCCCAATGACAGTGAGTGCCCCCGGGCAGGGCCCATCAGTTTGGGGCTGTGTGTGGAGTGGGGGTCTCTCTGCCCCAGCTCTTGACCCCCACAGAGGGCTCAGGGCCAGGGGCACAGACCCAGTACCACCAGCCAGGACACTAAAAGCAAGTTTTGCAGAGATCCCAAAGCAGAGGCAGTGAGTGGAAAAGCTCCCCCTCCCTTCCCCACATCCGGCCAACCCTCCTCACTTCTTTGTAGCACCTTCTAGCTACTGCTGGGGGTATGGGGTTGAAGCATTGGAAGAAACGGCCCTGTCCCTTTTGGACTCCTAGTTCCCCCAGAGTGTGGGATCTGGAGCTGCACTGGAGAATGAAGGACCCTCCTAACCTGCCATCACCCGTCTCCTGAATGGAGAAAAGGCAGCCTGTGTATACTGAGACACATGAAGGAACCTTTCCACCCAACTCTGCTCCTGACACCCCTTGTCTCTGCTGAAACAGGCTGATTGTGTCCTGATTGCTCCTTGGTACAATCCCCTTCCCAGTTCCTCTGTTCCCAGGAGGGGAGAGCAGCATTTTGGGGGGCAGGGCAGGGATATTGGGGATTTCAATCTGTGGGGTGCAGGGCTGAAGATGCAGAGACTGGGGGGAGGAATTTGTCCAGCTGTGCAGAAGGCAGGTCCATGTTCTAGGAGAGAGTCCAGAATCTGAGTCTGTTCAGTGTCAGAAAGGGAAGATTCGGGGCCGACTGAATCCTTGCCCAGAAGTTCCAACATGGGGAACAGACACATGACAATGGAAGGTTCTGCAGGTGAATAGACAGGGATTCAACATGACCCGGTTCCTGGGAGCGGGAGCTGCACAAATTCCAGCTGGGAATGAACTTCTGGTTTTCTACATTGCGAGAGAGAGATAATGGGACACGAGAGAGAGAGAGAATCAGGCCGTGGTTCATTTGGGCTATGTCTACGCTACAGACTTTTTCGAGTAAAACAGCCATTTTTCCAAAAAAACTCGCAGAGCATCCACACCTCAAGTGCTTTTTTGCGCAGAAAAAAGGAGAGAACAGAGGGGGTTTCCCGACGTAGGAATTCCTCACTCTACAAGGGAGAATGCCTTTTTCTGAAAGACCTCTTTCGTGAAAAGGTGTGTGTGGATGGGGAGGAGGGCTTTTTTGTGCAAGAAGAAGAAAGAGGAAAAAGCACAGGTGCCCTGCTGGCCATTGTGCCAATATCAATCAGAGCTTTCTTTCAAGAAAGCATCCATGCAGTCTGGCTGCTCTCTTTCGCAAAAGTGCATTGCAGTGTGGACGCACTTTTCTGCAAGAAGTTTTTTCAGAAGAGATCCTGCACAAGAAGCCTGCAGTCTAGATGGAGTCTTGCTGTGGGGCATTTCCCAGTGTGGGGGCAGGTGCCAGTCAGAGAGATGTGGCTGGTTTGTGTTTCTATTTCTCCAGGGCTGATCTCGACTCACTTCTCATTTTCTCCTCAGTGCATCCTGGCCTCCCCCTCTCCACTGACCCCCTGCCTCTGTTCCAGATTCCCTACTGGATCCTACCCTCTCTGTGAGAGCCAGCTCCATGGTGTATCCCCCCGGTCAGCCGGTTACGCTCATGTGCTCCCCTCCTCGTGGTGAGTGGGATGGGACGTACATATTCTTCTTCCGAAAAGGGCAGCAGGGCCCCAGCACTCTGCTCAACGGAAGTCTAGAATCCCAGCTCGAGTTCAGAGCTGAGAGGGAACGGGCTGGGTCCTACACCTGTGCGTACAGGAGACATGATCCCAAAGGAACAACGTCATTTAGGAACAGCAGCTCCATCTCCATCACAGTGACAGGTGAGCCCATTTCCTGCTGTTTGGTGGGTGGGTCACTGGGAATCTCAGGCCCAACCCGACACATCAGCTTTGCCCCCTGGCTGTGGTCAGGGCCCCTCCTTGTATCTCAAAAACTCCCTAGTGGGCTTGGCTGCCAGCTCATCCTCAGAGACTGGGCACTGCTATGTGGCAGCTCACAGCACTGGGGCTCCAAATGGGCACTGTTGCAGGGAAGCTCACAGCATTGGGGCTCCAGGTGGGCACTGCTGCAGGAAAGTTCACAGCACTGAACTCCAAGCTGGGCACTGTTAGGGAGACCCTCAATGCACATTGAGCCCTGCAGCTGCTTGACTGGTCTCTTGTGATTATTGTCAGGAGAGGGATTGGTCACTGTCCTGTTACCCATCCCATTGCTGGCACCAGAACCCCAGTGGGTGAATAGGCAAGATCCCAGCAGGAGTCAAAGGGCTGGAGCTTCCCTGGAGTCATTGGGCCAGGTCCCAGCTGGAGTGTGGGAAGCTCCCCAGGGGCACCCAGAGCTCTGAGACATATGGCTGCTTCCTTCCTGTAGTGCCAGGTATTCTAGTCTGTGCCTGCTGGATGCAGCCCCCTGAGACCCGTAACCTTTGCTGCATCAGTCCCCTGCCCCCAGCCCATGCAGGCTGAGATGCCCTGCATGGGAGGTGCCCCCTCAGGTACCCAGCAGGGGAGGCTGGTCCCCTGGGTTCCTGGTAGGGAGATCTCTGCTGCGCAGAATATTCCTGGCCCAGTGGGGATGTGATTCCGCCGCGGAGCTGGGGTTGGCTGGGATCGGTGTCCAGGATCCCTCCCTCCTCTGCCATTCCCTGGCTCTCCCTCTGCCTCTGTCACCATCCACCCACATAGTGACCATCTCCTCCCCCAACTCCCTTCTCTTTTCCAGCCCCCCAGCTCACCGTGTCCCCACCACAACCTGTCTACATTGCTGGGGAAGCTGTGACCCTGACGTGCTCAGCTGCCGGGGCACCTGCCATTTCTGGGATCCGGTTCCTCAGGGGTGGCCAGGAAATCCCCTCCAAGAAACTCTCCTCCCCTCGGGACAGTTACAACCATCCCCTGCAGCTGTCAGGTCTCTCTGGATCACAGGCCGGAGTGTACAGCTGTGAATTCTGGACGACAGTGTCTGGGCGAGAGCTCCTATCAGAGACAAGCAGCCGCATCAACATCACAGTGACAGGTGAGTTCCCCTTTCTCCTGCTGTTTGCTGGCCCCAGGGTAGGATATCTTCTCATGATGCCCAGGGTGAGATGTTGAGCTCAGCACAAGGCCACCCAGGTCAGTGTGAGCCCCCTTGAATATCACTTCATGGTAGGTTTAGGGGGAGTTGTTGATGCTACTTTGGGGTTCAGGGGCTCCCAGCCCAGAGAAATATTGGAAAACCTGGGCCAGCCATGGCCACTGGTGCAGGGTGCTCACAGCACTGTCATCCCAGGGGTCAGGGTGCCAGTTCTAGGCCCCCATCCCAGCAGCTTCCTTCATTATTACTGCCAGGAGATGGATCAGTTTGTGGCCTCTTACCCACTCCCGCATCAGCACCAATATATCAGGGTGCTCTACTGCCCAAATGCTCTGGAATGGAACACAGTAGACTGAGGTTCTCGACACCCAGGGATGAAGGATCCCTCGGACACGACTTCTTGTATCAAAGCAGGGACATGATCTCTTAACAGGCTCCCTGGTCCCACTGCCGTGATAGCTTCATGCTCACAGCTGAGGCACAGAACAGACATCTCTGACCCCTGCTGTGCACTGGGTAATCCATAAATTTGCCAGGTTTCCAGTTTTTGCCTGCACAGTCCGGCAATTGTGTCTTCTGTCCGGGAAAAAAAGAAACCCAGAAAATATCTGACATGTAAAATCTCTGGTATTTTCTGTTTCTCTCGTACAGAAGGCCAGCAGGGACATTTTTCCCTTGCAGGGGCAGGGGGAATCACAGAAATTTAAAGGCATAGAAACCCTTTTTTTTCTTAACAAGTTTGGTCTAGCTATTTTTTTTTCTTCAACCAATTTTTTTTCCCCGCTATGTTCGGGATTTTTTGTGAAGGTATCTGACAACCCTAGTAATCCAGTTGACCCAGCTGATCTCAGAGAGAGGCCCTGGATTCCCCTAGGTAATATATGGATCAGTGTTGGCAAAGGCTAAGAATGATTTTAATGGACTGTATGGAAAAAAATTTACACACAAGCAAACTTTATGTATGGGCACATTCTTGCATAATGTGAAGGTGATTTGAAAGGAAAAAAGTGAACAATATTCAGTGTTTTTATTTTGTGAGAGGGAGAAGGCAAAATGACCACCAGAAAGCAATAAATGCAGCTATATGAGACTGAGGCTGAACAAATCCCTATTGCCATGGCACCCAAATTGCAGTTACTTAAAGTTAATTAACACACCTGTGATTACTTAAGAAATTCCTAGAACTCATTGAGGTAATTAGTTAACTAAGGCAGCTGAAGGCAATCTAGAACCTGCTAGAGCAGGGTGATACAGTAAGGTTTGAATGGGGACCCTGTACCCTTCAAGGACCACCTGGAACTGGTTAAAAGCCTCCCCTTTAGTCAGTTTAGTGGCGCACCTGGACTGGTGGGAGGAAGATGCAGAGCTGGAAAACTGGAACTGTAGAGACACTGTCAGGTCCAGGAGGGAGCCCCCTGCAGGTCCACATGCAAGGGGTGGGGAGACCCCTGCCTGAGGAATGGTCCCTTCAGGCCCCAAAAGTCTGAGGGAGGAAAACCCCTTTTGGAAGGTGAGAGACTGAGATGAGGGATCCAGTCTGTGGCCTCCAGGCCTGAGGAGCCCACTAGACACGGGGGGATTTTTCCACTCTCATTCCCTCCTGCTAAGAAGCAGAGGGGCTGAATCAGACTGTGGCCTGCTCCTGAAGTAGCGGGGTCAGACTGAGCTGTGGGGAGCCAGTGAGGGGAGCTAATCAGACGGGAAGTTGCCATTTTCCCCAGACAGGGAGATAAAGCTCAACATCCCACTGCCCAGACACACAGGGCCCACCGTGTGAAATTAGGAGTTTTGTCAAAATTCCTACTTCACAGGAGCCCACATTGTGTCTGAAGGGGCAATTCCCATCCCTAGCCCGGCCCTCGCTCATTTCTAGGGGGAGCCCCCCAGGGTCTTACGGTGAAACAAGAGTCTGTGGAAGAGAGCCCAGGTCAGCTCTGAGTTCATTGATTTCTGGGCACCATCTTCGCTTTCTCCCCTTCCTTGTCCCTGCTGACCCCTCCCCTTTGCTGCTCCCCAAAGATCCCCCTCCCCAGCCAGTGCTGAGTGTGGATCCCCCATCTGGAGCTGTGAATGAAGGATTCCGCCTGCTCCTCACCTGCACGGCCCCAGGGGACACCGGCGAGAGGAGGTTTCATTTCTACAAGGACGGAGTTGAGTTTGTCCCCAGGGATGCAGGGTCTGAGATCAGCACCATGGAGCCCGGCTCCAGCTCTGTGAAGGGCTCTGTGCTCAGCATCCCACAGGCCAGTCCCAATGACAGCAGGGAATTCACCTGCGGGTACGAGGACAACGTGAGTGGGAGGTGGGTCCCATCCCTCGAGAGCCAGGCTGTGAACGTCACCGTGAATGTCCCCAGGACAGGTGAGATGCCCCTAAATCCTTCATTGAGCTGAGTGCTCTCTTCCCATGGCAGGAGACCCATCCCCAGGAGCTCTGCGGGGAAAGGGAGGTTGGATCAGGTGGCAGATGCCACATGGATATAACATGAAAGTGCAGACTGAAATCTCCAAATTCCATGTTCTACACACACACACACATGTGCTCTTTCTAAATATGGTACTTCAATGGTTCCAGTGTTCGAGGGGCTGTTGTGAATCGATTTACCTTTCCAATGCCCATTGTAGAGATGGAGAATGGAGGCAAGGAGAGGGAATGTGCTCCAGGAGACCTACAGTTCAGTAAGGAATTGAACCCCCACTGCCTGTGCCCGAGGCAGGCCCATAACCCCTTGACCTTCCTTCTCCATTTTGGCATGAGGAGTTGGCTGCTAGAGAGGATCGTGCCAAGGGCAACTGTGAAGGGTTGTCACAGGAAATGTGTTGCAAGGGCAGATTCCTGTGTGGGTCCCAGGTTGTTGCATGGAGGTGCAGCTGTTCTCATTTGCCCTTCCCTCCCTTTTCTTCATGTTTTGCATGAACAGCCTCACCCAAAGCCCAGAACATTCTGCTGATAACAGGCGGGGTCTTGCTCCCAGCTGGAGCCCTGGCTGCTCTGATCTGCTACTGCTGTAGGAAGAAAAGAGGTGGGTGAACGGTGGCTGGAGCTGTGATCTCCCATTTACCTCCATAATGGGGTCTAGTCAATAACTGTTCTGTCACGAGCTGTGTACATAGCTAGAAAGTATGAACAGCCACAAACTACCATGCCACTATGTGAGCATGGAAACCAAATCTAAATATGCCTGGCCTAGGATGCACTTAGCACCGGATCAACCCTTCACACAGCATTAGTCCTACAGGAAAGGGGGAAAACCTGCAATCCTGGGGGCAGAGAGAATTGGTGGCACCTTCCTTCACTTCCCATTCACTCCCCAAATCCATCCCTTGGATGCAGCTTGAAAGACAGAAAATCATTTCTCATAGCCTGCTTCTGTGTTGAATGGAAAGGGCCAGGCATTGCCACAGCATCTGAGCATCCCCACAAGCAACTGGCTCCATTTCACGGGTGGAGAGATGGGTGCAAGAGCCACATTAACAGGACTGAGGTGGCCAATTCCCACGGGGTCCAAGCTCACACGGGAAGTGGGGGGCAGAGCAGAGAATCTGAGTTTCCCCTTGTCCCAAGCAAGAATTCTGGTCTCTGGGCCCAACTTCTTCTCGGGTTGTTTGGGTGAGTTGTTGGGGTTGTGCCCACAGGGCTGGGTCATGGCTACACAATAGCACTGAGGTTAGAGAAGAGCACTAAGGTCATTGGCTGTGGTTAGTGTTAAGGTTAAGGGAGGAGTCATTTCATGTAAAACTTTCTGACATCTATATAGCTCTGGGCTGGGGAACTCTCTTCAGACAGGAACAGAGACATTTGTTTATCCATTTTCACCCTGTGCCCTGGTGGAAGCCGCAGACTCACACACTTACTGAAATCAACAGACACAAAGCTGAGTTTGGCTTCTGCTTTCTCAGGGTCACACATTGGTGGAGTCATTCCCTCTTGCTGCTCCCCACTTCAGCTCCATTCTCCTCTGATTCCGTTTTAGTTCCAAAGTCTCTAAAAAGCATCGAGGGATCTGCTCCCAGGGAACATGCCAGAAACACGAATCCTGGTCATCACAATAAGGGACCAAAAGCCCCGGGTGCTGGAGTGGAGCAGGCGGAACAGGTAACGGGAATGGCTTCACCCCCCAGCACAGTCCGACTGCCTTGAAACTGCCCAGCTGGAATCTTGTGCCCAGTCCTCAGATACAGTTTCCTTTCTGGGGCAAGGCAGGCAGAGAACAGCCCCAAAGGGAAGCTGCCCGGGGTTTGTTCAGGCAGGAGAAAGAGCTGAGATTTGGTCGTCCCTTCCCCATCACTCCCAACCACCACAGACTCACAGAAACGTAGGGCAAGGCCAAGACAGCAAGTCTTCTAGTCTTACCCGCTGTGCTGAGGTAGGATGAATTAAACTTTCAGTGGACACCGAGAACAGTCAGTCACCGTCCTGTTTGTAACATTTTCTCAGAAGGGTTGTTCTGTCTTCAGCTTTCTTATCTCCTGACTGAACAGGCCCCATTTGTGCACCTGTCACATGGGTCATATTGTATAAACATCTGGTCAGTTCGGTTGCTTTCCTCTGGGCTCTGTGCAGTTTGTCCCCATCTTTCTTCAAGTGCGATGACCAGACCTGGACAAGGGGCCCCACCTGAGCCCTCACCAGTGTCAAATTGTGAGGGAGAATTCTCTCAGCTGCCTCACACACAGCACTCCCGTTCATAGAGCCCAGAGCTACATGAGACGTTTTACCAGCAACTTCGTTCTCTTGAACCAAACGTAATTTGGACTCCTTTTTTACAATGCTCCTGCGATGTCAGTAAAACTCAATTTTTAAAGGTGCCTCTTTTTTTTTCCTACCTGGAGATTTTTGCCCCTCCTAGAAGGTATCATTCAAGCACTGAGTGCCCAGGCACCCCTCCCCCTCACTGTTTCTCTGTCCTTCCCCACCAGGGCTCAGCAGTCACCTACGCACACATCGAGTTCTCGTCCTCAGATGCTCGAACAAGCCAGTGGAAGAAGAGAGCCCAGCCTGCTGCAGAGGCGCATGTGCTGTACAGTGAGGTGGTGACAAAGCCCACCCGGAAGTCAGCTAAATAAGGAGAAAAACACTGTCTGCATCTCCCTGCATCTCTTCCCCCTCCCATGAGCCCTTAACCCTTTACGCCCCAGCAGCCCTTGTGAGCCATGTGGCAAGGGCAAGCCCAAGTCACTGCTGTCAGAATAGGGAGCTGTCATTTCAGGGATCATGTGAAACCCGCTGACCCTAGTGCTGACTGTCCCTGTGTGCTGTGTGCACGGGGTGTACAGACAGAGTAGTATGTGTGCTGGGAATGTGTTGTGGGTGCAGCACAAGATGGCCCCAGACAAGGCAACGTGGATTAACAAGTGTACGTGGGTCGAGCTAACGGAAGAGAAGTGAAATTGGCCAGGGTGTGATGCTGGGATGTCCGATACCTGCTCATCCCCTGGCTGCAGGGATCATCTACATAAGAGTGCCCACACTGGGTCAGACCAAAAGGTCCATCTAGCCCAGTGTCCTGTCTTCCGACAGTGGCCAATGCCAGATGCCTCAGAGGGAGTGAACAGAACAGGGAACCATCAAGCGATCCCTCCCCTGTCACCCATTCCCAGCCTCTGTCAGAAGCTAGGGACACCATTCCTATCCAGCCTGGCTAATAGCCATCCATGAATTTATTAGTTATTTATTGAACCCTGTGAATTTATGTAGTTCTTTCTTGAACCCTGTTAAAATCCTGGTCTTCACAATGTCCTCTGGCAAGGAGTTCCACAGGCCAACACGCTGTGTGAAGAAAAACGTCCTTTTCTTTGTTTAAAACCTGCTATCTATTAACTTCATTTGGTGACCCCTAGTTCCTAGTTATGGGAACAAGTAAATAACTTTTCCTTATTCACTTTCTCCACACCAGTCATGATTTTATAGACCTCTATCATATCCCCCCCTTAGTCTCCTCTTTTCTAAGCTGAAAAGTCCAAGTCTTTTTAATATCGCTTCATATGGGACCCGTTCCAAACCCTATCATTTTTGTTGCCCTTTTCTGAACCTTTTCCAATGCCAAGACATCTTTTTTGAGATGAGGTGACCACATCTGTATGCAGTATTCAAGATGTGGGCATACAATGGTTTTATACAGAGGCAATAAGATATTCTCTTTTTTATTCTCTATACCTTTTTAAATGATTCCTAACATTCTGTTTGCTTTTTTGACTGCCGCTGCACACTGAGTGGATGTTTTCAGAGAACTATCCACAATGACTCCAAGATCTCTCTCTTGAGTAGCTGTAGCCCCCATCGTATTGTACGTATAGTTGGGATTATTTTTTCCAATGTGCATTACTTTACATTTATCCATATTAAATTTCATTTGCCATTTTGTTGCCCAATCACTTTGGGTATGTCTACACTAAATCTAAGAATTGACAAGCTCACAGCTGAAGACTAGACCAGGGCACCTGGGGCTGGTTTGCTCTGTAGAGATGTTAGACTTATAAAAAGTTCTATAGTGTTTAAACTTTGTGAGATGCTTGTGTCTTAGTGTCTCCACTGATAATGGCCACACCCCCATCTTAAGGTTATTTTTAAGTGTTTGCTCTGACACTGTGAGCACCCGCACAGCCACAGGATGAGGTGTGAAGTACAGTACTAGTTTGACACAGGAGGGTCGATTTCCTGCCCAGTGTAAGAAGGACCCAGAAAGCAGGCAAACAATTGTGCAACAACAGTGGAGAAAACACATCGCTGATTACTGCCCCGACTCATGAAGTGGACACAAACATGTGAACTTGTCACCACCTCTTGCCCCTGGGGGGAAGGGATTCCCACACGCAGCCAGGCCTAAAATTGGTGTCACCTCATTTGGCACTGCAATGAATGGGAACCTGAAATTGGTGGGTTTTTTAAGATTGATGCTAGTTACCAATTCCCCACCGCTGCCCCTGCTGTGTTTGTTACACAGTAACCAGGTCCCTGTCTTTGCCTGGGGCCCCTTTAGGTTTTACTTTTGGTTTCTCCTCATCTGGCTCAGACAGAATGTGCAGCTGAGCTCCTGGGGCCAGTGTCCATGGGAGAAGCAGGGGCCGTAACAAGGGTTAGGCGAGTGAGGCACTTGCCTTGGGCCCATAGCTGAGGGGTCACAGAAAAATAATACAGAAAACTACTTATTTTAAGACAGCGCCGCTTCCCTCTCCCGCCCATTAGCATCATCCAGCCCACAGTTTACATGCCAGGCTGCACGTTGCCACTCCAGGATGCAACAGTCACCAGCCCTGGCAGCTGCCCAGCGCATCAGCTGCTTCTCAGCACCGGCTCAGCCACACCAAGTGCTGCCTAAAGGTACCCTACGCAGTTCCCAGGTGCAGGGCCAGGGGAGAAGGGGCTCAGATTGCCCTGCACAGAGGCAGAGTTGCAGGGGGTGAGGTGGGAGTGTCAGGCTGGGAACCAGGACTCCCACGTCTTGTCTCACCTCTGCCAGGGGTGTGGCTCTAATTTTGGGGGGAATTTGGTTAGAGCTGGGGGTCTGAGAGCTACGATCCCTGGGTTCTATGGGTCGGGGTCCAGGCCCTTAGCCTGTTTCCCCTCCAAAAACTGGAGCCCATGATGCTGAGCCCCCTGTGCCAAGTGCTTTGAATGTGCTACACAAACCAAGAGGTCTAGGCAGTGACTGTGGCTTCTTGCAAAAGACGTTTTAGTAAACAAAAAGTAATTAAGAACGACATTTGAGTATCCACGGGTCAGGAGAGATTATCAAATACGTCCATCTTATCAATAGAACATGAGGTAGTGAACAATATTAATTTTAACACAATTGATTACTTTTCCTCATTAAAAGCGCACAAAATACACTTATAAACAAATACCTAACAGTACCTGTCATGGTGATATTTTATAATTATATGTATATATGTATTAACTAGCCAATTAGCCCCTCATAAGATGGGATTTTCAGGTCTTCTCCCCTGACCTCTCTTGCTCTCTCTCTCTTCTCCTACTTCCTCCCCCCTCTCTCTCAGCTCTCCTCCACCTCCTGCCTCTCTCTCTCTGTCTCTTTCTCTCTCTTCTCCCCCTCCTGCCTCTCACTCTCCCTTTCTCTTCTCCTCCTCCTCCTGCCTCTCTCTCCCCTCCGTCTCTCCCCACCCCTCTTCCCCTTCCCTCCCGCCGTGGCGCTTGGCTGAGTGCTGCCTGCTCAGCCAGGCTGCCGTGAGGGAGGGGGGTGGGGCGGTAGGGCTGTGTACGTCACCACCCTCCCTTCCCCTCCCACCCCGGGGGAGCCCAAACAGCCCCTTGCATTGCTGGCTTCCCGGGCGGCCCGGCTGAGGGGCGCAGCACTCAGCGTCACGGCGGGAGGAGGAAGGGGGGGGGCGGTGATGTACACGGCCCCGCCCCCTGGCCATGTACATCATCACCCCGCCCCCCTTCCTGTCCCACCGGGGCTCAGATGAGAGGTGCAGCGCCAGCGCCACTCAGCTGGGCCACTGCCGGGGAGCAAGTGGTAGCAAGCGGCCGTTTGGGGTCCACTGTGGCCAGTGGCTGCAACCCCCCCCGCATCAGGTCTGCTTCCTGCCCCCCTCCTCCCATCCAGCCTCCACAGCCCCTGATCCCCCCCCCCATCTCTGCTTCCCACCCCCTCTTCCTGCTGGCCAGCCCCACGGTCCCCCAGACCCCCCCCTCCCCCCCGCCAGCAATGCTTCCCCCCCCCTTCCTCCCCGGGCCCCCCCCATCCTCCCCTCCGCCCCACAGCCCCCGATCCCCCCCCTCTGCTTCCCGCCCCCCTGCCGGCCAGTTCCAGCCCCCTTCCCATCCCTGCATGGCGCGCTGCACCGCTCAGCTGGGCCCAGATGAG
>CM064351.1:20309433-20335596 GCA_032595735.1 Pelochelys cantorii | reverse complement strand
GGTCTGCTGGCTGGGTGCTTTCAGGCTTGCAACTGGCACAAGCACTGTAGCCAGACCGTGTCCCTTTAAGGGCTCCGGGGCCGGGAGGGGGCAGAAGAGTTTCCCTGGTTTGCCCAAGGGGGCCACCCGGGCAAGGGCTAGCCTCCAGCTAGTTCGAATTAAGTGGCTACACAGCACTTAATTCGAACTACTTAATTCGTACTAGGCGTTAGGCCTCGTAGAATGAGGTTTACTAGCTCGAATTAAGCACTCCGCGACTTCGATTTAAATTCGAACTAGCTGTTTGTAGGTGTAGCCCCTTTGAAAGTTAATTCGAACTGATGGCTGTTAGTTTGAATTAACTTTGAAGTGTAGACATACCCAGGGGGTGGGGAAGCATTGGAATGGGTTCCCTAGGGAAGTAGGGGTATGTCTACACTAGCCCCCGAGTTTGAACTAGGGAGGCTAATGTAGGCATTCGAACTTGCAAATGAAGCCCAGGATTTAAATATCCCGGGCTTCATTTGCATGTTCCCGGGCGGGCGCCATTTTAAAATCCGGACTAACTGCCCTCGGCTACACGTGGCACTTAAAAGGTAATTCGAACTAAGTCCTTAGTTCGAATTAACTGTTACACCTGAGAGATCTCACTCCCCTGGCTCTCCATCCCCAGGCCAGATTAAGTCTCCTGGGTTCCAGGGTTAGTGGCATTGGGGGTCCCTCTACAATCTGAGGGGGGTCAGTGGCCCTGGAGACAAAAAAGTTTCCTCATCCCTGTCTTAAATAAAGAAAACTTTGAAACCCTTTGTGTTAGACAGAAATTAATATTTTACTTTTTTACAATGAAGTTTGATAAACTCACATGTGAAAGTTAAAACACCTAATTTGTTGTAGAATTCAAATTAAACCAGTCACCAGAGCTCCAGCACTAGCAAAATGGCTCAGGCGTGATGATGCAATGAACGGTGTGTTTCCATTAGCAACTGGTGCTCTGCGCAAAGGTTTACGTTGAGCCAGGTGGTTTGCAGGCCAAAAAGCTTGAGAGCCGCTGCTCTGGGATGTGCCCTGCAGCCTCAGGGGGAGGTGAGGTCGCCTCCTGTGAAGTTGGGTTGGGGGGAGAGGGAAGAGGTTTCTGCTGTAGGGCTCCCTAAAGCTTGCCCTGGCCTCTGTCATGTGGTCGGGGGGGGTCTCTGTGTTTCCGATCTGACTTGAGGTATCGCCCCTTCCTGAGAGCACGTCCCTGCCCCCAAAAGGGGCTCTTGACCACTTGCCAAAATGCCCCCCCCATTAAAAATTATTGACCAAGCCTGATCCAAATGGTTTTTCAAATGTTGTTTAATCAGAATTTAAATACAATTATATACAATTCAGAGGGTTGGGGGGAGGGGGACGCAGCTCCTGGCTCCTCAGGTCCTGGTGAGCTCACTGGCTGTCTTCCTGCTGCAGGGGAAGCAGAATCCGTCAGAGATTCATCCCTGGGGACTCAGGGGTACTGGCCCCCCCCAACATTTCCACCCTCCTCCCCCCTGCGCTGAGACCTGTTCTGCTCTCTGGTAACCCCCCCGTCTGGCCCGCAGCCCGTAGGGTGAGCTCCTGACCCTCCCAGGGCTCCTGACACCTCTGCCACCTCCCACTTCCCAGGACACAGTTTCTGTGCGCGGAGCCTCCCCCAACCCCAGGGATGCTTGCAGGGGCAGGAGGGATTCTGCCAGCAGGGACGTGGGGTGGAGGCAGCCTGAGGAAAGGGGTGGGGGGGACTCCCTGAGGGGATGGGAAGGAGACCCTGGCCCTGCCCCACTCTCCTGCATCTGCTCCGGCTGCTCACCAGGTAGCCTAGGAGCTGCTGGGCCTGATCCAGCAGGGAGTGGGCCAGGACCAGCCCCGCCTGGCTGGGGCGCCGCAGGGGAGAGCGGGCGGCGAGCAGCGCCCTCTCCAAAAAGGAGTTTTCCTGCTCCGGGGAGAAGAGCTGCCCAAAGACCTGAAATCAAGAGGACAGGAGGTTTCAGCTGACGGCCCAGAGCCCGGCCCCAACTCCTGCGATACCCTAACCCGAACCCTTCCCCAAACTCCCTTCCAGACCCTGCACCCGGACGCTCTCCTCACCCTGCACCCCAAACCCCTGCCCCAGGTCACACCTTCCTCCTGCCCCAAGACCCTCCCAGACCTCACCCCCCTCCGCAGAACAGAGCAGCCCTAGGCCACTGGCCAACATCTTGGAGCGGCCTCCATCAGAAAGTGTTGTCCCCCCTCCCGCCCTGGTTCCCCTTCTACGGGAGATCCGGGGCTCCGTGCGGTGCCGCCCCTACGAAGGCCTCTGAGAGACCTCCTGTGTTGACCCAAGTGCACGGGGTCTAACACTCTAGATAAAGGGAGTACCGACTGTTACGCACGCAGCCGAAAGTTTATCGTCACCGACGGAATAGAGGTCCTGTCAGGAGGGCGCCAGGACGACCCTGACCAGACGACAGTGACACTGAGAGTTCAGACCACCGAAGGTACCGAGGTCCCCTCCCCCCGACTCCCTGTCCCAGATAGCCACCCGAACCTGTGTCCCTCTTGCCCCCAGGTTACAGCTTCCTCCCTGACCCTGCACCCCCTCTGACACTCCTCCCCCAGGCCAGAATCCTCTCTGGCACCCGTACCCCTCTTCCCCAAACCCTCTGCTCCCCCTTCACCCAGCTCACACCTCCCTCCTAGTCCCTGCACCCCCCGCCCTAGTCCCTCCCTCAGGCCAGACTCCTCTTCTGCACCCATGTCCCCTCCTGGACCCTGCACCCCAATCCACTGCCCAAGATCACACCCTCCCTCCCTGCCCCCAGGCTCCTACCCTAAACTCCCTTCTGCACCCAACCACCCCGTCCCAGACCCCAAACTCCTTGATAGAAATGTGGCCCTTGACCACTTGCCAAAATCCTAGAGTGCCCCTCCTTCCCCCCCCATTAAAAATTATTGACCAAGCCTGCTCCCACTGTTTTTTCAAATATTCTTTCATCTTAATTGAAATACAATTGAAATACAATTTGCAGGATTGGGGGGAGAGGGACGCAGCTGCTGGCTCCTGAACTCCTGGTGCACTCACTGGCTGTCTTCCTGCTGCAAGGGAAGCAGAATCTGTCAGACAGAGATCCATCCCCGGGGCGTCAGGGGTACTGGGCCCCAACAGCATTTCCACCCTCCTCCCCCCAGCGCTGAGACATGTTCTGCTCTCTAATCACCCCCCTGTCAGGCACACAGCCCGTAGGGTGAGCTCCTGACCCCCCCAGGGCGCCTGACACCTCCGCCCCCTCCCACCTCCCAGGACACGGCTTGTGCTCGCAGGGGCGGGAGGGATTCTGCCAGCGGGGACGTGGGGTGAGGGCAGCCTGAGGAAAGGGGAGGGGGGGACTCCCTGAGGGGATGGGAGGGAGACCCTGGCCCCACCCCACTCTCCTGCATCGGCTCCGGCTGCTCACCAGGTAGCCTAGGAGCTGCTGGGCCTGCCCCAGCAGGGCGTGGGCCAGGACCAGCCCGGCCTTGCTGGGGCGCTGCAGAGGGGAGCGGGCGGCGAGCAGCGCTCTCTCCAAAAATGAACGAGTCTGCTCCTGGGAGAAGAGCTGCCCAAAGACCTGAAATCAAGAGAACATGAGGCTTCAGCTGAAGGCCCAGAGCCCGGCCCCAACTCCTGGGGCTAGAACGGCTTCCTCCTTCCCCAAACTCCCTTCCAGACCCTGCACCCGGACGCTCTCCTCCCCTGCAGCCCAAACCCCTGCCCCGGGTCACACCTTCCCCCCGCCCACCCACTCCGCCCAGACCTCACCCCCCTCCGCAGAACACGGCAGCCCTAAGACACCTGCCCACACCTTGGAGCGGCCTCAGTCAAAAAGTGTCGCCCCTGCCCCGCCCTGCTTCCCCTTCTATGCCACATCCGGGGCTCCGTGCGGCGCTGCCCCTACGAAGCCAGGAAAAACAGGGAACCAGGTAGCAGCAACCCCCACCCCCATCTGTTGCCCTGGCTGCAGGGAAGCAGGGTGAGGCTGCAGGAGTCAGTGGGGTGGGGTTCGCAGCGCTCAGGCCAGACACTGGGGCTGCCCTCCCCGCCCCCTCCTGGGTACCGGCTGAGCCCGTGGGCCCAGGATGTTCACGGCCCCTCACCTGGATCAGAGAGGCTGCGGGAGGTGGCCCAGCTGCAGCTGGTGGTCCAGGCGCTGCTGCTGACCGACCTGGACCCACAGCTCCAGGGGCTGGTGCGGAGAGCGATGGGCTGGGGGCTCCCGGAGACTGGCAGGTCCCCGGGGGCCGGGCAGGGCGATGCCCCCTGGTGGTAATGGGGGCTGGGCTCCTGGGGCAGGTGGTTCTCTCCACAGAGTAGGCCCCAGAGCCATCCTACCCGGCTCCCCCGCTGGGCTGGGTCCCTCCTTCTCAGCTGCCCCTGGTGCCAGGTCTGGGGGGGCCTGGCCGGTGGGCGTGTCGCTCCAGGCTGGTGGGATTCAGCTTCCCCGCCCGCAGGGACGGAAGAGCTGCTTCCCGACGGCTCTGCGGCCACCTGCAGGGCCTTCATCCAAAAGCGCCGGAAGCCTCGGGCCATTCTGTAAATGAAGGGAAGCAAAGATGAGCTTGGGGTGCAGGCTTGAAGAACGAAATCCAGGGGTTCCAGTTTCCCAAAGCTACTGCCCCCCATCCCCCAAATGGCCCCCTTGCTCACTGGCTCGGTCTTGCACAAGACCTCCAAGGGCCTGAGTCGCCTGCCCATCAACAGCCCCCGCTCAGGCAATCAGGGGAGAGTCTAAGGTGTGGGGGGCATGGAGCGTTCTCCCCAAAGACACCGGCATAGACGTGTTCCAGACCCACCTCCCCAGTCCCCACAACAGAGAAGAGGCAAGAACAGAGGAGAAATGTGGGTGGGATGGAGGAAAAGGGAAACCAAACAGGAGAAAGCCCCATGGCCCCAATGGCGCTAAGGACGCAGCCTAGGTGCGGAGTCACCTTCTGGCCCTCGACCGAGGTCTGGCCCTGCCAGGAACCCAGCCAGTCCCGGGCAGGATCCAAACCCCTGGGGGCTCTTACCTTCTGCACAAAGGTGTGGGGATCTGGATCTCGCAGTGCGCAAAGGAACTGTGAGGAGGAGACGCACCAGAGCTGAAGCAACCGGGGTCTCCAAAGTCCCCTGGGCCCGCGCCCCCTTTTATCAGCCTGAGATCTGGGTCTCTCTCTGAGGTCACCACCTCCCCTCCTGCCCTTTGCCTTATATGCTGAGGGCTGCCCAAAGCCACTGTGAGGTCACGGCCCCCCCAGCTCAACCCTGCCAGGGAAATGTCCTGCCTCTGGCCACCCCGCTAAGAAGTTTGAGCCAGTCCAAGGGGTCCCCCCCACTCCCTCCCCAACAGTGCATCCTGCAGCCAGCAGCTCCAGTAGCACCCCATCGGTTGTTCCCTGCCCTACACTATAGGCTTCTTGCGCAGGAACTGTTTTATGCGGGAGTTCTTCAGCAAAAGGTCGTATGCAAGACCACCTCCTCCCTGCCATGTGCAAGAGGGCCTCCATCCTGCTATGTGCTTTTGCACAAGAGCTTCCATGGCAGCGTGAACACTCTTTTGCACAAGAAAGCTCTGCTGTCCATTTTAGCCATAAGAGTTTCTTGCTCAAGAAGCCCTTGGTGTCCATCCACGCTGCTTTCTTGCACAACAGCTCTTGCACAAAGGGGGCTTATTCCTTGCGGGGAGAGGAATAATTCTTGTGCAAGAAGCCCTGTTTTCTGACGCTTTACTGCAAATGTACTTGCACCAGAAGGCAGGTACAGTGTAGACGCTCTGCAAGTTTTTGCACAAGAACAGTTGCTCTTGTGTAAAAAGCCTGCAGTGTAGAAGTGGCCTTGGTGTCACCCAGCACTGGACTTTCTGGACAGGAGCAAGAGTTAGAGCCTCCCACCCGCCCCGCTGCCTCTCACGGGCTCCCGTCCGGCCCAGGCCCTGGGTTTTACCCCAACGCGTCCCAGCAAGGCCTCTGGCCTGCACTAGACCCATCGACACGCGAAGAATCCACCATTGCCCTGGGGCACCTGTGTCTGTGGGGATTCGGACTCACACCTGAACATGGGGCCTGATTTCTCACAGGACTTTGGCTCTTTCCTGGCCAGGCCCTGGGGCTGTTCCCACCTTTGTCTGGCAGGGACCGATAATGTCGCTCCAGGGATGCCCTGCAGTGCAGGCACCTTCTTTTCCCCCTGGGCTCGCTCAGGAGCTCAGGAAAAGCCATTTTTCTACAGCTCACAAAGCAGTATGGGGCTCCTGGTTGCTCCAGCACCAATCTCTCAGCTTCTCTCTCAGCAGGGGTCAGGCCTGGATGGTCTAGTGCCCTCTGAGACTCACTGGTGCTGGCTCACCCCCTGTCCTGCTCGTGGCTCTGTTGTCCCCCCTCCCCACAGCCCCCCCAACCTCTAAATGCTCGTCACGTCACTTCCCGCTTCTACGCACCCATGGCCAGGCTGTGCACGGCTCTTGGGGACTGCTTTGGTGCCCTCAGCCCATCAGTAGCCTGCTCCCAAATTTGCAGCCCCCTCCCATCATGCTTGGGGTTTCATGGTACCGGCGGGAGGACAGGGTCAGACCAGGAGGGTTAATTTGATGTTGCAGCGGCAGGGGAAAGGGGGGTGGTGCAGAGGAGCTGTTAGTACATTATCCCAAGCAGGGGAGTCTCCATCTGCGGTGAGCAGAAATGGGGTCTATGACCCAAACCACTGGCCCCAGGACCACGCAGGAGGGAGACGTTTATTGGGTCTGCGAGGGAGGCCATAGAGGGTTGTCGTGAGTGTGCCCCTCGCCTCCCTCTGGGCAGCGGCACCGGTCGGGCTCAGAACTGGAGACAGGACAGGACCACGGCACCGTCCATCTCCAGTGTATGGATATAATGGAAGCCGTGGCAGAGCTGAATTGCAGAAGGGCTGCCCACTGCCAAAGACCTTGAAGCGCTGCTTCCTGCAGCCGATGGAGAGGAACCCACTCCTTCTGGGGGGAGGAGCAGCCATGAGAGGGAGCCACTCAGACTGGTCAGACTGCGCGACGTCGTGGAACCAGCGCTGCCTAGGTGGGGTTCTAACGCCCCCCACTCTGTTTCTGTGTCTGAGTTTCCCCCTCTGCCCCATGGGCTAACAATAAAGTGCTTTACAAACACTCTCGGTGTCATCGACATTTTATGAAGGGGGAAACTGAGGCATGGAGTGTCATCTAATTTATACAGCCAAGTGCTCTTGCTACTTGGCCCCACTACCTCTCCATTCCCCTGCTTCCACATGATGTCAAATACACTCAGCTTATACTCCTTCTTCCTTCCTGTGCTGAAGCCAAGCAGCTCAGGATGGGGAGGAGACATGAGGGAGCCCCCAGGTTCTTCCTCTCTCTGTCTCTCTCTCTCTCTCACACACACACACACACACCCGCACACACATATATTACTTCGGAAAATGCCAGGCGTGAGCTAGAGGAGACTCCCCATTAACGGTTAGCACTATAGGGCATAGAATACATACATAAACCATTTAGAGTCCATCTAGCAGAGGGCAACAATATACCCCACACACATGTAGTTCGCCCTCCTTTTCCAAATTCCCCAAATCTTAAACTACTGGAGACTACCCATTAGCTCTTAGTTCTATAGGAACTTTGACACGCACATGCAGTTTTGATGCCATCCAGCACAGGGCAAGAGAATGCATAGGAAAACAGTTGTGCATGGAAAAAAAAAGCTGATTGAAGTTTTTCTACAATATTTTACCAACATTTCTAAAGCAAAAATGGTTTAATGTCAATGAAATCTTTCCCCCCCACACACTTCAGGTGCAAAAATCTTCTTGGGCATTCCACAAAATAGTTTAGCATTGAAAGGCGATCTTTTCTTGTGCTTTGAGGTGACAATTTGATTTGGGTGTCAAAATCCAAAAGTGGCAGGAAAACGTCTATTGGAACTAAACCTCACAAAAGCCCTTTGTGTCTCTTAACTGACCGTTTTGTCTCATTTCATTTGAAAATACTCAAAACAAAGGAAAATGTCGAATGGGAGCTCAGGTGGGATGATATGTCTGGTGCCTCCTGCCAGAGCAACCCCCCACCCAGTGAGTGCAGAGGGAGGCAACATCACTAACCAGCAGGGACAAACCACATTCAGCATCATAAAAGATACCCCTTCTGAAAAATCTACTAGGAGCAGGTTTTAGTCACTGGCTGCCGGGTTAGCACACGGGCAGGGAACTCCAGAGGAAACTTGCCTGGCAGAAGGGTTTGGGCTTCCCCCTCTGTAAGAGCCACTTTCCTGCCCTGAAAAGACATTTCCAGGCTCAGCCATGCTGGGCAAATTCCAGGAGAGGGACAGAGAGACCAAGCGCCTCACTGGAAAAGCCCGTCCCTCTCTTGGGTCATCATATTTCCTTTGATATCAGCTGCCATTGTGATCACACTCAGACAGGGTGGATCCAGCTCAGGACCCACCTTTCCCCAAATAGAGTCTCCAGAATAGACAAACGCTCCAGGAGCATTTCCCTGGTGAGGGAGATACAGCGGCTGCTGGAGTCACCATGTTGGCCATAAATACACAGAGACCAGAGGAGACACAGGCCTGCCCCAGGCCCGGAAAGAGACTAGGGATCCCTCGTTCTCCATGTCCACTCAAGGCAGAGCAAGACATGCGGGACTTTATCTGCAGCCAAAAAATGTAGCTGACATGTCGTTAAGCTCTGCAGTAACTTCCTGGGAAGGTTCTAGAGTTGGGGTTGCCAGGTGTCCAGTTTTGAAACGAACTGTCCAGTATTTGAGCTTTCTGTTCAGGAACAAAATTGAGAAAATATAATTGAGCAGATAGACCTGTCCAGTATTTTCTCAATCAGATGTAATGTAAATTGCGATGTCATGTCAAGTGTGTCCAGTATTTTTCCTGAAACCATCTGGCAACCCTATGTAAAGTCCCCATCTTCAGAGGCTGTTCTAAGCACGTTGAACAAATCCTTGCAGGGATGATCCAGGTTTGCTTGGTCCTGCCCCAGAGCTCAGGGCTGGACTTGCTGAGGAATTTAGGCCCCTTCCAGTCTGTGGCTGGGGAATTCTGTGCCAAAAAATTAAACATTCTGCAGGCAATATCTGAAGATTCTGCAGATTTGATTTGTCAGCTGAACACAACACAATCCTGCCAGTTACAGCGATTTGGGAACAATATTTCACAATATCTCTCGGCCAGCACGTCTGTAACAACAGAGACTAAATGAATAAAGATTCCGCTGCTTTTTTTGACTAATTGATTCATTACGAGACACATTGATACAGAAGTGTGTGGAGTTCATTTCCACGGCACTGAGGCCTGTGTTTCCCGCCCCGGTGGGAAGACGTGCACAGGCTGGAGGAGTTCAGGGTGAGGGAAGAAGCCGGGGAGTGAACTCAGAGGATGCTGCTTTTGAGGGGAAGGTTTAATTTGAGGGGGGTGTTGTTCAGGTGTTGAGAAGCCTCCCACAAGTCTGACCCAAACCTCTTCCATTGAGTCAGGCACCTCAGCTCCTGTCCCCCCACCCTCACCCCCATGGGTCTCTGGAGCCCCTCCCCCACTCCCGGCTCAGAGCTAAGGCCTGTCCCCCTGTGTTAGCACCAGGGCTCAAAATGCTCCCTCAGAGCTGAGCCCACAGCCCAGGGCTGCAGGGGCTTAGGGCGATTCACTCAAGGCTCCCCCTCCCCCAAACGCTCCCCGTCACACCCCTCCCCCCTCCACACTGGGAACAGGCTGGGCCTTGGGGGGGGCTTGGTCCCTGCTCCGGTCACACAAGGCCAATTTCTGCCCAGGCAGGTGACTCCCCACTGGCCCAGACCACCCAGGGCAGGGGGGTTCCCCATCCCCCGACATGCTCAGAGCCAGGCTGGGGGCCAGACCCTGCAGGACTAGAGAGCGACTGGCTGCTGCTCCAGACAGGGCGACTGGTGCTAGACGGGGGAGGGGCAGAAGGTGGGGGAGGGGGAAGGGGGGAGACACTCTGGGGAGGCAACCGGGAGTACCCAGATTTTACAATTAAAATCTGAGATGGTGCCCGATCCCAGGGGCCTCCCCAAGGAGTCTCCCTGTCTGGGAGCAGTGGCCCCTGCTCAGCGACTCTGCACACGCAGTCCGGTTGCTCCCAGGGTTGCCGGGTGTCCGGTTTTGAACCGGACCGTCCACTGTTTGAGCTTTCTGCTCAGGACACAAATTGAGAAAACAGAACTGTGCGGTGTTTGCTAGATAAGATGTGATGTGGAGTGTGATTAACGGCACGTGTGCCCGGTATTTCTGTGGAAACCATCTGGCAACCCTGGTTGCGCCATGCAGCAGAGCAGGGGGTGAACCATGATCCCACGGCGCCCGGAGCCTCGGCAAGGTCTGCAGAGAGCCCTGTGCAGACACGTCTTCTCCCAGCCGTGAGCTCTCCCTGCCTGAGCCTGAGCTACCCGCCCAGCAGGGTAGGGAGATGGGGGAAGAGAAGGTCCAGAAAGCAGTTCCCTGACATCAAAGGGTAAGAAGCAGGGCTGGGAGGCACCTGGCTCTAGCCAGAAGGAGCTAGTTTCTGACAGCGAAGCCACCTACAGAGGGGAAAAGGGACAAAGGCCGTTGGGCGCAGGGTTTGTAAAAGGCCCAGGGGCTCCGGGCCACCATCACAGTCACTCCTGCTGCAGTGGTGGCAGCTGGAGCCCCAGGCCCTGTCGAATCACAGCGCTGAGCGTTGTGCTCCAGAGTCCTGCGCCACGTGCTCTGGGCAGCTCTGAGCCAGCAGAGGGAGGAAGACCTGAGCCAGCTTTAGTCCTGCTCCTTCCCTCTGAGGTCCTGTCCCTCCCTGCACTGCTGCCCGGGGGGGAATCTTTCATCCTGCCCTTGTCCTACACCAGGCACCTGCAGCCTCCTAGGATTTAATGGGCATTTGCCTGACGGGCTTTAAGAGCTTTTCCCTGTAGCCAGGATGCTGTGATCCCCAGTGACACCTGGGAGGAGCCGGGAGCTGCTGTTCTGGGGGCAGACGCAGAGCAGGGCACGTGTCCATGGGCCTGGTAAGACACCCACTCTCCAGGCTGTGAGCTCTCCAGACCCCACATCAATGAATAGAGAGATCCCAGGGCTCCCGTTGGCTGAGTCTCACAGACGGGCGAGGTCTTGCAGCAGCCTCATTGGAGGAGCTCTTGCAGGAGCCTCATCACCTCCAGTCTGAGAGCCCCAGCACTCTTAAGGAAGATGAAAGTCTCAAGGGAACAGAGCATTCAATGGGAGCAGAGGGAAACCATCCCGTAGTTGGGACCCTCCTCCCATAGGATGTTGCGGTATCCTCTCGCACTGAGGATACCTCTGAGGGGGAGGGAATGCCAGTTAGGAAGAGGCAGGTGTTAGTAGTGGGTGATTGGATTGTTAGAAACAGAGATAGTTGGGTTTGTGATGACCGGGAGAACTGTACGGTCACTTGCCTGCCTGGTGCGAAGGTTGCGGATCTCTCGAGGCATCTAGATAGACTTATGTGTAGTGCTGGGGAAGAGCCGGTGGTCGTGGTACATGTAGGTACCAATGACGTAGGGAAGGATAGGAGAGATGTCCTGGAGGCCAAATTTAGGCTGCTCGGAAAGAGACTGAAATCCAGGACCTCTATGGTGGCATTCTCGGAAATGCTTCCAGTTCCACGCACAGGGTCAGGTAGGCAGGCAGAGCTTCAGAGTCTCAATGCGTGGATGAGAGGATGGTGTAGGGAAGAGGGGTTTGGATTTATTAGGAACTGGAGACAATTTTGGGAGAGGGGGAGCCTATATAGGAAGGATGGGCTTCACCTAAACCAGGGTGGAACCAGACTGCTGGCACTAAACATTAAAAAGGCCGTAGAGCAGTTTCTAAACTAAGAGATGGGGGAAAGCCGATTGGTGCGGAGATGCACGTAAATCGGAGGGAGACTTCTCTTAGAGGAGAATCCATTGATAGAGATTCTCTACGCTGTAGTCAGAAAGAGAGGAGGGGAGAGGGTAAACCATGGGCCAGAGCAGACAAAGAACTGCATACAAAGGAATCCAATGCACCAGGGAAGGGCAGACAAATAAGCAGTGGCAAATTTTTAACGTGCTTCTACACAAATGCTAGGAGTCTGACTAATAAGATGGGTGAACTAGAGTACCTAGTATTAAATGAGGAGATTGACATAATAGGCATCACTGAAACCTGGTGGAATGAGGAAAATCTGTGGGACACAATCATAGCGGGATATTAAATATATTGAAAGGATGGAGCAGGCCGGGTGGGTGGCGGAGTGGCGCTCTATGTGAAAGATAATGTAGAATCAAATGAAATAAAAATATTAAGTGAATCAACATGTTCAATAGAATCGCTATGGATAGTAATTCCATGCTCCACTAATAAGAAATTAGCAGTAGGGATATATTACCGACCATCTGACCAGGACAGCCATACTGACATTGAAATGCTGAGGGAGATTAGAGAGGCTACCAAAATAAAGAACTCTGTAATAATGGGGGATTTTAATTATCCCCATATTGACTGGGTACATGTCACCTCAGGAAGAGAAGCAGAGAGAAAATTTCTCAATGGCCTAAATGACTGCTACTTGGAGCAGCTGGTGCAGGAACCCACAAGGAGAGAGGCAATTCTCGATTTAGTCCTTAGTGGAGCGCAGGATCAGGTCCAGGAAATAACCGTTACAGGACCGCTTGGGAAAAGTGACCATAATATAATAACATTCAACATTCCTGTGGTGGGTAGAACACCTCAGCAGTCCAGCACCCTGGCATTTAATTTCAAAAAGGGGAATTACACAAAAATGAGGAGGCTAGTTAAACACAAATTAAAAGGCACAGTGACTAGAGCCAAATCCCTGCAAGCTGCATGGAAACTTTTTAAAGACACCATAAGAGAGGCCAAATTAAATGTAAACCCCAAATTAAAAAACATAGGAAGAGACCTAAAAAAGAGTCACCGTGGCTTAACCCCCATGTCAAAGAAGCAGTGAGGGACAAAAAGGCATCTTTTAAGAAGTGGAAGTCCAATCCTAGTGAGATAAATAGAAAGGAACACAAACACTATCAAATCAAGTGTAAAAATGTAATAAGAAAAGCAAAAAAAAAATTTTGAGGAACAGCTAGCCAAAAACTCAAAAAGAAATAACAAAATGTTTTTTAAGTACGTTAGAAGCAGGAAGCCTGCTAAAAAACCTGTGGGTCCCCTAGACGATCGAACTAGAAAAGGCGCAATCAAGGACGATAAAGCCATTGCGGAGAAACTAAATGATTTCTTTGCTTCAGTCTTCACGGCTGAGGACGTTGGGGAGATTCCCAAATCTGCACCGTCCTTTGTGGGTGATGAATGTGAGGAACTGTCCCGGATTGAAGTGTCATTAGAGGAGGTTTTGGAACAAATAGAAAAACTTCATGTTAACAAATCTCCGGGACCGAATGGCATTCATCCAAGGGTTCTAAAAGAACTCAAATGGGAAATTGTTGAACTATTATCTGTGGTTTGTAACCTATCCCTTAAATCGGCTTCCGTACCTAATGACCGGAAGGTAGCCAATGTGACACCAATATTTCAAAAGGGCTCTAGAGGCGATCCTGGCAATTACAGACCGGTAAGTCTAACTTCAGTACCGGGCAAATTAGTCGAAACAATAGTAAAGGATAAAATGAAGCATGTGAAGCATGTAGAAGAACATAATTTGTTGGACAAAAGTCAACATGGTTTCTGTAAAGGGAAATCCTGTCTCACTAATCTATTCGAGTTCTTTGAAGGGGTTAACAAACATGCGGACAAGGGGGATCCAGTAGATAGAGTATACTTAGATTTTCAGAAAGCCTTTGACAAGATCCCTCACCAAAGGCTCTTGTGTAAATTCCATGGCCATGGGATAAGAGGGAAGGTCCTTTCTTGGATTGAGAACTGGTTTAAAGACAGGAAACAAAGGGGAGGAATAAATGGTAAATTTTCAGAATGGAGAGGGGTAACTAGTGGTGTCCCCCAAGGGTCGGTCCTAGGACCAATCCTGTTCAACTTATTCATAAATGATCTGGAGAAAGGGGTAAGCAGTGAGAAACTGGTAAAATTTGCAGATGATACCAAACTGTTTAGGATAGTCAAGACAGAAGCAGGCTGTGAGGGACTCCAAGAAGATCTCACCAAACTGAGTGGTTGGGCAACAAAATGGCAAATGAAATTTAATGTGGATAAGTGTAAAGTAATGCACATCGGGAAAAATAACCCCAACTATAAGTACAGTATGATGGGGGCTAATTTGGCTACGACAAATCAGGAAAGAGATCTTGGAGTTATCGTGGATAGTTCTCTGAAAACTTCCACGCAGTGTGCAGCGGCGGTCAAAAAGGCAAATAGGATGCTAGGAATTATTAAGAAAGGGATAGAAAATAAGACCCAGAATATCTTCCTGCCCCTGTATAAAACTATGGTACGCCCACATCTTGAATACTGTGTACAGATGTGGTCTCCTCAGCTCAAAAAAGATATTTTGGCCTTGGAAAGGGTTCAGAAAAGGGCAACTAAAATGATTAGGGGTTGGGAACGGGTCCCATTTGAGGAGAGGTTAAAGCGACTGGGACTTTTCAGTTTAGAAAAGAGGAGACTGAGGGGGGATATGATTGAGGTCTATAAAATCATGAGTGGTGTGGAGAGGGCCGATAAAGAAAAGTCATTTATTAGTTTCCTAAATAGAAGAACTAGAGGACACCAAATGAAATGAATGGGTAGCAGGTTTAAAACTAATAAAAGAAAGTTCTTCTTCACACAGCGTGTAGTCAGCCTGTGGAACTCCTTGCCAGAGGAGGCTGTGAAGGCTAGGACTATAATAGAATTTAAAGAGAAGCTAGATAATTTCATGGAGGTTAGGTCCATAAAAGGCTATTAGCCAGGGGATAAAATGGGGATAGAATGGTGTCCTTGGCCTCTGTTTGTCAGAGGGTGGAGAGGGATGTCAGACAAATCGCTTGATCATTGTCTTCGGTCCACCCTCTCTAGGGCACCTGGTGCTGGCCCCTGTCGGCAGACAGGATACAGGGCTAGATGGACCTTTGATCTGACCCAGTACGGCCATTCTTATGTTCTTATGTTCTTAACACTCATATTATAGGAACTCTTGTATATTTACAAATATAGTTGATTAATACATTTAGCACCATCACAACCCCTCCCAAATTAAGTCGATTACAGTGAGCAATATACAACTCTGCCTGCTGAATATCTTACAAATCTAAGGAAAGCAGGAGCAAATTGTAGTGACAGCAGCATGGGTGGCGGGTAACGAAGGCAAGGAAAGGCGCTGCCTTCCCAGAATTGCGCATGCTCTAGCTAACTATGTGGCTGCCCAGCCTTATGGCCAGCCAGGGGGGTTGAAGCCATGGTGTGGCAGCCGGGTCCTCTAGCTGGCAGGGAAGACTGGGGCTGAGGTGCGGCTGCCCACTCTTAATTTGGGGGGGTTTGTGAGGGTGCTAAATGTATTAATAAATTATATTTGTCAACATACAAGAGTTTCTATAATATGAGTGTTGAAACTGTGCACAACAAGGTTCCCAAACGCAGCATAATTGAATACTGGGCCTGATCCTGGGGCCTTTCAATCCTAAGCCGTGTTCTATACTAGGGAGTGATTTTGAAATAACCCCCCTTTTTTTGAAATAAAATGCGGAGCATCCACACTACTAAGCCCGTTATTTTGAAATTGCAAATGAAGTGGGGATTTACATATCCATTAGCATAAACATATCGGCCATTTTTTTGAATGCCCCCCGTACCCCCGGCAGTCTAGATGTGCATCTTTCGAAAAATAAACCGTTTTTCGAAAGATCCCTTATCCCTCATACAAGGAGATTTACAGATCTTTTGAAAAGGGTTTTATTTCTCGAAAGATGCGTGTCTTGCCTCAGGCATCCTCCTGCTGTGACGGGGGGGGGGGTTTCAGAAATGGGGGGCAGTGTCTAAGGGGGTTTTCCTTTTATTTTTCCTGCAAACTTTTGGACAGGAAGTTCAAGCCCAGAACACTGGTTGGTGTCCCTTCGGGTTCTGAAAACAAAGTCGTCTGGAAATTCGAGGATTTGTTCCCCGACTTGTTCCCATGTCAGGGGCTGGAGACAGCAGCAGGAGTGACACCGAGGGGGCGGGTTCCCTTTGTGTGACAGGTCCCCTCTGGCTCCTCGGCCCTGCTGGTGACAAGCTTCCGCGGTGGCTCCTTGGCCCTGAGTGGCTGTTTGGAGGTTGTGAGAGGAAGAAGCATCTGAATCTTCCAATGAGGCTCCTGCAAGACCTCACCCCTCTGTGAGACTCAGCCAAGGGGAGCCCTGGGATCTCTCTATTCATCGATGTGGGGTCTGGCCAGCTCACAGCCTGGAGAGCGGGTGTCTCACCAGGCCCACGGACACCTGCCCTGCTCTGCGTCTGCCCCCAGAAGAGCAGCTCCCGGCTGCTCCCAGGTGTCACTGGGGATCACAGCATCCTGGCTGCAGGGAAAAGCTCTTAAAGCCCGTCAGGCAAATGCCCATTAAATCCTAGGAGGCTGCAGGTGCCTGGTGTAGGACAAAGGGCAGGATGGAAGATTCCCCCCCGGGCAGCAGTGCAGGGATAATCAGAGTGAGCTCCATATTCTGGGGAGGGACAGGACCTCAGAGGGAAGGAGCAGGACTAAAGCTGGCCCAGGTCTTCCTCCCTCTGCTGGCTCAGAGCTGCCCAGAGCACATGGCGCAGGACTCTGGAGCACAACGCTCAGCGCTGCGATTCTACAGGGCCTGGGGCTCCAGCTGCCACCACTGCAGCAGGAGTGACTGTGATGGTGGCCCGGAGCCCCCGGGCCTTTTACAATCCCTGGGCCCAACGGCCTTTGTCCCTTTTCCCCTCTCTGTAGGCAGCTTGGCTGTCGGAAACTAGCTCCTTTTGGCTAGAGCCAGGTGCCTCCCAGCCCTGCTTCTTACCCCTTTGATGTCAGGGAACTGCTTTCTGGAACTTCTCTTCCCCCATCTCCCTACCCTGCTGGGCGGGTAGCTCAGGCTCAGGCAGGGAGAGCTCACGGCTGGGAGAAGAGGTGTCTGCACAGGGCTCTCTGAAGACCTTGCCGAGGCTCCGGGCGCCATGGGATCATGGTTCACCCCCTGCTCTGCTGCATGGAGCAACCAGGGTTGCCAGATGGTTTCCACAGAAATACTGGGCACACGTGCCGTTAATCACACTCCACATCACATCGTATCTAGCAAACACCGCACAGTTCTGTTTTCTCAATTTGTGTCCTGAGCAGAAAGCTCAAACAGTGGACGGTCCGGTTCAAAACCGGACACCCAGCAACCCTGGGAGCAACTGGACTGCGTGTGCAGAGTCGCTGAGCAGGGCCACTGCTCCCAGACAGGGAGACTCCTTGGGGAGGCCCCTGGGATCGGGCACCATCTCAGATTTTAACTGTAAAATCTGGGAACTCCCGGTTGCCTCCCCAGAGTGTCTCCCCCCTTCCCCCTCCCCCACCTTCGGCCCCTCCCCCTGTCTAGCACCAGTCGCCCTGTCTGGAGCAGCAGCCAGTTGCTCTCTAGTCCTGCAGGGTCTGGCCCCCAGCCTGGCTCTGAGCATGTCAGGGGATGGGGAACCCCCCTGCCCTGGGTGGTCTGGGCCAGTGGGGAGTCACCTGCCTGGGCAGAAATTGGCCTTGTGTGAGCGCAGCAGGGACCAACCCCCCCAAGGCCCAGCCTGTTCCCAGTGTGGAGGGGGGAGGGGTGTGATGGGGAGCGTTTGGGGGAGGGGGAAGCTTTGAGTGAATCGCCCTAAGCCCCTGCAGCCCTGGGCTGTGGACTCAGCTCTGAGGGAGCATTTTGAGCCCTGGTGCTAACACAGGGGGACAGGTGATAGCTCTGAGCTGGGAGTGGGAGAGGGGCTCCAGATAACCATGGGGGTGAGGGTGGGGGGACAGAAGCCGAGGTGTCTGACTCAATGGAAGAGGTTTGGGTCAGCCTTGGGGTGGCTTCACAACACCTGAAGAACACCCCCCTGAAATTAAACCTTCCGCTCAAAAGCAGAATCCTCTAAGTTCACTCCCCGGCTTCTTCCCTCACCCTGAGCTCCTCCAGCCTGTGCACGGCTTCCCACAGGGGCGAGAAACACAGGCCTCGGTGCCGTGGAAATGAACTCCACACACTTCTGTGTCAATGTGTCTTGTAAGGAATCAATTAGTCAAAACAAGCAGCGGAATCTTTATTCATTTAGTCTCTGTTGTTACAGACGTGCTGGCCGAGAGATATTGTGAAATATTGTTCCCAAATCACTGTAACTGGCAGGATTGTGTTGTGTTCAGCTGACAAATCAAATCTGCAGAATCTTCAGTTATTGCCTGCAGAATGTTGAATTTTTTGGCACAGAATTCCCCAGCCACAGACTGGAAGGGGCCTAAATTTCTCACCAAGTCCAGCCCTGAGCTCTGGGGCAGGACCAAGCAAACCTGGATCATCCCTGACAGGGATTTGTTCAACCTGCTTAGAACAGCCTCTGAAGATCGCGAGTTTATATAGGATTGCCAGATGGTTTCAGGAAAAATACTGGACACACTTGACATGACATCGCAATCAACATTACATCTGATTGAGAAAATACTGGACAGGTCTATCTGCTCAATTATATTTTCTCAATTTTTTTCCCGAACAGAAAGCTCAAATATTGGAGTTTTCGTTTCAGAACTGGACACCTGGCAACCCCAAGTCTAGAGCCTTCCCTGGAAATTACTGCACAGCTTAACTACATGTCAGCTACATTTTTTGGCTGCAGATTAAGTCCCGCATGTCTTGTTCTGCCTTGAGTGGACATGGAGAACGAGGGATCCCTCGTCTCTTTTTGGGCCTGGGGCAGGCCCGTATCTCCTCTGGTCTCTGTGTATTTATGGCCAAGATGGTGATTCCAGCAGCCGCTGTGTCTCCCTCACCAGGGAAAGGCTCCTGGAGTGTTTGTCTATTCTGGAGACTCTATTTGGGGAAAGGTGGGTCCTGAGCTGGATCCCCCCTGTCTGAGTGTGATCACCAGGACAGCGGATATCAAAGGAAATATGATGACCCAACAGAGGGATGGGCTTTTCCAGTGAGGTGCTTGGTCTCTCTGTCCCTCTCCTGGAATTTGCCCAGCATGGCCGAGCCTGGAAATGTCTTTTCAGGGCAGGAAAGTGTCTCTTTCAGAGGGGGAAGCCCAAACCCTTCTGCCGGGCAAGTTTCCTCTGGAGTTCCCTGCCCCTGTGCTAACCCGGCAGCCAGTCACTAAAACCTGCTCCCAGTAGATTTTTCTGAAGGGGTATCTTTTATGATGCTGAATGTGATTTGTCTCTGCTGGTTAGTGATGTTGCCTCCCTGTGCACTCACTGGGTGGGGGGTTGCTCTGGCGGGAGGCACCAGACATATCATCCCACCTGAGTTCCCATTCGACATTTTCCTTTGTTTTGAGTATTTTGCAAATGAAATGAGACAAAACGGTCAGTTAAGAGACACAAAGGGCTTTTGTGAGGTTTAGTTTGCAATAGACATATTCCTGCCACTTTTGGATTTTGACACCCAAATCAAAATTGTCACCTCAAAGCACAAGAAAAGATCGCCTTTCAATGCTAAACTATTTTGTGGAATTCCCATGAAGATTATTGCACCTGAAGTGTGTGGGGGGGAAAGATTTCATTGAAATTAAACCATTTTTGCTTTAGAAATGTTGGTAAAATATTGTAGAAAAACTTCAATCACCTTTTTTTTTCCATACACAACTGTTCTTTATGCATTCTGTTGCCCTGTGCTGGATGGCATCAGAACTGCATGTGCGTGTCAAAGTTCCTATAGAACTAACAGCTAATGGGTAGTCTCCAGTAGTTTAAGACTTGGGGAATTTGGAAAAGGAGGGCGAACTACATGTGAGTGGGGTATATTGTTGCCCTCTGCTAGATGGACTCTAAATGGTCTATGTATGTATCCTATGCCCTATAGTGCTAACAGTTTATGGGGAGTCTCCTCTAGCTCACGCCTGGCATTTTCCGAAGTAATATATGTATGTGTGTGTGTGTGTGTTTTTGTGTGAGAGAGAGAGAGAGAGACAGAGAGAGGAAGAAGCTGGGGGCTCCCTCATGTCTCCTCCCCATCCTGAGCTGCTTGGCTTCGGCACAGGAAGGAAGAAGTAGTACAAGCTGAGTGTATTTGACATCAGGTGGAAGCAGGGGAATGGAGAGGTAGTGGGGCCAAGTAGCAAGAGCACTTGGCTGTATAAATTAGATGACACTCCATGCCTCAGTTTCCCCCTTCATAAAATGTCGATGACACCGAGAGTGTTTGTAAAGCACTTTATTGTCAGCCCATCGGGCAGAGGGGGAAACTCGGGCACAGAAGCAGACTGGGGGGCGGTAGAACCCCACCTAGGCAGCGCTGGTTCCACGACATCACGCAGGCTGACCGGTCTGAGTGGGTCCCTCTCATGGCTGCTCCTCCCCCAGAAGGAGTGGCTTCCTCTCCATCCGCTGCAGGAAGCAGCGCTTCAAGGTCTTTGGCAGTGGGCAGCCGTTCTGCAATTGAGCTCTGCCACGGCTTCCAGCAGATCCATACACTGGAGATGGACGGTGCCGTGGTCCTGTCCTGTGTCCCGTTCTGAGCCTGACCGGTGCCGCTGCCCAGAGGGAGGTGAGGGGCACACTCACGACAACCCCCTACGGCCTCCCTCGCAGACCCAATAAACATCTCCCTTTTGCAGAAGGACTCTGCTCCTGCGTGGTCCTGGGGCCAGTGGTTTCGGTCATAGACCCCCTTTCTGCTCACCGCAGATGGAGACTCCCCTGCTGAGGATAATGTACTAACAGCTCCTCTGCACCACCCCCCTTTCCCCTGCCGTTGCAACATCAAATTAACCCTCCTGGTCTGACCCTGTCCTCCCGCCGGTACCATGAAACCCCAAGCATGATGGGAGGGGGCTTCAAATTGGGGAGCAGGCTACTGATGGGCTGAGGGCAGCAAAGCAGTCCCCCAGAGCCGTGCACGGCCTGGCCACGGGTGCGGAGAAGCGGGAAGTGATGTGACGAGCATTTAGAGATTGGGGGGGCTGTGGGGAGGGGGGACAACAGAGCCACGAGCAGGACAGGGGGTGAGCCAGCACCAGTGAGTCTCAGAGGGGACTAGACCATCCAGGCCTGACCCCTGCTGAGAGAGAAGCTGAGGGATTGGTGCTGGAGCAACCAGGAGCCCCCTACTGCCTTGTGACCTGTAGAAAAATGGCTTTTTCCTGAGCTCCTGAGCGAGCCCAGGGGGAAAAGAAGGTGCCTGCACTGCAGGGCATCTCTGGAGAGACAGTATCAGTCCCTGCCAGACAAAGGTGGGACCAGCCCCAGGGCCTGGCCAGGAAAGAGCCAAAGTCCTGTGAGAAATCAGGCCCCATGTTCAGGTGTGAGTCCGAGTCCCCACAGACACAGGTGCCCCAGGGCAGTGCTGGATTCTCCGCGTGTCGATGGGTCTAGTGCAGGCCAGAGGCCTTGCTGGGATGCGTTGGGGTAAAACCCAGGGCCTGGGACGGACGGGAGCCCGTGAGAGGCAGCGGGGCGTGTGGGAGGCTCAAACTCTTGCTCCTGGCCAGAAAGTCCAGTGCTGGGTGACACCAAGGCCACGTCTACACTGCAGGCTTTTTACACAAGAGCAACTGTTCTTGTGCAAAAACTTGCAGAGCGTCTACACTGTACGTGCCTTCTGGTGCAAGGAAATTTGCAGTAAAGCATCAGAAAACAGGGCTTCTTACACAAGAGTTATTCCTTTCCCCGCAAGGAATAAGCCCCCTTTGTGCAAGAGCTGTTGTGCAAGAAAGAAGCGTGGATGGACACCAAGGGCTTCTTGAGCAAGAAACTCTTATGGCTAAACTGGACAGCAGAGCTTTCTTGTGCAAAAGAGTGTTCACGCTGCCATGGACGCTCTTGTGCAAAAGCACATGGCAGGGTGGAGGCCCTCTTGCACATGGCAGGGAGGAGGTGGTCTTGCATACGACCTTTTGCGCAAGAACTCCCGCATAAAACAGTTCCTGCGCAAGAAGCCTATAGTGTAGGGCAGGGAACAACCTATGGGGTGCTACTGGAGCTGCTGGCTGCGGGATGCACTGTTGGGGAGGGAGTGGGGGGGACCCCTAGGAATGGCTCAAACTTCTCAGCAGGGTCGCCAGAGGCAGGACATTTCCCTTACAGGGGTGAGCTGGGGGGGCCGTGACCTCACAGTGGCTTTGGGCAGCCCTCAGCATATAAGGCAAAGGGCAGGAGGGGAGGTGGTGACCTCACAGAGAGACCCAGATCTCAGGCTGATAAAAGGGGGCGCGGGCCCAGGGGACTTTGGAGACCCCGGTTGCTTTATCTCTGGTGCGTCTCCTCCTCACAGTTCCTTTGCGTACTGCGAGATCCAGATCCCCACACCTTTGTGCAGAAGGTAAGAGCCCCCAGGGGTTTGGATCCTGCCCGGGACTGGCTGGGTTCCAGGCAGGGCCAGCCCTCGGTCGAGGGCCAGAAGGTGACTCCACACCTAGGCTGCGTCCTTAGCGCCATTGGGTCCGTGGGGCTTTCTCCTCTTTGGTTTCCCTTTTCCTCCATCCCACCCACATTTCTCCTCTGTTCTTGTTTCTACTGTGTTGTGGGGACTGGGGAGGTGGGGCTGGAACAGGTCTATGCCGGTGTCTTTGGGGAGAATGCTCCATGCCCCCCACACCTTAGACTCTCCCCTGATTGGCTGAGCGGGGGATGTTGATGGGCAGGCGACTCAGGCCCTTGGACGTCTTGTGCAAGACCGAGCCAGTGAGCAAGCGGAACATTTGGGGGCTGGGGGGGCAGTAGCTTTGGGAAGCGGGAACCCCTGGATTTCGTTCTTCAAGCCTGCACCCCAAGCTCATCTTCGTTTCCCTTCATTTACAGAATGGCCCAAGGCTTCCGGCGCTTTTGGATGAAGGCTCTGCAGGCGGCCCCAGGGCCGTCAGGAACCAGCTCTTCCATCCCTGCTGGTGGGGAAGCTGTTTCCCACCAGCCGGGAGTGACACGCCCACCGGCCAGGCCCCCCCAGACCTGGCACCAGGGGCGGCTGGGAAGGCGGGACCCAGCCCAGCGGGGGAGCCGGGTAGGGTGGCTCTGGGGCCTCCTCTGTGGAGAGAAAGACCTGCCCCAGGAGCCCAGCCCCCATTACCACCAGGGGGCATCGCCCTGCCCGGCCCCCGGGGACCTGCAAGTCTCCGGGAGCCCTCAGCCCATCGCTCTCCGCACCAGCCCCTGCAGCTGTGGGTCCAGGTCGGTCAGCAGCAGCGCCTGGGCCTCCAGCTGCAGCTGGGCCACCTCCCGCAGCCTCTCTGATCCAGGTGAGGAGCCATGAACATCCTGGGCCCAGGGGCTCAGCCGGTACCCAGGAGGGGGCGGGGAGGGCAACCCCAGTGTCTGGCTTGAGCCCTGTGAACCCCACCCCACTGACTCCTGCAGCCTCACCCTGCTTCCCTGCAGCCAGGGCAACAGATGGGGGTGGGGGTTGCTGCTACCTGGTTCCCTGTTTTTCCTGGTGGGGGGCTCTGCTGAGGGCGTTGGAAGATGTGAGGGTGGAAGGGGGATGGATCCCTGTGAGGGGCGCGTGGGGCCCAACCTGTGCTGGGTCCCTGACATGGGGGGGGGCGCGTGACCCCTGCTAGCCACTGGAGTCACCCTGTTCCCTTCCCTCCCTCACAGAGTCCCCCTGGGCCTCACCGGAGCGCTGCCGGGAGCGGATGGACTCCCGGGTAGAGGAAGTCCTACTTTATGACATTGAAGAACAGCTCCGCACCCGGGACACGGTACGAACTTTCTCCACCTGGGTGGGACCCGAGATTGTCAGGCCCCTTCCCAGCACGTCCCTCCCCGCGAGGGGCTTGTCCCTGGGGATCCCCCCGGAGCTCCTTCTCCTGCATGACCTGGGCCCGGGGCTCTTGTCATGCACCAGTTGGGCCCCCCACAAGCCTGGGGCAGCAGTTTGGAGGGGTGGGGGGTGCTTGGACCACCGGCAGCTCCCACCTCCACTCCTGGGAGGCCTGAGCCCTGCAGCTCTCCAGGGTGGGGCAGGCAAGTCCCAGGCTCACAGACTCTCTCTGGGGTTGCAGAACCCGGCCGCCCTGCAGCGATTCCTCTTGGCCATCCCCACCGCCTGCCTCGCCGCCTTCGACACTGTGGTGGCCAGGATCGTGGTGAGCGAGTCGCAGCGGCCGGGAGGAGGGGATGGGATACGTGGGGTGGACAAGGGTCTGCCTGGGCACTGGGTGCGGGTGGGGGTGCTGGAAAAGGGATAGGTGGGGCCAGGAGTGCTGGAGGGGCAGGTGGACATGGGGAGGGTAGGTGGGGATGCTGGAGGAGGGAGGGACAGAGAAATGGGGCAAGTCTGGGGGTGTTAGACAGGAAGGGGGATTTGGGATAGGAAGGGCTCTCCCCGGGCCATCGGGGGGGTGCTGGAAGGCAGCAGAGTGGGCTGCTGGGGATGCGCCTAGGGGAGCAGAGATGAGGAGATTCAGAGGCTGGTCACCAGGGGTAGTGAGGGCCAGGAGACGGCCTGGGGACAAGGATTGAGCTGGTCCCAGTTTGGGAAGGGGGGTGCTGGGAGGGGCCCTGTGCCAGGCAAGGTGGCTACAGGGCAGCAGGAGGCAGTGGGGTTTCATCCTGCCGGCTGGGGGGTGCTGGCCATGTGAGCGTCTCTTGGGGACGTGCTGGGGCCCCAGTCTCACACGCCCCTTTGTCTCCTTGGGGTCTCACAGGAGATCATGGAGGACTCCCCACCGCCGCTGGTCTTGGCCAACTGCCTCAGTGCCGCCTGCAGCCTCAGGTATCGATCCCCCCCACACCGCCGACCCTCCCCCCCCAAGAGCAGATCCCCTGACAAGGGAGTAGGAAAGTCTCTGTCTCCTGCTGCTGACTTAAAAGTCTCTGCCCCTCTCTCCTGCCAGTACCTTGAAGCCTCCCCTGCAGGCCCAGCTCCTGAGCCCCCTGCTCAGGGCTGCCATAAAGGAGACAGTGTCTGGGGACTGGCAGCGGGAGCCGATCCACAGCCAGGTACGTCCCCTCCCTCACGCCCCTCCTGCCCCCAGCCAGGAGCAGGAGCAGCCTCTGTTTGGCTGGAGCTCTGGAGAGGATTGGGGGGTGCAGGGGGAGGGAAGAAGCAGTAGGTTTGGATCCTTCCCTCCGGGGGTCCCGATGCTCTCCCGGGGGGCCCCTCCCTACCGTGCCCAGCCTGGGCTCTTCCCTGCTCTCGATGTGTGGAAGGCGGCTCAGACCCTGCTGAAGGCAGGACCCCAGAGCCAGCTGGTGGCCTGGATTCCCCAAGCCCAACCCTCCCTCTGACCTAGGGCTCCCCCTTGCCTTGCAGGAGCTTAGCCGGGCCCTGCGCGACACGCTAGACATCATGTTGAGGAACATCCTCATTGAGTCCCCAGACACCGTCAGGCTCCAGCTCATTATGGAGGTGAGCCCCGTGGGGAGGGACAGGGGCCATTTTCCCTGCTTCCTCGGGGGGCTGAGAGAGGAGCTGTGTCAGTGGCTGGGGGGTGGGGAGGGAGGAATCCCAGAACCGGCGCCTGCCTGCGGCTCCTGACCTGCCTCTTTCCCCCACAGCACCTGAGCACATGGCTGGATTCCCGCCTGCCCCAGGAGCGATCCAGGGCCCTTCGCAGCACCACGGCCCTGCTGCGAGTCGCCACCACCCTCCCAGGCTTTGATGTAAGTGACCTCGGAGCCGTGGGGTCTGGTGCTGCAGGGCGCGGGGCTGGGAGCGTCCCCCGGGGAGGCAGAGGCAGAGCTGGGAATGGGCCGGGACTGATCCGCGTTCTCCTTTCCCCGGGGAGGGGCGACCCTGGGCCTTTCAGGGGAAGCCCTTGTGTGACTGCACCTGGGCCTGGGGACTGGGGAGTGGCCATTAGTGGATCCCCTTGTTCCACCCCCGGAGTGACCCTTCAGTCGGGGCCACTGCTCAGGGTTGTCTCCTCCCAAGAGTGTCCCTGCCCCCGCCCCAGGAGGTGTCTCTGTCCATCCCCCGAGCTTAAAACCGCCTCGGCGGCCTTTTGCATGGGACGTGCTGTCCCAGGATGCTGAGGGACCCCCCCTCTTCTCTCTCCCCTCAGAACTCAGCCGACTGGCCCAGGATGGGTCACCACGTGGCCCAGCTGGGCCTTTTCATTTCGGACCCATCCGAGGACGTCAGCCGGCTGGCCCGGGAGGGGGTGCAC